>JALNQK010000007.1:0-559228 GCA_028458525.1 Ophiosphaerella herpotricha
AATTACTCGTAAGCCTCTAGTTACTACTCGACTACAAAATTTCATAATAATAGCTATTGTGTGTGGCTCTGCAGCCTTATCTTTGAGGTCGCAACTTTGGTGAGGGTGGCTCGTCACGCGAACTGGCTCGTCACGCGCACAGACACGTTATGCCCTAGTAGGCCTAGTTTTCCCAGCCCATCGTTGACCGTTGAACTAGGGCCTGAAGGCACAGCAAGCATGCTCATAGCCCAGTCTATTGTCTTCGGGCACTGATTAGTCGTACAGTAAATCAGACTTGTTTCTTTGTCGCACAGATAGTTTATCTGCTGACGAGGAGCTGAAAGGTGTCAGAGCAGGGCATCATCACCACCCCGCTATTTCAAAGCTTCACTAAAGACTCCCAGGGTTCACCCTAACGATACTGCAATCGATACAAACCAAATAACCTGCCTAAAAGGGCAAAGAAAGGGAAGGCTAGGATCCAACGACTCTAGTGCGCGCAACTCGACTGGCTTGCAAAACGAAACATCTTGAGCGAATTCTACCCCGGGTTGGAAGTTGCAATGCATGCTAGAGTTTCTACTACTAATACAAATCTACAGCACCCGGTCATCTCCTTTTGCCTACACGTACCCTGGGAGAGTTATAAGAATTCAATCCCCACGCCAAAGCTCAGCCCCTTCCTACCTTCTTCTCTTGTTCTTGTCACAAGCGGTAGGCTGAAGTTGATTTCGAATCTCGCAATGGGGTGCGCATAAACGAGGCCCACACCCGCTGCAGTACTCGGGAGCTCTTCTGTCAAGCTAGATATGGTCTTGGTGAAGCTGTCCTGAACATTACTGTTCTTGTTCTGGCCTTTGAGCGCGAGGAGGCGACCACCGTTGATGAAAGCTTGTAGCCGAAGGGGCGTCTCCTTGCCAACACGAGGAATGGGGAGGAGGAGCGAGGCGCCGCCGGCCGCGAAAATGTCACCGCCTACAGCATCCGGCCCATCTTGTGGACCGAGGCCACCAAGGCGAAATCCACGGACGCCGTTAGGCCCGCCTAGAATAAATCGATCGTTGATGCGAGACGGCTGTGGTTGGCTTTGGCCGGGAAGAGCGAGAGGATAGATAAGACCACCTCGTAGCCCAGCCGTCAAGGTAATACCAGTGTTGCCAAAGGGCAGTGCGACCTGTGACTCAGCTTCCGACTTGAAGAAGGCTACATCGCCATTCAGACCGCCAAAACCTGCAAGTTCAGATATAGTCTTGACAAGGTAGCCGCTGCTGGGAAGGAGAGGGTAGTCGCGCTTATCGTTGGTCCAAGAGTGCGTGATGCTTGATTTGAACGAATCGCCTGCGTCTGCTCGTACGGTGGGTGAAGCGTTCTGCGCAAGACTGGTGACCTGCCGCCAGATGCCCGAGTAGCCGAACTCGTGTTGGTGGCCGGTTTTTGATCTCCACAGTAGCTTCGAGGTTCCGCCCTTGAGAACATCCTCATGGCTCGCCCAGCTCTTCAGCGTTGAGCTGGCGAAACCATTGACCTGGAACTTGAGATCCGGGTTGCTCAATATCGGGCTGTCGAAGGCAAGGGAGTAGGCTGATCGTGTCCTCGTGCCCAAGGAGCCATGCGCGTTCAAAGTCTCGGCTCCACCAAACAAATTGCGCAGCTCAGCATGCACGTATGCGTCCGCCTCCGACGCACCAGCCTCGGTCCCGGTTTTGATGGTGTAGTTGCCACGCTCGTAGGCAGTGATGTAGACGTCGACGTCGGTGGGAGACGACGACGCAATGGCCTGGTTCGGTCGGTCGAGAAAGACGGAAATGGGGGACTTGAAGATGCCAAAGCGGTTGAGCGTGTCGGTAGCGTGTCCCACCTCCTTCAAAGCCTCCTCCAGGGTATATGCCTCGGGGCGGTTGGCGCTCAGGATGGGGTCGACGACCCGCTCGAGGAAGGCTCGTCGTGTTCGGTTGGCGTGCAGGATGCGCACCGAGGAGATGGTGACGGGCAGCGTGGTGTTGTCGTCAATCTGTGGCAGACGTCAGCGCGAGTGGCAGGACTGGAATTGGCCACCCACCAGCTCGCCCAGACGCTCCTGGGCCTTGTTCTGTTGGGCGTGCACGCGCGCATTGAGCCCGTCTTGCCGCCGCTTCTGCTCGGCCAGATCCGTCCTGTTCCTCAGCCTCTCGAAGACCTGGCACTCAATTAGCGGTTGTCAGAGACGCGGATGCACGGGCTGCGACGCACATCGTCGTCCATTGGCGCGGCCATGGGAGCTGGTGGTGTCTTGCGGCCCGGATGCTTGGCGACAGAAGCTGCTCGACTTCGGGGCCGCCAGCCGTGCGAGCATCGTCACAGCACATCACGTGCCCGCCTCACCCGGCCGATACGTGGAACCGCCGCTGCGCCTTTTTCCCCATCTCACTTTCCTACACGCCCCATCCCACCATTTCGCGTCCCTGGCACACACACCTCACGTGCATTCTGCAAACCCTCCACCCTCGCTTTTGTTCCCACGCCTACGGCACCCACGCAGCATGGCCACTCCCCATGCCACCAACCGGTTGACCAAGGAGTACAGGACCATCTTTAAATCCCCGCCGCCGTACATTGTCGCCCACCCCAGCGAATCCAACATCCTCGAGTGGCACTACATCATTACCGGCCCGCCCGAAACGCCGTATGAGGGCGGGCAGTACTGGGGCACCCTCGTGTTTCCCCCCGACTATCCCTATGCCCCGCCCGCCATCCGCATGCACACCCCGAGTGGCCGCTTCCAGCCCAGCACCAGGCTGTGTCTGTCCATCAGCGACTTCCACCCCAAGAGCTTCAACCCGGCCTGGGAAGTCAGCACCATCCTCACCGGCCTGCTGAGTTTCATGACAAGCGAGGAGATGACCACGGGGAGTGTGCGCGCAAGCGAGCAGGAGCGGAAGCTATTTGCCAAAAGGACAAGATGGTGGAACAGCACCGGTGGCGGCAGCAAGGCCATTTCCGCACCCACCGCACACGGCTCTAATTCAAGGGGCATAGGCGCAATCAAAGCTGGCGATGGCGGCGCAAAGTTTCGCCTCGAGTGGCCCGAAGTCGACGAAGAAAACCTCAAGTGGATGAAAGAGACACGCATCGACCTCATAACCGGACTGCCGCGCTCCACACAATCAGCGCAACCACATTGCTCGCCCGAAGTTGCGGGCCTGCGGAGGCGGCCTGGCGCAAGTGCGACGGTTGTGCAGGACGCCCAGATTGCGCGAGACGCGGGGCAGGGATGGGTAAGTCGGAACAGGTGGAGGTTGCTGTTTGGCACCATGTTCCTGTATATTCTAGCCGCGCGAGCACTAGGCGATGGGGCCATTGCTTCAGCACCTGTTTGAAGCGGTTGGGGGCATAGGGGGCGAGGGGGGGGGGGGGGGGGTCATCTCGGCGTTCATGCTTCATATGAGTGTATGAACCGGACAGTGATACCTTGGATAAGCATTGGCTGGGGCGTTAGATGCTTTAACTTAATACCACTCACTGCTTTTCCTACACAGCCTTGCTTTCGTCCCTGCCTCACTTTCTTGTGGTGATGTTGTATCTCGTTGATACTAGAGGACTCGCTCGCAATATCAAGACTTCCATTGACGTTGAAGATCGATGACTCCTCTCTCTCTCTCTCTCTAAATTCTATAGTTTCTCTCTCAGACTTGTAGCTCCCGGACATATCAACCCACTCAAATCTATACTCTCTTGAACAAATCGGACGCCAAAAGTGCGAATGCCCCCTTACCCTCCCTCCCCCATTTTGCTCATCGGCAATCCATCCAAAACTTCCGCCACCAAACCGTTTCGGCATCCAAGAACCACGGCCTCGCACTTTCAATCAGCTCTTCCGGTGATATTGATCTCTGTGCGCCAAGGTGTGGAAGTGCCATGACGAAGACGTCACAAGTTGTGAAGCTCGTACGGGCGAAAACGGCGTTTGCTATGCCGTGAGGCATGAGTTCGCAAGATGGCTAGAAACTACGCCGCGTTGCAGGTGTCCGGTCGTTTCTAGAGGTTTTGGCGACCTCGTTTCTTCACTGTTCAAAGGAGGTGCTGGAAGGAGTGTGCTTAATATTAGCTAGGTCTGTTGTTGGACTTGTGTCGAAATGCTGTGGACAGTGGGCGCGAAGGACGTGGTAATGAAAGTAATTCGGACAGCGTAGTCCGGAGTTACTTTTGTAGTATCTTTTGATAGTCATCGATGACAGCGAATTTATACGCTGTGAACTGTTTCTTCTTTGCTTTCTGCCCCCACTATACACGATGCGGTGTACCTCACCGCCCAGTCAAACTCGCTGCAAAGATCCCAGCAAGAGTATACAAGCTACTGTGGTGTATATGTAGCCCTTGATCTGGTAACCTGCGGCACAGGCGTGTTGTTGCTCGTATTCGTTTGTGTTGGGTATCCAGACGGGTGGAATGTCGCCTGGTTGCCGACGGCAACTTATCGTAATGCCCCAAGCAATACCGGGCACTGTTGTAAGGCGATCGAGGTAGTACAAGATACGGAAGGGTATGTGCGTGCTAAGCAACTTGTTCGGGTGGTTACAGTAAGCTTGACCTAGCGACTTAAGGGCTAAGCTGACTGCGTTGTGTTGCGTTCCTTGCAAAGACTTTGGAGGGGAAATGGTCACATGAAGACGATGGTATTTGTAAGGACGCTGCTGCAAACCTTCCATACGTACCCCTAACGCATGGTCTCGCCATCGTGTATCAACCCTCAGCTGCTTCCATCAGCAGATGCACTGGTACAGGCTCATGCAGGAGCCTCCACTCTATCTCCGCCACCCCAATAGTCACGACCAGACTAGGAAGTCACTAGACGATGTGCTGCAGTGTAACAGGAGAAGATGGCCATTCCAACACTGAGTCGAGATGTGACGAAGCTAGAAGTGGCATATCTTGTGATTAGCAATGCGATTGGGAGTGGAGAGGCGTAGTGCAAGGCTACTGGTTCGCTTGTCCATGACGTGCAGCGAATCAACGGCGATAGACCAGGATCCAACAGCCGCGGCATGGCTCCCTTGCCTTAGGGATGACAGTAGGAGGCGGGATTTACTTGAGAAAGGAGATATATTGGGAGGCTGCAAAGACGTACGATAGACGGTCGGAAGCGAAAGTCGCCGAGTGGCGGTGGTGGAGTGGAGGCAATCGCACATGACTTCTGCAGACAAGGCCAAGTGCCCTGCGACGCAATCACAGCCCAGACCGTGCTGTTCAACAGATTGATGTCTCAATAGACTTTGGCCTTTCTTGCAAATCGTGGAAGCTCTATGCCTTAGGTTCTATTTACAGATCTAGCTAGCTTTGACAGGTATGTGGTTGCCTCTTGGCAATGAAAGTAATACGCGCCTAGGTACCTACCAAGGTACCAGTAGGTCATCTCATTATCCCACAGGTTATTCGAACCACATTGCCTGCATTTCCCAAAAGGGCTGGCGGTGCGCTCCGCCACGGAGAGCAGGGTCTAACGATCAGCCATGCAAATCCGATGAGATTCTCAACGAATCAAAGCATAGCAAGTTGCTGATGGAGAGGATCTGAAACTTGTTGGGCAACTATACTGCCTTGGGATAGGCGGCATTGTAGTCAAGGGTACACGCTCCTCACCTCAAACAAAGACCTCCTCCGGCGTCCCATCTTCAATCAGTCTGCAGTATTTGTGAAGCAAGGATAATATACTTTTGGCTCAGTGAGACCCCACTCATACTATTTGATCAGGATACTCATGTCGACTATTGCTCATGAAATTCACGCATGAGTCTACGTGATAGTTGCTTCTTATACTCGTTCGGCCTACCCAGCTTGCGAGATGTGCCAGGAACAGCTGCCAAATGAACTCAATGCCTTATTTGAGATCATATACCACCACAACGGCGTTGGTGAATTGTTGTTGTAGAGCATTCCGGTAGGGCTATAACTCCAAACTAGAGACCTATTACTCATCATCGCACCGTCTTCTACACCCAACCGTGTTTTCGATATCATCTCTAGGCTGGGAGGAATGCATGTCAACAAATGAAGAACAGTAACTAACATAGGTTACAACGTATGTTCGGCTCAATCCCGCCAGAGAGCACTGATATATGTACAAGCACACGCGTTATTACGCCTCCGTAGTCGCTAGACTCGCCATGCAATGTTCAATACACCTCCACTGACTAACAAGTTTCTTTAGAAGTCTTTTTCTGCGCTCCTCTCATAGAGCATGGCAAAGGAGGCAGTGGTCTGAGCGCAGGCAGTGAATTCTGTCATGACTAGAGCACAAGGGCTAGCCTGATGATTCACGCGGCACCACAGCGATTCTACTTCATCAATCCATAAAAGACCCCCCGCGCCGCCTTCCACTCCCCTAAATACTCAACAATCCGTTTATCGTCGCTTAAGTTCAATTACTTGGCGTAATGAGGACCTTCTACAATGTATATGGTAAGCCAACCTTGCTACAGTTGTCATTGAGCCACACTGATAGATTCTAGCCATCTGTAGCTTTGCTGCCATTGGTGGTGGCCTATTCGGATTTGATATCTCGTCAATGTCTGGAGTAATTGCTACTCCGGCCTACAAGAACTATTTTGGAGCACCCAGCGGTCCTAGCCAGGGTGGAATCACTGCATCTGTAAGTCTAGTGAATTGGTTTTAGTATTGAACTTTACTGATTGTGTTGACACAGATGCCTGCGGGCTCCCTCGTGGGCTCCTTGAGTTCATCCTTCTTGGCTGATCGCTTGTCTCGCCGGACCGCCATCCAGGTCGCTGCTCTGGCTTGGGTTATCGGTGCCATTGCCCAAACCGCAGCTAATAGTATTATAGTTCTCTGTATCGGTCGCTTTATTGCAGGATGGTCCATTGGCGTTTGTTCCACTGTCGTTCCAGTCTACCAGTCTGAGATTGCGCCCAAGAACATCCGTGGACGAGTCGTCTCGCTTTATCAATGGGCCATTACATGGGGCATTCTTATTCAATACTTTATCCAATACGGTTCATCATTTGTTGATGGCGGCGTCAAAAACCCTAATCAAAGCACCGCAGCCTTCCGTATTCCTTGGGCTATTCAAGCTGTGCCCGGTGTCATTCTCTTTTTCGGTCTTTTCTACCTTCCTTACTCTCCGCGTTGGCTCGCATCAAAAGACCGATGGGAAGAAGCTCTTACCGTCCTCGGTCACCTGCACGGCAATGGAGATATTTATAACGCAAAGGTTCTCGCCGAATACAAAGTAATCAATGATGCCCTTCGTTTCGAGCGAGAACAGGCCGAGACCAGCTTCGGAGCGCTAGCGAAGCCGCGAATCCTAAAGCGTGTCATCCTCGGTATGTCTATTCAGATGTGGCAACAATTATCGGGTGTCAATATTGCGATGTACTACATAATTTTTCTAATGCGAGCGGCTGGTATCGATGATACACTGCTCACTGCGTCTATTCAATACATTATCAACGTTGCAATGGTAAGTAGCTCATTGAAAAACTACAGGCAAGCCGGAGCTGATTTCTCTGTTCACAGACTCTTCCCGCCATCCTCTACCTCGACAAGTTTGGCCGTCGGCCCACACTGCTCATCGGGTCACTTCTCATGGCTACCTGTTTATTTGCGACAGGCGCTTTACAAGCCTTGTATGGCAACATCAATTCCAATAAGGCAGATGGAGACATCTCTTGGGTTATTCCCAAAGAGCACTCCATGGTTTCAAAGGCCATTGTTGCTTGCTCGTACCTTTTCATTGCCATATTTGCCACAACCTGGGGACCTACTTCCTGGACATACCCTTCTGAAATTTTTCCAGCCAAAGTCCGTGCGAAGGCTGTATCTTTGGCTGCTGCTTCCAACTGGGCCTGGAATTGCATCCTTGCATTCGCTGTTCCCCCTCTATTGTGGAGTATCAACTGGAAAATTTACATCATCTTCGGCACCTTCAATGTTATGGCGTTCATTCACATGTTCCTTACTGCCCCTGAGACCAAGGGCAGAAATCTTGAGGAAATGGACATTGTCTTCGATATAGGCATTCCCGCATGGGAAACTGGTCGACTTTGCTCACACCTAGAACAGCTCCAATGTGATGTCGGGGTAGGGGGTGCCAAGGTCATGGCTTACGGCCAGCGAACGTGATGCGATGGGTATGTAATGGTATTTTGTGTGTAACGATTGAACGTCTTCGAGGAGACGCTCAGTCGGTATATGACAAAGTCTTATTGGGATACTTACTCCCCATTCCTAGGCTGTTTGTCGGACATTGAGAATTCTTCCTTGAATTCGTCAGATATTGTTGCTTAGTATCAAAGGCTGTGCTATGTTCTCAAGCACTAGGGAAAGGTGCATATCTCTCAATTCTGAAACTGATTCATTGTGTAGTGAACGACACTATTGAAAGAATATTTGGTGTCTCTATAAACTAGCAGACTCCATCTTGCACGAGTATGTGGATGACTTCCAGCAGTCAACAATGGGGTAGAAGTTTTCCTGTTCGAGCTAGGCCGTTGCTGTATATAGTTAGCTCAGCCTTGTATATCACTCTTTCAAGCTTATCGACTTATCCCTCACGATAGGAACAATTGGGTCGAGCCACAGACGGTGCAGATAATACGTTGGAGGTCACTTTCGAGTCCACTCCAAGGCTTCCGAACCAGGATCATTCCTAGCGGACTGTATCCAGGTGGTGGCCGAAGATAGTTCCCGGAATCGATATGAGGCCGCATGGACGTCCTAAGATCACCCGCCTTGTGAGTCACATGCGACCACAACATCACGACTCAACGTGGTGTGGACGCGTCAGTTTGTTGACGCGATGCAGCTGAGATCATAACTGCGATTCATCTTCCGGTCTTACAGCATGGCGCGTCAGGCCTGGTGGCTTCGTCCTCCACCCCATTGCAACGTCATGCAACTGTGTTGTCCTCGCTTGATGTGCAGGTAAACGAAACGTGTGTTCCACAGACTTCCATGTTGCGTTGTGCGCCAAATCAGCATCCGTGGCTTGGTTCAGCCGTGATGCCTAACATCCTGTGCTTCCACTCAGGGCGCATATAGAATCATTGGCGAATAACGTGGGCCTTATTCTGCTTTGCACAGCCCATTAGGCTACAGGGATGGTGCTTGGCAAGGCTAATGCTGCGCTCTATTTAAGCCTGGCGGTTCCCCACACTCGCGCTTTACGCCCTCTCGACAAGCCTCAGCTCGACAATTAGCTGTGTGTCTCACGCAAGTGTTGTACACATTAAGCCTCGGATCCAGCACTTTTTCCGCAAAAAGCGCCAAATTCGAGAGCTTCCAGAGCTCCCCACAATCATCCTGCGTCAAACTAACCTGTCCACTCTTTTCTCGTCCCTCCGTCACTCGTTACGATCTCTTTCTTCGCCCAACATGTTCGGAAAACGCTCATTCGCTAGCTCGAAAGATCGTTCGGGCAAGATAACCAAACAGCCGAAGAAATCGTTTCGAGGAGATGTTTCTGCCCCAAAACAGAAGCAAATAGCCGCCATGGCTGAGAAACGCAAAGATAGTCCAATGATGGAAGATGTCTCTCCGAGACTCACCTCCGCCATTGTAACACTCGTCGTCGGCTCCGAAGAGCGACTCTTCGCCGCGCACGAAGACGTTCTATGTCACTCCCCGTACTTCGCAGAAGTACTTCAGGGCCAGTTCTTCGAGAGTGCGAACCGTCGCATCAACCTCCCCAGTGAGGAGCCCGAGATTTTCGCCTGTATCCTCGAATATCTCTACAAAGGCGACTACTATCCACGCTTGCTCCAAGACAAACGCAGGCAGACGTTCATCCTCGAGGGCGCAATCGCCTCACCCGATCCAAACAGAAGCGACCGCGCAGTCGCAGTTGAGCCAACCTTCTTTCACACCGGTATGGGCGACGTTCTTCTCCGTGATACAGCCGTGTACTGTGCTGCCGATCGCTACGGCCTAGAAGAGCTCAAGAAGCTCTCTCTGCGCAAGCAGGGCCTGCAGAGCGGGATCGAAGTCGGAACGATCCTACGCTCAGCACGGTATGCCTACGAGAACACCCCAGACAGTGATAGCAGATTGCGCGCTCATTACCTCGCCCTAATTATCCGCAGCCGAAAAACCTTCAAACGCAGCGGCACTATGCAAATGGAAATGGAGATGGGGGGAAAACTGTTCTTTGATTTATTCGTGGCTATGTGCAATCATGTCGATGATCTGACAGATGCCAGGTGAGCTTTACGCATCTCCTGGTCTTTAGCTCATCTTGACTCTTCGCAATTCATCCTGCTAGACTAACATGCCACAGCAACCCTCGCGGTACTCCCAAGACCATCTAAAGTTGCACCAGTCATCGAAAATGAAAAGCAACAACCGCAAACAAACACATCCGGAGTTTCCCAACTTGACTAATTCAGCAACTCCAATACTCTACTCAAATTGACAACAAGCGACAGCGCTTCATGCAACTCGCTCCTCGTACCTCACTGAAAGGAAAAACCCAGAAAAAACAATGAGACGGACCGAGTCCATCTCAATGGCTTTCTTCGGCGTACTCGAAACGGCAGGCTGCATGCATCATCATCTTTCCACTCTTACCTTATCCCTTGTCCGTGGAGTTTGCTCACCCCCATCACGTCCCGTAATCACGTCTAAATCTGCCCCACGATAGCGCTTTTCTATTTCTCCACCCCCTCTGCTTGCGGAGAGTACATGACAATCTTTCGAAACTGTGTTTCCTTTGTTCGACGTGTGCGTTGGATGGTTGTTAGGAACGGAGAGGTGTTGTTGGCAGACATGGCGATAATGGGACATTCATTACTTGAAGCTAGTACCGCGATGGTCAACAGGAACCGTGCTGGACAGCTTTCTCTGGTGGAAAGTATTATTGCGGAACATACCGACTGAGACCGCTTGTATGGATAGGACAGCTGCGGAGGAATTTAGCGGCGTATAATGAGAAAACCCAGGTCGCCGCTATGCCATGTCCAAATTACAATTGTGACGCCTCGTTTGTCGTGATTATCTATCTCAGGGCATTGATTGCCCAGTGTCCTTACTGCACGGTAGTCCTAAACACCGACTTCCAGTCGTCCCTGTACCAGGCTCCAAAGCTCTTCGATTATCTCGTTTTGCCCTTCACCCCCCCTTACGGCGAGATATCTCCTATCATCCACCTTTGGATTCCAGTTACCGGGGTTTGCATCGACCATTTTACCGCCAGCCTCCGTCAAGATGACCCATCCTGCACACACATCCCAAGCCCAACAGCCAGCTTCCCAGTAGATATCAAGCCCTCCACTAGCAACCCCACATAGATTCAGTGCTGCCGAGCCGAACGAGCGAAGACCATGCACCATCCCTCCCCCTTTCTCCTTCGTCGTGGCCAAACGCTTGAATGTCTCACACTTGACCTTGAAATCATTCTCACTCCGATCGCTGCCCCACTCTATAGCTACCAAGCAGCTATTCAGCGTCTCAAGTGGCGTGGGTGGCGACAATGGTAGTCGGTGCTTCTGGTCAAGATACGCCCCCTGTCCTTTTATCGCAGAGTAGAGCGTCGAGGTAAACGGATTGTAAACAATCCCTATGGTTGGTTCAAGGTTTACAGTGAGTCCAAGCGAAATGGAGACATAGGGGTATCGGTGGACAAAGTTTGTTGTGCCGTCTATTGGATCGCATATGAATGTTGGAGCGAGTGTTAGCTTGGTACCAGGTTTGTATGTTTCCTAGATATCTATTAGCTGATGTATCGGCTATATTATTATATACATCTTTTACCTCCCCCATGAACTCGAAATCCGGGTAACGGTCACGGAGGGAGGTGGAGATTAGGTGCTCGACTGCTTGGTCGGTTTCTGTGACGAGGTCGACAGCTGCAACAAACCTCAGTTAGAATGATAATAAAACTAGATCCACTCTGGAAACTTACAATTTATTTTTGAGCCTGCATTTTGCGTTGTAGGCTTTGCATTCACAATTCGTTCTCCTGCTTGTTTTGCAATGAAGATCATGAAGTCGTGGATCTCTTGGATGTTGAGACTCGCCATTGTAATCCCGTAGTTTTTAAATATTTCAAGCGCTAAAAGGCTAGAGATAATTTTCTAGCTGCGGATTTTCTTATATATAGTTCATGTAGTTGTTGGGGCGTTCGTTCGAAATTTACCCCACGGTGGGGGCGCTTCTACCGATGCAGATCTGCATGGAGCAACACGTGCGAACCCAAGTTTTATATCTCTAGGAATAGATCGACACCATAATTGAACTAAATTATACTCGCAGCTGTGATCATGGCAGTGTTATATGTTCAGATGATATCCAGGTTGGAGTATGACGGGGTGGTCTTTGAACAATTGAAGCGTGTGAGCATCGGAAACTAATACGTCATCACTACCTAGCATCTTATACACCATTGTATTGTCCTAGAAACCCAAATTGGTCGTAAACATTCTTCATAACACAATTTTTTGGTTGGCATTTTAATTGAGCCAAGAATTAGCAAACCCGCGAAACCCTAGCCGTTCTATGAGACATAATGATTGCCCCTGTAATCATGGACCCTCGACTGCTTAGGTAGAGGACAATGTGTGTTTTTCAATCTAGTTAGGTACGATCATAGCTTGCTCCTTTCCGATTTGTCTTGACACTCACCCTCTACACTAGAACTTATATTGGTCTTACTCGTCTCAGCTTTCAACTGGCTAGATCGCCGATTTGGGTCTTGTTCACCTTCTTTCGGTCATTGTTTCCTATAGTGCCTCTTACTATTTGAGAATAAAGCAGAACTATTCTGCTGTAGTGATGTATCACTCATCTTCCCGCGATATACATCTGATACGGCGTCATTCTCTTGCCCACACGGCGGAGCGGAATCGTTCGATGGTAGATCCTTATCATCGTGCTCTGGCTTTAGTGATGTGGCGTCTCTGAGTCGGGGGGGTTTGGAACTGGACTTGATGGCCTCTTTAGTTTGAGAGTTGACAAACGTCCCGCGGACATGGAATGTGGTCAGGAAATCATTGTTATCCTATTGATCGGAGAACGTTTTGAAAGAGTCAGGAAGAATGGTGTAAAGTATATCTGGAAATGGGGGACGAGGGAATAGGTACTGTTGTTTGTTGGATTCACAAAAGCTTATGATCAGTATACTTTATAGATACCTCGGTTACTGTACATCATCAATCCGAAGATTAGCATCTTAGTCCACAGCTGGGTCCATGATGCTGATGTTTACGGACCATGTGGCTTTTGGCGTATCTTTCAGTGCATCCAGATGACGTCTTTCATTGTGAAGGGTGGACGATTCGAATATACCTAGATATTATGGAACTAAGCCCAGCTCCGATAGCTACCTTGAAATATGCCCTTGAAGGTGCATAACCGCGAGGCTATCCTGTAAATCTTGAGTCGATATGTAAAAGGATAAAACTCGTTACTGGTCTGTTTTCATGAAGAACGTCTCTTGATAGAATCTCGCTTCTTCAATGCTCTCGAGAATGTCTGCTCGTGCCTCATGCAGCGTCTGCTTCCTCGGTATTTTCTTCAAAATTTCCTTGGGAGCCCACCTTCGCGCAGCTTCTTTGATAGAGCTGACATCCAAAATTCGATAATGTAGGTGATCAATGACAACCTTATATGGCTCTTTAACAAGGAAAGACTTGTCAGCATGGACAGAATTCCCAGCCAGAAGGCCAATACGTCGTTCAGGCACATATGTTTTGATATATTCAAGTAAACCTCGTGCAGCTTGGTCCGCAGTCATAGTCGAGTCGAGACAAGCTTGGGTTAGTCCTGACTGGCCGTGGTGTTCTGTGCACCATTTTCCCATGCGACCCAGATCCTCTTTACTGTGATGTATGATGGCTTCATAGCCATTCTCATCAAGCACATTCAGGTCGGCGTCAGTGACGAAAGCGGCAAGGGACATGATAGTGTCATTTTCAGTGTCTAGACCGGTCATCTGGAAGGGTCAGATGGAGCTGATTGGGCGTATGGCTATAGACATACCTCACAGTCTATCCATACTAATGGCGCTTTCGAGACTGATGCCATTATGTGGAATGGTGTGCTGCGATGGTCAATGATTTTGATTACCTATTGGGTTGGGCAGTGCGACCCTTAAAGTGGTGGTCCGAGCGCAGTCGCGCGAAACGCGTGCCCCCAAGTTAGTGTGTTCTTGTTCCTGCCAGTTACGGCAAACCCAGTGTTGTCCCTCCAGCCCACCACACTCTCATGAGCGCATCTTAGCACTTTGCCCGAGCATTCTCTTCTTCACTTTTTTGCTGAAACCATTATATCATATAATACACAATGTCTCGCGCTGCAAAATTAGCAGAGTTACGAGCTTTACGTGCTGCTGGCAAGACGCGCTTGTCCACATACGAAGTCGCCGAGGAAGAGCAATTGTACGACGAAGTTGATGAAGACGGCTATAAGAAGATTGTACGAGGCAGACTAGAACAGGATGACTTTATTGTCGATGACAATGGCGAGGGTTACGTTGACGATGGCCGAGAAGAGTGGGACGATGGCCAGGGCCAATACCGATATGCTGCCACAGATAGCGAGGAAGAGGCGGACCGGCCCGTCAAAGGCAAAGCTGGTATGCATAGTCGTGTTGAGAACTAACAACAGAGACCGAACTGACGCGTACAGCCAAACGGAAGCGTGAGGAAGATAAAGAAAAGCAAGACAAGATCAATAATGGCATTAGCAAGTACTTTGGCGCACAGAACGCTGCAAAGGCACCCAAGGCAAAGGTACTGCATAATATGTCATTCCAATAGAGTGTGAACTAATCAAGCTACTAGCCCACTGTTACTGCTGCTGATCAAAACTTCATGGACGATTTGCTAGGCGAAATCGATACGAATCCTCGTCATACCGCTCCACGAATACGTGCTGTCAAGACAGAGGCACGGCGAAAGACTCGCGTATTATCACCCCCAGTATCAGAAAACCGTCCGGCAGCAACAAAGCGACGAAACAATGACTCTGATGCCTATATGCCCAACACACCACCGACGGAAAACGCATACGGAGATGACGATGGCCTTCCCACGTTCGACGATGATGTTCCAATGAGCGATCCACCACTGCAATCTTCACCAGTTGCAAAGGCTGTTGAGCGCAAATCACAGCCAACTGTCAAAATCGAAGAGGAAGAAGACGATGATCTGCTAGAGGTTGCACAACCGATAGGACATGCTGGCGTATCTGCAGCTAGCGTAAACATGGCAGGCAAACGGCCCATATCCAAACTCAGGAAGATGGACCACCCTGCACCAGCAAGCTCTTCACTGGTAGGACCGTCGGCGATACCTGCGACCTCATGGAACGACGTCACGGATAAGCTCAACGTCATGAGTAGCCCCGCCCCTCAGACGACCGGCGTAGGAAAGATGAAAGCCGAGGATGTTGTAGAGGAAGATGGCAGCCTTCGCATGTTCTGGATTGATTACACCGAGATCAACGGTAGCCTGTGTCTCTTTGGCAAAGTCAAAGATAAGAACACGGGCAACTTCGCCAGCTGTTTCATCAAGATCGATAACATCATGCGAAATCTTTATTTTCTCCCCCGACAATACCGCCACGTTAGGAATGTGGTTACTGACGAAGAGGTTGGGCTTAGCGATGTTTCTGACGAACTGGACAATATCATGAGCAAATATCGCATCAACTCCTACAAGGTCAAACCATCTACAAGAAAGTACGCATTCGAGCTTCCAGATATACCGAAAGAAGCAGATTACTTGAAGTTGTTGTACGGATACGACAAGATGCCCCTGTCTTCAGATTTGACTGGAGATACATTTTCACATATCTTCGGCACTAACACGTCACTCTTTGAGCAGTTCGTTCTCTGGAAGAATGTCATGGGTCCTTGTTGGCTCAAGATTGATGCTGCCGATTTCGGCGCTATCCACAATGCGTCGTGGTGCAAACTCGAAGTCCAAGTAAGTAAGCCAGAAACGATCACGGTATTGAGCAACTCGGACAACCTAGATGTTCCACCAATGACTTTGATGAGTCTTTCTCTTCGCACATCATTCAATGTTGCAGCCAACAAGCAAGAGATTCTCATGGCAAGCGCAATGGTGTATGACAACTTCTCATTGGCAGACACCACACCCATTGATGAGATGCAAGCCAAAAGTTTCACCATACTTCGACCAAATGGCACTGCCTTCCCAACTGGCTTTCAGGCTGAAGCGGCCAAACTCAAAGGAAACTTTAAGCTTGTAAAAACAGAACAAGAACTACTCAGCTTACTCATGGCTATGTTCCAGCGACACGACCCCGATATGCTCGTTGGACATCGCCTCGATGATGTGGATTACAGCGTGTTACTGAGTCGTCTTCGTGAAAAGGGTACTCCTGGATGGCATCGCATTGGCCGTATCAAGAGATCCGCCTGGCCAAAGAACATGGGCAAGGGTGGTGGTAGCTTCTTTGCCGAGAAACAATTGGCCTCTGGACGCTTGCTATGCGATTTAGCTAATGACCTCGGTAAATCTCTCATGACGAAGTGCCAGTCATGGAGTTTGGAGGAAATGTGCCAGTTGGTGCTCAACAAGCGGCGTGAAGAGCTTGATAACGAAGCTGCTTTGAAGAGCTGGGCAACCACAAAGGAAGGTTTGCTAAACTACGTCAAACATTGCCAGGCTGATGCTTACTTCATTGCTGCTATCTCAATGAAAGTGCAAATGCTTCCTCTTACGAAAGTTCTTACTAATCTTGCCGGCAACTCCTGGGCCCGCACACTGAGTGGTACACGCGCCGAGCGGAACGAATACATTTTATTGCACGAATTCAACAAAAATAAATACATTTGTCCCGACAAGCAATGGGGAAAGAGCAGGGTTAAGGTTGAGGAGGAGGCGGCTGAAGGTGAAGAAGGCGCAGATACGAAGAAGAAAGACAAATTCAAAGGTGGCCTTGTCTTCGAGCCTGAAAAGGGTCTGTACGACAAATTCATTTTGGTTATGGACTTCAACTCGCTTTATCCAAGTATTATTCAGGAGTTCAACATCTGTTTCACAACAGTTGAGCGATCTGACCTTTCCGAAGAGGACGATAAGGTGCCTGAAGTTCCAGATAGCAACCAGGAACAGGGTATTCTACCCCGTCTTATTGCTACACTTGTTTCACGCCGACGAGAAGTAAAGAAGCTCATGAAAGCAAAAGACGCTACCGCAGATCAATTAGCAACCTGGGACATCAAACAACTTGCGTTAAAGCTTACTGCCAACTCTATGTATGGATGCCTTGGATATACCAAATCGCGATTTTACGCCCGTCCTCTCGCCATGCTCACCACCTACAAAGGTCGCGAGATCCTTCGACGAACGAAAGATATGGCTGAAGAGAAGATGCTGCGTGTCATCTATGGCGACACAGATTCGGTCATGATCAACACCAACGTCGACAACATTCAAGATGCTCTGAAGCTTGGTAATGAGTTCAAGAAAGTAGTCAATGATAGCTATAGGCTATTGGAAATTGACATAGATAACGTATTCCGGCGCATTTTACTGCATGCGAAGAAGAAGTATGCTGCGATCAATATGGTTCCTGTGGATGGCAAGTACATCGAAAAGCTTGAGGTCAAGGGCTTGGATATGAGGCGTAGGGAATACTGTGCTTTGTCAAAAGAGACTTCCACGTATGTTTTCTGGGGTTTGAATTCATGGCATGCAACTAACCATATCTAGTGAGCTACTCAACTTCCTCTTGAGTGGTGAAGACCCTGAGGTTGTCGTTGAGAAGATACATAATCACCTTCGCGAGTTGTCCAAGCAAATGCGCGAATATACCATTCCAAGCCGCAAATATACTATCTACACACAACTCGGCAAGGATCCCAAAGAGTACCCGAACGGCAACTCTATGCCTTCTGTCCAGGTTGCTCTCCGTCTGCAAGCGAAAGGCAAGCACGTCAAAGCCAAAGATGTGATGTCTTTCATCATCACGGGTGACGCCTCTGGGTCCGCAGAGAACGCTGCAAAGAATGCCTTCCCTGTCGATGAAGTACTCAAACCAGACAGTGGGCTTAAGCCCGACATCGATTACTACCTTCACAAGCAGATCCTTCCCCCAGTAGAACGTTTGTGTGCCCCTATCAGCGGCACAAACATCACACGCCTTGCCTCATGTCTTGGCCTCGACACCTCAAAATACCGTGTCAATACCTCCTCAGGCGCTACACAACAAGGCACTGAGATCCACCCTCTAGAATCCCAGATTCCAAATTCCGTGCGCTTCCAGGCTTGCGCGCCACTCTGGCTGCGCTGCCGTACTTGCACGACTACATTTCCATTTCAGGGACTCTCACCTACCGTGCCACTAGAAGCACTGTCTCTACAGACTATTAGTCATGATGGCGTGCAGTGCCCAAACACAAATTGCGGTCAACTTTTGCAAACAATAAGCATAGTAGCGCAACTCGAATCCTCTATCCGCCAAATCCTTGCCTCTTACTACTCTGGCTATCTAGTTTGCGACGACCCACAATGCGGCAACCGCACACGTCAGATGAGCGTCTATGGATCTCGCTGCTTAGGCCCCAAGGGTTTAGCCAGAGACTGCCTTGGCAAGATGCACTATGAGATAAAGGAGCGAGATATGTGGAACCAGCTCCTCTATTACCAGTCATTGTTTGATGTTGACCGCATGGCGAAGGAGGATGCAGTCACGACGGAAGACGAGGGGCGGGACAAGATGAAGATTTTAGCGAACGCCAACAGAGAGCGATTTGACACTTTGAAGGGTGTTGTTGATAAGTGGTTAGAGAGGAATGGTCGACAGTGGGTGCAGATGGATACTCTGTTTTCATTCGCACTGAAAGCTTAGGACGTTGGATATGGATGCCTCAAGCTATGCAAGGCGTTTTGGTTCATTTTGAGGTTTTCTTTGGCAGCCGAAAGCGCCATGTTCATACTAAAGATGGCGTTTAAATACATATATACATGCTTCTCAAACCGAACTTGTATTATTCACGGTATGGCTCTTGCTGCCTTCTATGTGTATATTGTCTTAAGATAAAACCAAGAAGTTGCTCAAGTATAAATATAGCTGACCAGAACAGCTAGTGAATTCAAATTCGAATCCGAATTGGAAGAGGTAATCCTATCTATGCGATACCATATTGAGCGGCTGTGAATCAACACTTCATGTCATTGCAACACCGTTGTTGGCATGGTTCCCCGTTTCGCCGAGCGTGGCAAGAGCTTTGCGACAGGCTTCGTGGAAAATAACAATGAAGCGATGAATGTCAAGAAACGTATTGTACAGCGGAGCAGGTGCGATTCGAAGGACGTCTGGTTTCCGTTCATCGACAACAACACCACGCTCCTCGATGTAGTGTAAGACGTTATCCAGAAGTCCCGGTCTAAGAAGCACGCTGAGTTGTGCACCACGCTCTGCTGGGTTTGGTGGCGTGATAATTGTGTATGGCATTTCTTTGCCTTGGTATCGCAACAGCCGCGCCTCGAGATAACCTGTCAATCGAGTACTTCGCTCCCGGAGCGCATCCATTGTCGTCAGGGAAAAGACGTCCAGGCTCGCCATTACCGATGTCATATCCAGGGCGCTTGGGTTGCTGAGCTGAAAGCCGCTTGCTCCGGCGATAGGAACGAACTTATTGGTCATTTGAAACCTGCTGCTCTTATCGCTTCCCCACCATCCACTCAGACGGGGTTTGTAATCAAGTACCGGGCCATTATTGAGCTTGGAGTCGCCCATCGTATTACTTGGGTCCTTGGTATCTCTAGCACCTCCTACTATATTTGTAGCCGATTGTTCAACTTTGCCATGACGTTCGTGCACGAAGAGCCCACCAATGACTCCTGGGCCGCCATTCATGTACTTGTAGTTGCACCATACTGCGAAATCAGCGTTCCAATTATGGAGTTTTAACGGCACATTTCCTACTGCATGTGCTAGGTCCCATCCGACGGTTACACCTAGAGCATGACAGTGTCGTGTGATCAATTCAATGTCGAAGAATTGACCAGAATAAAACTGTATGCCTGGTAGAAGCACGAGTGCAGTTGTAGCAGCATGTTGCGATATTACGGAGAGGATATGCTCATTAGAAAGATAAGGGGCTGACGCAGAGGGAGGGTCGATAGTGATGAGGGCAGAAGGATCGAGATTGTGATGGGCTATCTGGGACAGGACAGCGTACTGTTTATTGGTTAGCTGTGTTAGATGCCTCTGTGGACTGGTGAATTCGCACATGGTCGCTTGGAAACGCCTTGCCTTCGATAATAATCTTCCATCTATCTTTAGTAGGCCGATAGAAGCTCGACATGAGCAAATGAAGATTGGCAGTCAGAGTTTCCATGACAACAACTTCACTCGGTAAAGCTCCAACTAGCTTTGAGGTTTGTTCTTTGATGGCATCGTCGATGTGTAGCCATGGTGGCAAGCCCCCTTGATATTCGGTGAAGTGGCCAAACACACCTTTGGATGCCCAGGTGTCCAGGTAGCGATTGATGTAATCCTTGGTTCTCTTGGGTTGCAAACCAAGTGAGTTTCCGCAAAAGTAAATAGACTCTTCGCTATCGTCTTGTAACGAGCTACTCGAAGTCTTATGTGCGGATTCCCGCTGAAAACCAAATGCTTCGTTTCTAAGATGACCCTTGGTGGGGATGACAAATTCTTTTCTGAGCTTTGTCAATCCATCTCTGCCATCCTGTTCCTTTGCGAATCGCTCCGAGCATAACTCAGCATCCCCAATGCTGGCATATGGATTTTTGAACGTTGGCATGTCAGCGTCAAATGCAAACCAGCTTGGCACAGAGCTGTGACTGCAGAATTGAGGCGTGGAAACTAGAAAGAACAGCAGTGGGGTCAAGGACCGTTCGCGGCGATTTCTAGTGGGTGTTGATCAGATTAGATGGCTGACTAATCTGGATTAGCCTTGTCGATCGTCAATTTCCAACATTCGCCGTTGCGACCTCAACATCATGAACGCACTCTTCAATAATACATCCACGATGGGTTCGACTATGAACGTGTGCACATCATGTCTCCGTGCAGTAAAAGTACAAGTTAAGCCTAGACATATTGCCCAACCGCCATCGAGGACTTTCAGCAAAGCTACCGCCACTGCTCTGTCACGCCCGCTCTATCTCGATTTCCTTGCACCCGCCGCCATGAAGCAAGACCAAAGACCCTCTCTGGCTTCGGCAATGGCTATTTCGAAAGTGCCCATGCCAGCCACTCCCCGACGAGCCCTCGCCACTACATCCAATCTATCCACCACACGTCAAGCGCACGCAGTACAGAATCCGCGCAAGGACGAGTCTGGAAATCCCATGCGCATATCCATCTCTCCAAGAGCGTCAAACCGGCTGCATGCAATATCCTCGGGCGATCAGAACCCAGACCTAGCGCTACGGGTAACCATAGAGAGCGGTGGTTGCCACGGTTTCCAATACCTGATGGACCTGACAGATCTTAGTAAGTCACCTGCGGCGGAAGATGATACTATATTTCAGGGCGAAAAAGGCGAAAAGATTGTTATTGATGAGTCGAGCCTGGAACTCTTGAACGGAAGCACAGTCGACTACACCATGGAGTTGATTGGCAGCCAATTCAAGATCACAGGCATTCCGGGTGCGACGAGTAGTTGCGGATGCGGAACCAGTTTTGACATTAAGCTATGAATAACTTGAAATCTACTATGGTGTATTTACTATAATGTTGCTATTGTCAAATGTCCTTCTTTCTGCTTTTCCCATCCACTGCAATCCGGATCTCTGCACGAGAAGCAGCCTTCATGTTTGGTAATCTTGGTATGTGATAGGAGAAGCGTTAACAGAAAGAAGTCGAATAAAGAATACCCTACAACGATTGAACCTGATGGCAATATCCGACATCGTGGTGGACCCTAATCAACCACGCTAGACGCTCATGCCACTGGCCTTGGGCGGTATATTAGAGTTAAAAGCAGGAAGACGGACGAAGAAGCATCGTTGTTGAGACGTATGTGGTAATTGGGGTAGATAAGGCTTAGAATATACCCGTTGCGGATTAGAGTGCACCGGCTGGCCCAGGGCTGGTAGGCTAGAGGTCATGTGCCGCATCACGGCCATGGGACCAGAATCACAATTAGCCACTGATGGCGGTGTACATGGTGGCAGCGCACGGTCAAGCACTACACCTAAGCAGTCGACCGACGTGGTGCCATAGGCATAGCCATGTCCTATTACGACCTTGGATTCGTAAAATTTCTTGCGCGGACCCCCCCGATCGAAAGGCTAGGCCTGGATCCCAACAAGCACTCATCAAGCATGGGCAACAGGCGACCTACTCGTGTTGTGGGCCGTGGCATGTTGAAGAACGTGTGTTTGCTGACCTGGTCTGGCCTGGGTTGGTATACGAGACGACAAGAAGCGAAGCCTCGCCCTTGGACTGGAGAAGCAACGGCAAGCGCGCTCGAGATGGGGGGTCAGACAATCGAGCGTTCCCCTGCCAAGCCACCTAAGATTGGCGCATCTCGGCTTCAACGCCGTTCGCTCTCCTAGCGTCCAACAAGCCGTTGTCATCTTGTCGCTCGCCGCCCTCCCCATGCAAAATCTGCCTGGACAATGGACGCAGTGCCGGTGTGTAAGTGTAGACACAGCGGTGCGGCTTATCGATACCCCATGCCACTGACAACATCTGACGTAAGACTGAGTTTTGGCGGCCGTTGGGCGCATCGCCACTCGCATCAGGGCAAGGCTGGGGCTTATTATAGACGCAGCTGTCTGTGCTGCAGAAAAGTGTCCGCTGCAGCCACGTGTGGTCAGGTCCAGAACAGGAACCGAGTCTGCGGGCGCTCCGACACGGCGACAGCACCTTCACAATTCACCATCCCATGCTAGCATCTAGCAACCGGCCAAACATTCACAATTACATGGTGGATTCTCTCAATCTTGCCATGGCTTGGGCCATATGGCCCTGCTGAAGCTGCGAGGACAAGCTATGCGACTGGCTCCAATCTGAGCTTGTCACAAAACTCGCGATTTGGCTCACAAACGTTTATCGTGTCACATAAACGGCGAATGCAACATGTGCGATTGCTTTGTACGCTAACTAGATAGGCTACAGGGCTCAGTCGCCGATACCTGTCGTTGTCATCCTTGAGATGAAAGCTGACTTTCGATACCGCCACCAAGCCATATTCGCCATTTTCGGCTAGGATACCTTTACGGCCTCCCAAATCTCTGTGCAACCCAGGTTCCTGGTTGGGTAGTCCACGATAGTCACACGTCCGGGATGCTAACGGGCCAAATGTTGAAGCTCCTTGTTACCAAGCTCCGAAGGATGACTCTGGAGCAAGCCACGGCTAAAATTTGCAAAAGCGGAAGCCTAGAACTTCTGGATAAAAAGGACCGCGCTTGCACGGCCACAATGCTGCGACGTTTGGGCGAGTGTCTAGTATAAGGAGGTGTCCGCACTCTTTGGTACCCTACATCAATTCCCCATTGTTGCAACACTATACAATCATCACAAACATTACATCTGCTCCACATCAATAGTCCTCTAGCATTTCGAGCACGAGAGTGACTGTGTCATCAGTGACCAATCAAATCTGTCTCACTTTGCACCGACCCTATTGTTGATCATCTCGTCGATCATAATGACTGGAAAGATTGGGCCACTGTCCGCTCCTATCGTGGCGCTCGTCGTAGCAGGTGGCATTTTCGTCTTCTTGATTCTTATCACTCTCACGGCTTGGTGTTGCGACCTCCCCAATCGAATTCGACGAAGGAAGGCCGCAAAGAAGGAAGGAGCCAAACCCAATTTACTGGACGATGCCGAGGCAGAGAAGGGTGAACCGGCCGTTTCAGTGACAGAGGTGAACTCCCAGGTCAGCCAAATTAGTAAGAGCAGTCAAAACACCAGGTCACCATCACCAGAGTGCCATTGTGAGCATCCTATGCCTTCATATGTCACACAGTCGACGCAGCGGTAGTCCCTTTATGAGTCGTTGTCATCCAAGGACGACAGACGAAGCAGACTATAAAGGCGAAACGAAACAAAACATGGAAATCCAGCATTGTCATGCGAGCTTCAAGAGGACTCCAGCCACGTTGGCTTTGTGATGGTCCATGAAGACTGGGTAGACTCAAATGAGAAAGTGACATCGCCCACTGAGCCCTCGGTTGCAAAGGGCACCGCCGCTACAACAATAGAGGGAATGAAGGAATGGATGATTCAACAAATTTGGTTACCAATGCAATGGGTTGATAGGGGTCAGGAAGTGTGTTTTGAAAAGCGGTTACTTGTTTCTGTTGCTACAGAGGAGAGCATGTTATAGCAGGCATTTCAGATGCATTCGTTACGCGTTCGTACATCTAGAAGTGGAAAACTTGACCATAACGGTGTCAATGTGCTTTCAATACGAGATGTTACTATATTGCAGATCAAGGTCAGGTTCCCTGACTACTTGAGTAGTATAGTTGAGGCATAGACGTCTTGATAGCCAGCAACTAATGATGCTCCCATACACCAAACTTTATCTCACTAAACTGTGCTATATCCGTCATTCGAATTGCAAGTTTGAACGTTTGAACCCCAGCTCCGTAACTCTTAGGCGCCCACCATTCACCAAATAATTATTCTGTGACACAAAGTATTCTTGTCCAATAAATAAAATAACGATGCATAGATATATGCATAACACACAAGGTTATACATTGAATTGGATAGTTCTGCATCCAAATATACACTGCTTTTTGTGAACATTGGTTTAGCGAGGTTTAAAAAAAAAGGGGATATGCACAATAATAATAGTGCACTTGCTTCCGGGATTCGAATTCGAATCGATGCATTATTAAGTCTCACAATCGAATCTTGACTCTCTAGGATGGCAAACTTCAAGCCTTATGCGAAGCAGGAGGTGCTACACATTATCACTTCTTATCGCACCAGTCAGTCGACACGCCCTAGCAAACCCAGGAAAGCAATAGTAAATGCACAAGTAGATGCTAGTAAATCACTCATGAGAGTTACTCATTGACTTCCAAGCACGTTCATCACGAAGCTAGTTGCCTCCATGAAGCCTGATCTTATCTGAATCGATCAAAGAGAACGCCGCAGTACGCGGTATTTCCAGGCTCATGTTCAATCTCGGTGACTATATAATCAATGCCGAATACGGCCTCGACAAAGGCCTTGGCGGATAATTTGAACCCAAATTCCTCGAGACTATGAATAATTTGCCAACCCTTGGAGGTGCCAAATTACCAGATATGGTTCCAATGTTGATCCAGAACGGCACTCGACTGATCGCAGTACAACTCAATGTTTGGGGGGGGGGGGGTTATGAGGCTAGTATATAGTCCATTTAAGCCCGTCAGGGGGTATGCGAAGCAGTTTGAGCGATGTTCTAGAGAGAGTGTTCCTAGTGGGTGCAATCGTTCAAACCTATCTATTTCTACCCTTGTAGAGACTTGTATGAATGTTGACAAGAGAATCCATTGCCTTAGTCGTATTTTCGAGACCACGATAACTTCTTGGGTCCCGCATCTAGTGTTGCAAATGTGATATATCCAACTGTTTCTCCGCTCTTTACATCTCCTAATCGGACGCGAACGTCGCGCAAAGCCCTGGCAGTTTCTAGTCCGCTTGGATAGGATGTCACATGTCGCTTGAAGTAGGGGTTATCGCGTGCAGATACTGATACAAAGCCGAGCATGTCCGGTGTCCGTGTAACTAAACCCAGGAGAGTTGAGATGTTCGCAGCAACAAATAGCGACAGTGAAATCGTAATTGTCAAAGCCGCAAGTACGATGTTACAGACATATACTTCTCCTTTATATTTGGTGGCTTGAAGAATGGCGCTGTTCCATGTAGTCATGTCCTCGCCTCCAAGCAAATCGCTGACTCGTAAACCACTTCCAATCGACGCGTCCCAGAAAGTATTAATGGCCATTTGTAAACGGTGACTGAACCGCTGTGGCTCCAATGCCGTCAGTGGAACAAAAGCAACCCCAAGAGCACGAAGACCGGGATCCATCATCCAGTGTTCAATCAGTTTACTTGCACTAACTACGCCTTCTGTGTAGCCAAAATCAGTAACAGGCATCCATTGACTGATGTTTAGGAAAGCCAAAAGAGGCGAAGGCCCTCCCCAAACATTCAAAGCTGTGCGATTCACTCTTCGTATAGCCCGAACAGCGCAGGAACGATCATGGCACCTGACGTGCGACTCGACTACGCGGGGAATTGTGTAACAATTCTGATTGAGCGCAGTGCCTTCGGATTGTCGAGATATATAGTTGAACGTGATATTTCCCGTATTATTTTGGGATCCATCCACAAGCAGCTGGAACGTGGGACTCTTGGCGTCGAGTTGAGTGGTATTTGTCGGAAAGATTGTTTGCCATGAGATATATTCCTTCGTAAAGGTACCCTCACATCTGGTTTCCCAATAGTGAGAAACGAAGTTGAAAGAACAGTTACGGCGCTCTGTTTCGCCCATAACCATTGGAACGCCCAGAATAGAAGTATAGTTTACCGATGTATCATTCGTGACATGGTACCAATGGTAATCTTGATCCTCAGTATCTCTACCAGTTGGCGTGAGTTCATTTATATCTGGTATCTTGATATGCCCAAAAAAGTCCATAGGAGCATAGAGGCTTTGGCACGATAACTGTATGGCGCTCATATAGAGAGGAGCGAACAAATGCCATTTCTCTTGTGCAGTTTGAGAAAACCGAAGGTAAGTTCTCTTTGGGTAGTTCTCTACAGGATAATATTTTATGGACGTATTATAGCTTATGAGCTCAGACCTAGTTGATAGGAGCCGTAGTGAAGCTTGGCCACTGGAGAAAGTAGCCAAGCTAAAAGGATAGCAATACCAAGTACGTCGAAGCACCGGAGGCTTATTTGCCGCTCAAATGTTGAAAAGATGAACTGGCATCCTATCAGTCGTTCCAGGTCCTACTGCAAGGTATGATTAACAAATTATGGGAGAGGGATGCCAAAAAACTCACACCAACAGTAGTACCGCGCTCTGCTTTGAATAGGCCGATGCGACGAAGCATCTTGCTGAGTATTGCTGCATATATAATCGGGAATATGGTGGGGGACAAAAGCGTGATAGCCTTGACCTTTTCGCCATACGGGGAGATAGGCTGGTTGTTTAATCCAAGGCACATGCCGGGTACAATTGTCCTGTGAATGAGTGACTTCTTGCTTAGCATCTTTACGTGGTCATTCACCTAAGAAAAGTGTTGGCCCTAGAGTAAGGATGGCGTCTACAGCACCATGGCCTAAGTAATACCACGAGCGGCGTTCATTCCTTGACAATGATCCAGCAAGGTTTGCTTCTGCCACCTTTATACCGGCTCCTTCACTGTCCTGAAATTCTGATGTTACCGTGAGAGGTATCTCTGATGATGTGTCAAACTCGGCTACGGCTTGATAGGCTTCAAGGTCCGGCTTTCGGGATGCAATAGGCATCCTGTTATGTTTTTGTTTCAATCGCATGATGCGATCAGGACTATGGCGTGAGGGAACCGATAGGTATGTGCCTTGACACTGAGCTAGAAGTGGGCGGCCTCATGGGGGCGGGCGGGGGGAACTCGCTCGACCTGCAGCCATGGGGCCACCAAGTTGTTACAGATCGCTTCAATTGGCTATCGCATTCCGAGATGTTACATTTGCATAAGCCCCCGGGGGGCAGGTCCAAATCCAAATCCCAGACCAAAGCCAAAAAAAAAACACATCAGAGTTATGTTGGGCTACCTAAAAGATTATGATTAAAACGCGAGCTGCATGAAATAGTTTAACTATCGTGGTAGATCGCACTGTGAGGCCTATATGACGCCAATGTGGCAGCTCTAGCTCAGCCTCACCCGGGTATTGATCTAAGCAACCTCGGAAGCGTTTTCCATCCCACGAGGATTTGTTGCACAGTACAGGCATGACTTTTCCGTCGAGATAGTGGATCTTGTGTTTGTTCAGCTTAATAATATCAAGAGGTGGTTAACCGTAAAGCACAATCCCACCTAACAATCCAACCAGACCTCGGGATAGCCTTCTGAGGTTAGCTTTTGAACCTGACGTCGTTCAATCCTCAAGTTCGAAGTAACACTTAGACGTACGAATTAGCCCTGGACACTATGCAGCATAATGCAAGGCGTGCCAGTGAGAAGGAAAGCAACACTATGTGTCACATAGGTGCGTGTAAAATTTTATTGTTTGCTGAGTAAGGTTTTGGATTCGAGATCCAAATCACTGTGTTGGCAGGTAGTTTTTGGTTAAGTGCCAGAATGCATCTATTGATAACGGTATCAAAAGAGCTGTCAAAACCAAACCCATGACAAGATGACTTGACGCATATATTTGGTAGACCTAGTACCCGACTAAGCATTCTACAAAACATGTTCACAAGCTAGAGCCCAGCTCAGAATGACCTCTCGCTCTTCATATTCGTTCGTGTCGCTTTCTCCATTCATCATTCCGTGAACATAAGCTTCTCCAAACAATTCGAACCTTTCCTCATCGCCCTCTAATTTTCTCAGAATGTATGGCACTGGTGCCCCATTAACTAAATACAATCTATCGCCAGTCTTTACCCCCTTCTTCCCAAAGCCAAACCGACCGTCCGTGGTCCTAAAGAGCTGTCTATCGTGTAAAATATACATATGAGAGCCGAGCCGTTCTACCGCCGAGCCAGGGCCAATAAGATGTAGAGTTTCTAAATAACAATCATCAAGCTCTTGGCTGACGTCTATTGCACTACTTGATCAGACTTAGAGCTTTAGAGGGCATGAATATACATACTTCTCAATGCCACCATACTTCTCTGAAAAAGCGCGGAAACGGCGCAACGCTGTACGAGTCTCGTATAGATCCTTGATTCGAGCCGGGCTATTGTCACCGTTGAGACAGTTTCCAATCAGGGCGCGCCAATATGAATCCTCTTCATTTTGCACGCTGTCTTGGCCTACGAAGGCGGCTGCCATGGGTGCCTCCCATGCTTCAAGGGCCAACAAATCACAAGCAGCGTTGTCCTCCGTCAGTCGTGGCATTTCCGGATATACTTTCTTTACTGTATCAAGCGCAATCCCATGCAAGACAATCCTATTTTGTTGCACGTCCTCTTTGACGAAGAATGGTTTTCCGCTCGCTTTATAGATGCACGTTCTGCTGTCTAATTTGAACGATAACTCATCTTCGCAGTGATACTTTCGGTCCTGGTGATGGAAATCCGGTACCCAGCTTGGCAAGCCATCCATTTTCCCAAATGTAGTCGCGAGGTGCAGCGGCGCAATACAAATCTTCCGTTGGTCTTCTATCGAATTGGCATTGTGAAAGATCATGAAGCGACAAAACTGCATGTAGAGATCAGGCACCGACCCTGCTTCTTGTAAAAGCGTATCCAATGTTTCGTTACTGTCTATCAAACCCAGCAAACCCGAGGACACGATCCCGTGGCTCAAAGCATCCAAAGCTACCAATTTCTTCTACAATTCTTTTTAAGTAGCCCGAGAGCTTTTCGTTCGCTAAGTTTGGACCCCAGCTAGACTTATTCAAGCCATCGCGTAGGTACATGACGTTCGTATTGAAGTTTACGCTTTCAGGGTTTAGGATATCGTTGATAGCCAAGCGCGTACTTGTGACTTGGTCCAACTCTTCTAGTATTACCAGACGTTGGTCAAGAATTGCTACCATAGCTTGCTTCAGGGTTTCCCATTCAATTTCAGCGTCTTCGCATACAAAGACAAGATATTTTGCTAACACTGCTTCCTGGACAATCCACATGCGTCTAAACCATGGACTTTCGAGTATCCTCCCCGTTTCTTTCCATATCGGTGAGATGAATGAGGGCAGTCCGACTGATGGTGGGTGGGGACGGTTTATCCATGAACTTGGTGGTAATCCGGGTAACGAATCTAGTCGGGCGATGCTGGGCAGTAACGATATTCCTTTAAAGGTGAGATGGTTGGAGGGTCCCAGCCACGCCTACACCTCTTTCGCGCGGGTATAGATGCTCTTCATATTTCGGATTTGAATAAGTTTCTCGCTCCCATTTTCCTGGTCAATACATACTGCATCAATCCAGATAGGAAGGCGGGCTGCTAAGCAGCGTTTCGCAATGTAAGGCAGTGCATCTGTGAGATTCTTGTGGATACGTAGGATACGATCATTGCAGACCAAAGGAAAAGTGTGGCTGAGTTCGCCCCATGTGTATGACAATGCAACGAAAGGTGCGATGGAAGAAATAGACTTATCGAAAAGCGAGGCTGACCGAAGCGACCAAGTGAGCGAGCTATTCACGCTTTCCACAAACAACAAGCGAGACTCGTGAGCTTTTAGAGGAGAATAATAGTATTTGGAAGGTTCGCTGACAGGCAGTGAAGATATTTGAGTTTTGGGTGCTTCCATAATGTTCTTCAATGAGAACAGCATTCATAGGTACCTAAGTAGCGATGGATGCTACCTGTCGGCTCTTCGGCAAGTGGGGTAATTCATGCTGCAGTTTTGTTTTCCACTGCGCTTTTCATCAGGTTCTGTCAGACCCCTTGAGATAGACAAACTGGCATCTATCATGTTTGCTCTGCAGACATCCTATCTCACAAGCACCAATAGTACCAATGCATTCATCGGGCCGAGCAGCTCGGATTTGGTCTTACTGTGGCCCAGGCAAAAAGATGGCAGTGTTTCCAAACTCAAACTCAAATTACTTCTCAGAGATATGTGCTGGACCAACTCCTCGGGTGTCATCGTTCGCATGTTCGTGCCGCCACCAGGAAGTTGCGTATGCGTCTACGCACAGACCATCTCCCAGCCTCACCACCCAACCACCTCCAGCCACCATGTATTACCACAATTTGCCATCATGGATTTCATAAACGAAAAATTGCACTTCGTATCCTTTCTACTTATCCCAAGTCCTGGTGTACGATTCTCAATCCGCAACCGCCACACTCCTTAGACGTTCATCAGCCATCAGCACTCAAGACCATCATATTCCTCATTCTTATCAATCTCGTTTTTTAGAGATCTATCGCAATGCTCTTCAACACGCAAACTCTCGCCATACTTGCCAGCATCTCAGCCCTGGCCAATTCTCTGCCTCTCGAAACACAGCCTCGAAATATTGTGCCACGGCAAAAGAACTATTCCGTCATCAATGTCGATGGTGGCTCGTCCCAAGCAGCGCGAGTCACGACTGTGATCGAGTCGACCAAGACTGTTGAAGTAGTCAATCCTGGACCAACCGTCACCCAGGAAGTCACAACAACAATTGCACAAGTGGCTCCAGCTCCAAAGCCTACCAGCTCAAGTTCAGAATCAACGAGCAGTGCATCTTCCTCAACCATTACATCAACATCCGGTAGCATCTCGACACCGACTCAGACACCCAACCCCATTTTCGTTACAGTCACGGTGCCCAAGGATGATGGGCCCACGGAGTATTACGACAATGGGCTTTGGCATACGAATTATCGCATCAAGACGTTTGATGCGGCCATGGCGACTCCGGTTTCTTCGGCATAGTGCCGGAGTAACGACGCCAAATTGAATCAATAGGGTTAGCAATGCAAGGCGCGGTGGCGTTTGTTCATTCTTCTTATTCTTGGGTACATATCACGGACTGAGTATAATGTTTCCTACGTATCATCTGGAGTTGATGGATCAGCCTACAGGAGCAGGCATCAACGACTATAGGACACATTAGAATGGCGTTGAGGACATTAAGAATGGGTACGCACGATGATGAAGCGCAGTGTATGAATAGTTGCCTCTGAACAGTTGTCATTATTAGACAGTATTATATCAATCTCTGAAGACGGCTTACCTCCTGCGTGGTGATGGGCAGCTGGATGGCCTGGTGATGACGCAGGGCGAAGGGGAAGTGAGCTCATCCCTGCTTGCTTGGCAGAACATTGACATGCCGAACACCAACTTAGGTGGTGCCTGTTCCTCCACCAGCTCTCCACCACCCCGGCCTTTGCACCTCTAGCACAACATGGCGTCGTCGCCGCCGCCCGTAGAAGACCAAGCTCGGCTGCTTGAAGATGCTCTCGCCGTGGTGCGCCAGCAGACGATGCTTATGCGGCGATGCCTCGAGACACCGGGCAAGTTGATGGATGCGCTCAAGTGCAGGTACGAGCATGGAAACACCGTGGCGTGGATGCCGGCTCCACCGTGCGATGCTAACATTTATGTTTCTACTGCCCAGCTCTACCCTCGTCTCGGAACTACGGACAAGCAGTCTCGGCCCCAAGCAGTACTATGAGCTCTACATGGCCGTCTTCGATGCCCTCCGCCACCTTGCCGTCTACCTGCGCGAAAACCACCCTGTCAACCACCTCGCCGACTTGTACGAACTAGTGCAGTATGCCGGCAATATTATTCCTCGGCTATACCTCATGTGCACCGTCGGTACCGTCTACATGGCCATTGAGGATGCGCCGGTCAAGGAGATCATGAAGGACATGATGGAAATGAGTCGCGGAGTCCAGCACCCCATCCGCGGCTTGTTCTTGCGGTACTATCTTGCCGGCCAGGCGCGTGACCATTTGCCGTCAGGCGACAGCGAGGGGCCCGAGGGCAATTTGCAGGACTCGATCAGCTTCATTCTGACAAATTTCGTGGAGATGAACAAGCTCTGGGTACGGTTGCAGCACCAGGGGCATTCGCGCGAGCGGGAGCAGCGGACAAAAGAGCGCCAGGAGCTGCAGCTACTCGTGGGTAGCAACTTGGTCAGGCTCAGCCAGCTGGTCGATCTTGAGAACTACAAGAAAATTCTGAATCCTCTGCTTGAGCAAATCGTGCAATGTCGAGACGTGCTGGCGCAGGAATACCTGCTCGAAGGCATGTTTTTACAAACAGTACACGAGAATTGGGCTAACATACAGCAGTGGTAACCCAAGTCTTCCCTGATGAATTTCACCTACACACCCTCGACCAATTCCTTTCCGCTGTCGCGCGCTTGAACCAACATGTCAACATTAAAGCAATCGTCGTGGGGCTCATGGACCGGCTGTCGTCCTATGCGCAACGAGAGTCGGAGACGGAAAGTCCAGAGCAGCGCAAGAAAACCGAGGAAGAATCAATTGCGCAGCTTCTAGAGCAGATGCGGCTAGCAAAGGAGAAAAAGACGACCGAGCCAGAACCTTCACCAGCGCAACAAAACGGAGAGGCCTCGGAGCCTCCACCGGGCGCTGAAGAAACACTAACGGAAGCGTCATCGGTGACGGCAGTCTCAGTGGCAGACACAGGGATAGAAACGGCCGAGACAGACGACGCAGTCGAGAAGAAACGTGGGATACCGAGCAACGTAAAGCTGTTTGAGATCTTCCATGAACAGGTGCAGACACTGGTGAAGATGCAAAGACTACCTATACAGGATACAATCGGACTACTTGTATCCCTTGCAAACCTGGCATTGTAGGTGCGGCTTGCTCACTTGATCTAATATCACTAATATGTGCAGAAACATTTACCCCGAAAGACTCGACTATATCAATCAGGTACTGACATTTGCCAACCAGAAAGTTGGCGAGTACCAAAATAGCGCAGACCTACACTCTCAAGCAACCCAGAGCCAAATACTCAGTCTTCTCTTATCGCCTATCAAAACTTACGTCTCTCTCTTCACGGCACTAGCTCTACCCAACTATATTCCACTTTTGCATTCACAGCCGTATCCAACTAGACGAGCGGTAGCAGGCGAGGTTGCGAGAAGCTTAATGCGAAACCAGACATACATTACTTCTGTAGAAAATCTGGAAAGCTCATTGGAGATCCTCAAGGTACTTATTCGAGAAGGCATCCAACAAGCAACAGGGTATCCGGGCGGACCGATCCAACGACGGGCGCAGGAAACGGAGGAGACGATAGAAGAGCAGGGCTGGCTTGCGCGAATAGTACATCTCATTCGTGGCAAGGACAACGATACTCAATTCAAGGCAAGTCATAGTTATATTTGGAAGAGTCCACCGTGTCTAATATGCTTTAGCTCCTTCAAACAGTACGGAAAGCCTTCTCGGAAGGCAATGAGCGCGTCAAATACACCACTCCAGCAATAATAACGGCATCAGTCAAGCTGGCGCGACAATACAAGAAGCGTGAGCATTTCGAAGACAACTGGCAATCACAATCCTCCGCTCTCTATAAGTTCATGCACAATACCCTTTCAACTCTATATACTCGAGTCAATGGCTCCGCAGATTTATCCCTTCGCCTCTTTATCGCCTGTGGTCAGGTTGCGGACCAAAATGGGTTCGAAGAAGTCGCATACGAGTTTTTTGCGCAAGCTTTCACAATTTATGAGGAGGCTATTAGCGACTCCAGAGCACAATTTCAAGCTGTTTGCGTCATAGCCAGCGGGCTACACACAACAAGACATTTCGGGAAGGAGAACTACGACACATTGATTACGAAATGCGCGCTACATGGAAGCAAATTACTCAAGAAGCCAGACCAGTGTCGTGCTGTGTACTTAGCGAGTCATTTGTGGTGGGCGACAGAGATCAGGGCATTGGGCGAGGAAGATCCTAAAGATGTGAGTAATTAGGCATCAGGGTAAACCCAAACGCTAACTAGGGTAGCTCTACCGTGATGGCAAGCGAGTGCTTGAATGTTTACAGCGTGCACTCCGTGTTGCAGATGCGTGCATGGATGCCGCAGTCTCAGTGGAGCTGTTTGTCGAGATCTTGAACCGATACGTTTATTATTTCGACCAAGAGAATGATGCTGTATGTTTCGGGCAACCAGATACACCCGTGACCTTTGCTAACTCCTGCCAGGTAACAACAAAGTACCTCAATGGTCTCATCGAGCTCATTCATTCAAATCTCCAGTCCAACGAAAATGCATCAAGTCTTGAGAACCCAAGGAAGCATTTCCAACGCACTTTGGACTACATTTCAAGCAGAGAATACGAAGGTGTTGTGACGGCACCGAAATGAATATGATCATAATAAGGTAGTGTTGAGAGGACAACGGGGATAATTAGACTATCGCTTGGGACTCCTTGTACAATTAGACTTGCAAGGAGACTTGATCGACATAGCGATTCCTACGCGCTTTTAGTATATAACATTCTGGATCAATACAATACTGTAAGAGATACTCTATCTGAAGATAAAAGTGATGTGCGTTCCGTCGACCTAGTATCGGAAGTGGCATGGTCAAGCTCATGATTACGTTTTGGTTATATGCATCTTCACGAGCTGTTTCGTCAACTAGCCCCTAGGTTTTGCCACATAGCGAAATCTTTGCCCGCACCCCAATAAAAGTCAATAAAAGTCATAATATCAGTGGACTAGCGAGGGAAGGGATTGATTGAGGCTGAGCAAAGTTCTTCTGAGAGCTACGTATTGCACCCATGCCACTGGCAATTTCCATACAAATGATATATGAAACTTGTGAATCGGAGACTACATAGCTTTAGGAAGATCGCGAAGTGGCGTCTTGTAGAACTGCTGGCGATTTTCATAATCGAAGTCGAGCCCCACACAGCCCATTTGTACCAGATCCTTGTGGAACGTGCGATCAGTGTACTCAATTGTCATGTCGATACCTTGACTAATCAGCATCATTGCTATCAACCTAGAATGCATAAAAACTTACCGCATCCAGCGCCGCCTCCGGTCCAGATTTCAGCGCCTTCAAAGTGTCCCTTGTCAGTGACCCACCTTTGGTCCATCCACTCAACATTGGGGAACACTTTTCTCGCAGTTTCCAACATGACTCTGTTAGTCGTCGCTTTCTTCCCATCCAGAGCGCCGCTCTTGGCCAGCCACATTGCGCCTGTGCAAGTCGTCAAAATAACCTTGGTCTGCTTGCTCGCTTCGCTCAAGAACGTGAGACTCTCTTCCTTGACAGTGTAAGGATTTGGGCCACCGAGCAACAAGATGTCAAGATCACGTGGCGCATTTTCGTACGTGTGCGTTGGCTTGACAAGCATAGCGGGCGTAGCACGAGCAAGCTCTAGGCTAGAGGAAATGTAAAGAAACTCCATGGGGGTGGCATGTGGTATGAGATTGGCATAGCCGGGCAAAACCTTACTGACTATTTCGACGACTTTGGGCGTGAGGTTTGCGAGAATGTCCATACCAGCGAGGTCTGTCATCTGTGTATCCTCGAAGAGACAGCCAACGCGAAGGGTCTTCTTGATGCCATTGGCGGCGCCATTGGTGGTGCCATTGGCAACGCCGTTGGTAACGCCATTGGTAACGTCATTGGTAACGTCATTAATTCCAGGCATGATGAGGGGTTTACTACGAGTAGCTTCGCAAGGTGGATGAGGATGGGATATGAAGAGAGGAGTTGATACCACCCAACTGGCCTTTTCACATGGCTGATTTATACAAACGTAGAGCGCAAGTACGGCTGAAGATTGTGTTTCCGCTCCGTCGATTGTTGTCGTCACCCGAGCCAGTGCATATAAAACAATCTAACCCACTCAAACGGTTTGAGGAATGTGAAGACCAGCGCGAATGGCTAGGAGAGAAAGAGTGGCACAGTGGTTACCTTGATTGACGGATGAAACGCGTAACGGACCGGAGTCGAAACCAGTATCCGCACCGATTGAGTTTTGCGCTCCCTAGACTGGCTCTCTAGACTGGCTTCCTCAGACTGTTTAACACGCAATTAAATGGGGTGCGTATGAAGCGTAATTTGAGTTGATTGTTGCCAGATTGGGTTAAACTGTTTCCTAATATGGGTTAGCCACTGTCGGGTAGATCAACGGCACTTGAAATTAAATTCCAAGGTTGTTTTGTATGTTGTATAACGTGGTTTACAAGCGAGCTGGCAATACAAGCGAACTGGCCACCCCGAAATACACCAAAAAGCTAGAAAAATATCTCAATAACGGCTTAATAATATTATCTAAAACTTTACATATATACTCTTATATGATTATTATAGTACTTAGTACAATGTTAGAGTATATAGTCTTGTAGCTATTAAAATATAGAGTTTAGGGTCTAAAAATAGAGCTATTTCTAAATATCTTAATATATCTTAACAACTACAATATTTTATGCCCTGATATTATATCAAGTAGTAGAATACATATATAAGAGCTCATATTTAAGTTTTTATAAAATATTATTAAGCAGCCGTTGTTGAGATATTTTTCTAGCTTTTTGGTGTATTTTGGGGTAGCCAGCTCGCTTGTAAACCACATTATAACTGTTAAAACACTAGCCCTGGGTCACTAGGCTTTGGGGAGAGTAGTTATAGTAGTAGGCGGAGGAAGTGTAGCAATGTCTGTATTCATGGATAGAGTAATCGCTGCCTTACGCAGCGTCTCCTCTACGGGGTATTTATAGGGCTACGGGCCCTACTTCGGGCCACTAGCCCTAGCACGGCCTGTTCTCAACAATAACTCAAAACGTATACATACCACCTGGCTAGATTCTACGCTCTTGGGTCCGGGCTGGCAAGGCCAGAGCTCAGAGGCCATTATTAAGTTAGTTGATGTCGGACGTTGCTGTCGAGCGCAGAACGATTTCATTTTCGTCGTGTTAGAGGTATCGAGTGCATCCTACAAGTTGGGAAGCGAAAGGTAACAGTCCGGACCGAAAAGTAACAGTCTAGACCGCGGCTAGATACAAATTCAGCACTTACCTATCTAAAAAAAGTTTAATATTTATATACTTAGGACGTATTGCTAGATTTAAAGTACCCTTAGAATTATATTAGCTGCGGTGGGCTTCTAGTAGCAATATTAATAGTACGTAGGCCTCTTATTACGTGTCTCGACCCTTTATACCAACTAACCTAATTAGGCGCCTTTACTTCGGCAGAACGAAACTAGACTATAGGCTATTCTAGGGGCATATATAAAAGATACTATATGCTAAAGCATATTAGACACGATTTCTAGGTAATATATTTTAGAACCCCTTTAGACGAGGAGCCTATCTAATCTATTGCGAGTATGCCCCTATTACGAGACTGGCGTGCTCCTATAGAGCTTAGCGATAATCAACGAAGGGAAGTGCAGGACAACCCTGTTCTTGTAACCCTTAGCCAAAAGAGGGAAAAGTATAAGCAAAAGCTCTTAGACTAGGGCTACTATCTACTTACTAATGCAAAAGGCACACGACTACACGACAATTATAAAAAGACGAGGAAGATTGCTAGTATATACTAGCAGTTATATTGGGTACGATTAGCCGAGGCTATTTGCGCATTCTATGAGTCTATCGATACAATTGAAATAGCTTGGCAGCTCTATGGGAAGACTGCGGCTGAAGTTCTAATACTGCTACCTATTGAATTTGAGCTTTGAGAGCGGGCGGCTATAGCTGCTATGCTTTCCAAGACAATTAGGGACGATAGGACTTGTGTTAGGTTTCTCTACATCTTAGGTCGACTTTGCTAGCTGCAAGAGGCTTGTTGCCCGAGGGCTTTAAAACGTACAAGAGATTTTGTGGTATTGGATAACTATGAACCTCCTCCACCAAGCAAACGAAAGAAGACAGCTAATAGCTATGGGAGATACCTACTAATTTGAGATAGCTAGGTTGTAAAACAAGAGCCCGATGCACCTGAGTGCGAAGTTATTGTAGAGATTGAGTCTCGACATCTGTACCTGGTAGTGCTGCCCCACCCAGTATGCGGCTTTTGTATAGGCAACGAGCGGTTCTCGTACGAATAACGCATGAAACCCCGGCTGCGAAAAGACGTCCTTAACAACACATAGATGCACACTCCTAGAGCACTGAATATCAGAAGGAGTTCGAATGTCCCTATCCTAACTGTTCTAGCAAGCCGAACGACAAGATGCATTTCAAGAGACATTCCCTCGATGTACACAACGTAGCGCACTAACGCGAGCAGCCTTCTAGGTCGATGAATCGGTGAGATGCGGCTGGTCACTATAGTTATACAGGCACTAGTAACGGCTAGCTAAGGGTTGTGATCACCGTTATCGAAGACCACTACACTAGCCTATTAAAAACGACAAGAAAGTACATAGTGTTAGCGAAATGGTAAGAAGCAAGAAGGTTCAATGTATCGCAGAAGTCGTTGACGGCTTGGCCTTCGTTGCTAAGATGAACGCCTTTCAGTCTTCAACGGTTGACGAGCCGGAACCTCTAAAGGAGGGTAGACCTATGATCTTGTGAGGGATGCTGGTACGAGAAAATCGCCTCTTCCTCTGTTCTTTTTGCCACTCGTCCTCAGCCCCGCGTATATGGGAGTAATGCACAAGTACGCCATTATGTACCGTCTTTATGCCACTACTACTGCTCACGATGACTGCTGGGAATGCAAAGAATGCGACTTCATCCTCGTCCTCCGAGTCGGAAACTTGGGTATGCTTTGCGCTCTGCTCGTACCGATAGCTCGGGTCAGAATGGGGATTCCACGAGTCGGGATAGGACTCGTAATCCAAAGTAGCGACAATCTTTTGACGGCTCCGGCGTGATTCGGCCCAGGTATTGTTGGCCTCCTCTAAGAGTTTCGCAAAATCTGCTTTCATTTTTGTGCGATCCTTTGGCGTTGATAGAGTCCCAAACCCCTCCAGAAGCCACTGAATGAGTCCATGGATGTCCTTTCTCTGGAGTGACCACCCCCCAGATCCTGAGATCAACAACGCACGTACAAGCGACTCCTTCTGTACGTCCTGCTTCGCCAATTCCAAGAGAATATCATCAAGGCTGCCCTCGGCGAGTGGCAGCGTCACTGCTGTGAAGACCCATTTAACGAGAGCAAGGGCGATAACGTTCAACATCACAGTCTGACGTGCCAATTTCGCAGCTGGACTGTTACTGGAAGGAATCAAGATGGATCCGGATGGTGGACGCAGAAAACTGCATGCTTGCTGGATCCATTTGTCGTGATTCTAATAGGAGAGAAACATGTCAGCAGCTATGGCAGCGCGAGACTTCTCTGACGAACCTCAAACAACTCGTCAGGTACATCCAGGGAGAAATATCTCTTCACCAAGGACTCTGTATCTTTCCATACCTTCCTGATCGATTTCGAGCTAACAAGTGACGATTCAGCAGCTTACTCTTTAAGGACTGTGGTGGAGGGATGCATACAATTTCGTGGGGTCTAGGCAGACAAGATTCGTAGTGTAGCTATCGTAGATGTCTAATCGCTTCTTACTAGCATCTAGTTGGCTAACTACATTCTGCTTCGCAGCAATTTCGTTCCGAATGTCGGCTGACAGAGTTTTATCCGTTGCTTTGAGCGTGTTAACTTCGCTTTGCAATTGGGATGATTCTTTCTCCTTCATTGCTAGCAACTGCTTGGCATTATTTGCCTCGGCCTCTACTTCTCTCTTCTCATTCGTTATCAGCTCCAACTGTTTCGTTACCTCAGCAATCTCCACCTTCACGCGACTGACTTCTTTGTTTACTGTCAAGGTGTAGATGGAAACAGCTGACTCTAATTCCTTGATCTTGTCATCTTTCTCCTTAAGCCCGGCCCCCATTCGCAGGAGTGCTTTTTTTGCTTCTGCTGTCTCGGTATATACATCTTTGTGCCTCAAGAAGTCTTCCGCTGCGACTTGGAAACGAAGAAGTGACTCGGAGGCGGCCTCTACCTGTTCGGGTGTGGATTCAACCTTCGTAACAGTAGCCATTCTCTAAGGGAGATCGGAGATCGGCGATCCGGGCGATCCACAATGTTCTTGATACGAATTACTGGTTTATGAGAGGGATAGTCTCATATTTATAGTGCAAGGTGGAGGCGTAGCCATTGGATAGGCTGTTGTTTGCCACTGAACTACCATACTCGAATAGGGTCACCCGACCGCACGGTTGCCCGATTGGCTGTCCACGTTTCTTGAGGGTATTGGCCAACCGTGCGGGGCCGTGAAGTCGCTTCTGTGATGACACGCATAGATGGCGCCATCCTTGGTTCTCAGGCATTAGAAGCGCGGGGGACCCGCGGGCATGGATTCACCGGGAGATCGAACATTGACACCACTCGTTAGCGCTCTCTTATTCCTGAAGCGGACCGCATCGCACAGCAGACTGGTACCCAAAGCTAGCGAGGGCCCAGCCTTGTCAGACTGAGCCACCTAGCCTATTAAGCCCACGCAGTCCTTCAAAGTCTGGCACAAACCTGACGGTACGACTGCCCATAGCAGCGAGTCAATCAAAATAAGACAAATTCCCTCGCTTTGAGTTCTCGTTGTGATCGACGGTCGCATCATCGAATCAAAGTTACGGCTGAGGTGGATGTTCTGACCGGTTACTGTGCCGCGCGCATGCATAGGATATCGGGGAGCCAATAACGAGGTGGACGGCGCAACACGCGCCCCATCAAAATGCCACCCCAGCTTCAACGCCGTATAACTACATCAATATGGAGCCAATTGAGGCTGCCCTCGCAGCTATAGAATTGCTAGGACCTGAAGAAGAACTTAATTATACGCAAATTGCTGAAAGTTATGGTGTTGTACGGTCTACGCTTACGCAGAGACACTAGCGCGTATCATGACCTCAAACACCCTGTTGGCGCAGGGCTATCCCGTTTTCGCGATAGCATCCGACGCTACCGTTACACAAACACAACGTCTGTAGAACCCCACAAGCACACCAATTGCATATATATACACGCTCGCCAGAGAAGTAGCTTTTCTGATCAACTTGAACGATATTTTTCCATCGCTGTCTTTGTGATCCCACAAGCTTTGTCTATATACCAGCGAGGGGCTGACTATCGCCAGGGTTGTCTTCAGAATCGGGAGAGTTGCCACCACAATCTGCCCTTTCTAACTCACTGTCATGAGCAGGGATTGTGTCTTGCCCCCACAAGGCCTTGACTGTTGTCGTATCTTGCGATAAAGGTATACTGTTCCCCTTCGTTATATCTAATTTCGAAGATACAGTAAGCCAGCCGGGAATTTTGGAATCTATATCTCGAGGTGTTTCCGTCTCAAAGGAGGCGCTTATTTCCCGAGAGGAAGCCGCAACCATACACGCGATATGGTCATGGTTTTATAATTAGATGAGCTTGCAGGATCCTTGGCTTTGCCGCGTGACTTGATTCAGCCTGTGCCGACATGATTGGATAAGACCCAGAATCAGTCCTTTCGAGCTTTGGAAGCTCGACTCCAGCCACCGTCTCTTGTATAGGAGGCTTGAGCGGGCCTACATCCGACGAAATAGGTACATAGATCTGATCTTCTCCAAGTGGAGTTTTGTCGAACCTTCTCCGCCATATTGACGAGCGCAGGAGTAGGCCTGGTTCGATTGATGGGACAAATACGTTCCAGAACTGGGGCCATTGAGGCCATTGTGTTACTCGAGGCGTGCGGTCCGCTTCCCCTATCGACGGGACGTCTCTTATCACGGCTTGATCAGAGAAAGGCGCCACATGAGCACGGCTCTGGTCAACTATCGGGTCTTTTTTGCTCAAGCTTCCTAGAGATCGTCGTTTAACAGACAACTTCGTACGTTGATCTTTTTGCATCACACCATTCGTGGGCTCTATTGTCTCGTTGTCGCACGCGTCGCCATTTTCCACATCTCGCTCTCCGCAAGGCTTGACCACGTCCCAGATCCGCTGAAAGCATACTTGACATCTCTTTCGGACAATCAGCCAGGCTTTGATGGTACCCCGCGTTGAGAACTCGAATGCTTGTTGGAGTGCATATATTGTCTTTTGATAGATGCGACTACAAGTCTTTCGGATGACTACATTGTATTTCTCACGTTGAGGCGATTCCTTGTAGCAACAAAATAGGAACAACGCGATGAAAGCAAGAGCTATAACTATGCCGACCGCAAGCCTCATCAAAAGTCAGTAGAGAGTTCTTAAGAAATTCTTGAGTACAAAGTACATTGGCTTGCCAATACGATCACTAATGGTCAGTTTGGTAAGCTTTGGCATGACTGCGGCTGATCTAGGCTGAAGCGAATGGCGATAATGGTATGAATACTAGCAAATAGCGAGGTGTGATTACAACGATGGTGGGGTGCAGTGCTTTGTGCTTCTACTAAAGCAGAGAGGATGAAGGAGATAAGTCAACAATAAAGGGTTGACAGGTACGATTTGCAACATCGTTGCGCCTCCCTGTAAGCTTTTGCCTGCCACTACATTCGCCATTGCAAGTACGCTTTCTCAATGCTCTTTCCGGGGCCCTCCCTGTCTTCCTCCTTCATTACTACCCAATTGAGCGTGCACCGTCAAGGCTTTTCTTCTGCTCTTGAAAAATCAAATCTCCCAAGATACAAACTTTAGCCAAGATTTTATTATTTATCTCTGCGGTTTTGTAGCAATGACTTTGTTGCTGCTGTGTTGGTCTCCAAAAGTGGAAGTATTGCGTTGGAGGAACGAGCGGTAAATTCGAGAAGGAAGGTGAGATTTTCATGCAGAATTGGTGCAAGGTAGCAACCATCAGTCATGCGAGTTGTCTAATAAAGCAGAAAATTGAGCTCACATGATACGGGATATTTATGTGGCAATGTGCGGGTGCCTGTTAACGACACCGCCCTCGATTCTTAGCCAGGTAGGTCTTCCAGTAGTCATCCGATAAGACGGATGAACAAGATCTCGAGCTTGGTGCTTATTCTGGCTCGGTATTGATTGAGTACTAATTTCTCCTTTCCCAGGGGTTTAAGCAGACTTCAAAATGAACACTGCATGTGAGAGTATTCTGTCTTCATAACTATAACACCTCATGTCATTGCCTTGATGTTAATGGCAAAGCGCATTTATACCTCCTTAAAGGTGCTATTACTTTATTGCCATGGTTTATATTATGGTAACTAAAAACATATATTATATTGAACATCAGCTCGCCTCCTAGTTGTAACAGCATTCTCTTCAATTGGTGTTGCTCTATACTTTTTCCTCGGTCCTTACGTTAGCGACCTTATTTTCTGCTCGGTATTGCTCCTCCGCGATCACATCAGCCGGAATACGCTCAGGTGTCGAGTCCACCAGCACCAACATTGGTCCCAGAGCTAGCGCCATCAGACCAAATGTCACGCACATACCAATAAGGGGACTAGTTTTGATTTGTGTGTTCATCCCATACGAGATTGCCTGTCCGATAGCCTCTAGACAGCGGAAAGCAGCACCATTGCGAACGTTTGCTACATGAAGTTAGTTTGTAGAAATATAAAAGGGATCTTAAGACTCACCTTGGGCGTCGGTAGCAAATGACGACAGAAGCCAATACATATATGACTGGGATAATGGACCGGTCGTCTGAACGAAAAAATATGGAAGGAATGATGAGGCATAGAGTGAGTCATCCCAGTCAATTTTACCTGGGTTGCTGCTCTTGAAACGTGCCTGCATCACAATCGACCATATATAGACACCAAGATTCAGAGTGACAACCATAAAAAGACCAATTTGAGCACGACGACGTTGGCTAACACCCTTCAAGTCGAGAACAAAACCGAGTCCGAAACATCCGACAATGCAGAAGAAAGGCGAAATGAGAGACGAGAGAGCGCGCGCTCGAACGGTGAAGTATGTACCAAGGTAGGTTGACCAAGTGCCACTACGAATCATCAGCTCTAGGTCAGCCCTTCCATTCAGGAATTAATAGTAACCTGTAAAAAAACGACCAGATAGCCCAGAAAGCAGAAAGCAGGATTAACTTAGATGTCGTCGTGGTCTTGATTAACTTGAATTCCGTTTTTGTCCCCAGTTTCTCTGAAATAAGGATACGTGTTCCATCAGAGCGCACAACGCGTTCAAGAGGTGATATTAAAAAGGCGAATGGCAGAGCCATACACTCGATAATTAGAAACGCGATATACGTATCAGGGGTCACTCCACCAACTACCCCTTTTGTGTGATTTTTAGACAAACTACACATGTTAGCCAATTTGACCATCTTTTTGGTACTTTTGAGCCCATGGCTTACTTGATACCTCCTCCCACTAGTTGTCCAAGGTTACGAGCAACGATCCAGAGGGCCAAGTACTTTCCGCGAGAACCACACGGAGCGAGTGACATGATGGCCCCGGACTCTGCGACATACCATGTCCCAGTACCTATACCGGTAAAGAAGCCTCCAAGAATGAGGTACCATTGATTGCCGAATTTTGAGTTGCAATAATATGACGAGCCGCGAATAGGGAAAGAACAAGCACCTATTACTAGAGACCATTTAGTGCCAAGTTTGTTCACTATTGGTCCTCCAAGAGCACAACACACGGCAAGCATAGTGTAGTTGATTGCTGTGGCGATGTTGGATGTTTGAGGAGTAGCAAGGCCACCTCCGCCAAGGCCTTAGGACGGTCAGACAAACGTTCAGATAGATATCCTTCTGCGTTGATACTACTTACCCGCAATAGCGTCCGCCATAGCAGGACCTGCGAACGCTTGAATACTGAGCAAAAGCATCTGGGTCAAACTGTGCTGCCACACCCGCCTCCATAGAGGAACAGTTCTCTGGTATTCTTCCATATTCATTCTTTCGTCGGAGACTTCATAGGTAGCAGGTACGTTCATAGGATTGTTGCCCTTCGTGTGAAGGGCATCATCGTTGCTATCTGCATGAGTATTTGGAGGAGTGGCGTCGAACTTGGACATATTGGCGAGGTGGTGAGCCAAACACAATGGGAAATAAGACCATGGGGGAATGTGATGATGTGCACAATAGCAACAGACCATGCGACTCTTTATATACCTATGTCTATCGCGGCCTATTTACCCCATGCCTCCCCATCCTCACTCACCAGTCTTCTGGCTTATCTGTGGAGCCTGGGGACTAGTCAACTCCAGGCTGGGGTAAATGGCTCAATTGATAGGGATTGTGGAGTCGAGACGAACCAAGATTGAGACGGTGCATTCGTGTCGGCGTCAATTTTCGTTTACAACAGACGCCCGGAAGACATTGCGCACTAGACTAAAGATGGTAATGAGAACAGTCGGGAATAGTGAGCGCTGAAGCTAATACGAATAAGGTATGGAGGATGACGCTAAGGCGGCTTGTAAAATCTTGAGTTGGGTTCATGATATGTGCGAGTCAGACGACTACAATGCTCCGCGGGCCGATTTGCTACCAGATGCCGGTGGTGAAGTAGGACGGAAGTCAGGTCCCTTCACTTGTGTTAACCAGATTAGGCAACATTACCAGTCAAGGATCATCAGACGAAGGGATAGCCACGCGAGCACTTATCCGGCGTCCCTACACCAACCAGTCAGTGAATAGATTTGTATCCTCGTTGCCGCGGAAGTTATGTGGTTACGTTTTGTTCAAAGTGGCGTGTTCGGCATTGATAGATAAAATTGACTCTGGCCGTTCCGAGGTCTGCATGTAATTTTGACACTCTTCAAGTGCTCTTGTCACGGCTGCCAAACTAGCAATTCTCTTCACCCTAAACTTGTTGGAGAAGTAGGAGGTTTGAATTAGCGCCATGATGGCCTCACGAGAGAATACTACGGTTATTGTTGTTGGTGGAGGGGGCACAATTGGTGCTTCTACGGCCCTCCATCTCGTGCGCTCAGGCTACAAACCATCAAATATTACAGTTCTTGATACTTATCCTATTCCTTCCTCGCAGTCAGCTGGTAATGACCTAAACAAGATTATGGGCATCCGCCTACGAAACAAGGTGGATCTACAGTTAAGTCTCGAAGCGGGGCAGATGTGGAATGAGGATGAGCTATTCAAGGAGTTCTTCCATAAGACTGGACGAGTATGTTATCGTGTATGCAAGTGAATTGAAATAAATCTGATTTTTCTGCAGCTCGATTGCGCGCATGGGGGGAAAGCCATCGCGGACCTGAAACAAGCATATCAAGCATTGCTCGACGCAGATGCAGGTCTCGATACTACCAACATATGGTTAGATTCGGAAGAAGAGATTATGGCGCAAATGCCACTTCTTTCAATAGATGAGATCAAGGTTTGAGTTCTCGGAATATATAAACACTACGGCTTGCTGATCATGGTAGGGTTGGAAAGCAATTTTTAGCAAAGATGGTGGCTGGCTGGCGGCAGCTAAAGCCATTGATGCCATCGGCTCATATCTTCGTGACCAAGGCGTTAATTTTGGGTTTTATGGAGCGGGATCCTTCAAGCAACCGCTCCTTGCAAAGGGAGTATGCATTGGTGTTGAGACAGTGGACGGGACAAGGTACTACGCCAACAAAGTTGTCCTGGCAGCTGGGGCTTGGAGTCCAGCGCTTGTAGATTTACAGGATCAGTGTGTCTCAAAGGTAGTATACGTTATTGTTCACTATCTGCGACTGTTAGCTAAGCTTGTCCAGGCATGGGTATACGCTCATATACAACTCACGCCCCAAGAAGCTGCTCCATTCAAGAACGCCCCTGTCGTCTACAATGGCGATGTTGGTTTCTTCTTTGAGCCCAATGAGTATGGTATCATTAAAATATGTGATGAATTTCCAGGCTTCACACGCTTCAAGGAACTACAGCCGTACGGGGCATTGATGCCAAAGCGGGTATCGGTACCTAGATCGCATGCAAAGCATCCGACAGATACATATCCGGATGCATCAGAAGTCAGCATCGGAAAAGCCATTGCTACGTTTTTACCGCAATTCAAGGGTAAAGAAATATTTAATCGGGCCATGTGCTGGTGCACTGATACTGCAGACGCAGCGCTATTGATATGTGAGCACCCAGAGTGGAAGAATTTCATTCTTGCGACTGGAGATAGTGGGTAAGTACAATTCTTCCGCTTAGGATCCAAGCTGATGTTGGGAACCTCAGGCACTCGTTCAAGCTCCTGCCGAACATCGGCAAGCATGTTGTGGAACTTATCGAAGGAACTCTTGCGCAGGATCTAGCGCATGCTTGGAGGTGGCGGCCTGGCACAGGCGATGCCCTCAAATCTAGAAGAGCGGCACCTGCAAAGGATCTTGCGGATATACCTGGCTGGAATCATGATGTCGGCCCAACGGCTAATTTGTGAATGATGGATGAGTGAGTTTAAAGACGAAGGCTCCATGGGCTTTTTATAACCGACTATAGCGTTTTTTTAGGGTGCGTGTGCGGGGTCTTGTTCATCTCGAGGTCTAATGAGGAAGTACAAGTGGTTGAGTTCACGGCGTGACTTCGCGCGGCGAGCCGGCCTGTGCTTCCTAGCGCGTTCGATGAATGACGTTTGAGCACTGGTGCACTCGCTGTGTTGGCGATAGGTTGCGCCCTTTTGCCGCCTAATATGCCGCTCCTAGCCTTCTCTATCTGGATTCAGTTTTCGCCCATTAATTAGGCAGTCACGATGATGCCGTTTTGATAGGAATCATCACTTCACTTTCGCTACCTACCACAACCGCTGTTGCGTATCGCGCATATATTTGGCACACGTTCCGCCCCCGCCTGCCTTTGACTCTTAGTCCCGACTGATTGGAGAGTCGCCTTTATGCCCCCGATTATACAAACTTCTTGCCTCTGAGGATGATACCTCGAAACGAGTCTGCGCCTATTGCAGCGCCTCAGAACAGTGTCTCGAATACAGGAGAGTCGAGCGCGGTGCAGCTAGAAGATGCTGAAATAGATAAGGATACACAAGGGCAGGGGGAGGAGCTACCTTCTGATGCAGACGAAGAGACACGACTGAAATTCCTCACAACTGGCGCTCGAGCTCAAGATGAGTTGGAGCGAGACATCGGACGGCAGGCGGACCAGCTGCTCACTGAGCAAGCTGATATGCGCGACAAGAAGCGCATCGAAAAGGCAGAGGCCGAGGCCAAGCGCGCCGAAGCAGCTATACAGAAGCTGAGGAATCGTCTGGCCTTGCCTGCCCTGGACACCCAAAAGGCTAAGCTTCGTGGCGAGATTGCCATGTATCAGGACAAGATCGGTGGTCTAGACAAGGAAATGGATGCGATACAGAAGCGCATCAACGACCGACATAAAGCGCCTGGTGGCGACCCGGATCTCGATGACGCCAACGGCCCGCTGCCAAACGAAAGCCGAAGAGAGTTTCTGATACGTACGGGCAAGATTACACCCTTCTCAAAGCTGGCACAGAGTCAGCCAGGCTCAGGTACCCTAGGAGAAACTATGTTGGATGCTGAGGTAGAAGACATGGTAGAAGAAACCACTCAAGGCCCTGTCTCACATCGGAACCTCATGAGGCCTGGCTTTCAGGAGGTGGAATCTAGCTCAGAGGCTCCCAGCCCAAAGATGACATCTCGGCCAAGAAAGCGGCGTAGGGTAAAGCGTGCTGGTAATGGCCCAACCTCGCGCGAGTCAAGTACTGCACTTGGAACTGCGGATAGCAGTTCTGACGACGCATATGACCCAGGCCTTGATGACCATCAAGCGGCCAACCCGGGGGAATCTGATGGTCTCTCCGAAGATATGACGCAAGACGATGAGTTCATGCCAAACACTATTGGCCGCACACCTAAATCTCAAGGCAAGCGGAAGAAGACAAACGCTGCAGCTATACATATGACAGAAGAAGACATGGCAGGCGTTGATGACGGCAACGAGAAGGTCTATAGACAACGCACAGAGAAGTGGAGCGCCAATCGTGCAACAGCACGGAGGCGGGCGAAGAAAAATGAGGACCAAGCGTCTACCGATGAGAACAGAGATGAAGAGTGTTTCCTGCCCCACCCTACTGAACCAGATACCGCATTCAATGGTGGCTTCCGCATTCCTGGAGATATATTTCCGGCGTTGTTTGACTACCAGAAGACCGGAGTGCAGTGGCTCTGGGAGCTGTACCAGCAAAACGTGGGCGGCATCATAGGCGACGAGATGGGTTTAGGCAAAACGATCCAAGCAATTTCATTTATAGCAGGTTTGCACTATTCGAAGCTCCTCTCGAAACCGGTCATAGTAGTGTGTCCGGCTACAGTCATGAAGCAATGGGTCAACGAATTCCACCGCTGGTGGCCAGCCCTCCGCGTTTCGATTTTGCATACGTCTGGCAGTGGTATGCTAGACACAGGTCGCGAGTATCGTTTAGAGCGCGAGATGGAGCTTCGGAACTACGGTGACTATGACAACACTTTGACTGGTACTGGTAAACAAGCTAAGAAGATACTCGAGAAGGTCAGGCGAGATGGCCATGTTCTCGTCACTACTTATTCTGGTCTTCAGATTTACTCCGAATTTCTCATTCCTACAGAATGGGAGTGTGCCATTCTAGATGAAGGTCACAAAATTAGAAACCCGAATACCTCGATCACAATTCATTGCAAAGAACTCCGGACGCCTAATCGTATTATCCTTTCAGGCACGCCAATGCAAAACAACTTGATAGAACTATGGTCGCTTTTTGACTTCGTCTTTCCAATGCGGCTTGGAACTCTTGTTAACTTTCGAAATCAATTCGAGTTTCCAATCAAACGCGGTGGTTATGCAAACGCTTCCAATCTTGAATTTGAAACAGCAGTACGGTGTGCAGAGACCCTTAAGGACGCTGTCAGTCCCTACCTACTCCAGCGCTTCAAGGTCGATGTAGCTACCGACCTACCACAGAAGAAGGAACAAGTACTGTTCTGTAAATTGACACGTCAGCAGCGCCTGGCATATGAAGGATTTCTGGCGTCTGAAGATATGAAGTCAATTGCGTCGGGCAAGCGTCAAATGCTTTATGGCGTGGACTTTCTGCGTAAGATCTGCAATCATCCTGATCTTACGGAACACAAGACATTATCGAAGAAACCAGAATATGATTATGGCGCACCCAACAAATCTGGGAAAATGCAAGTTGTCAAAGAACTATTGTCACTCTGGAAGAAGGGCGGTCATAAAACCCTTCTTTTTGCACAGCATCGCATCATGCTTGATATTCTACAGAAATTTCTTGACCATATGCCGGACATGAATTACCGCCGTATGGACGGAGAGACGCCTATCAAGAATCGGCAAGATCTAGTGGACGAGTTCAACAACAGCCCAGATCTTCACGTCTTCCTTCTCACAACCAAGGTTGGTGGCCTTGGTGTCAATCTAACTGGCGCCAACCGTGTCATTATCTACGATCCTGATTGGAATCCTTCCACCGACTTACAGGCACGAGAGCGGTCCTGGCGTCTCGGGCAAAAACGAGAAGTTGAGATATATCGACTCATGTCTGCCGGTACGATCGAGGAGAAAATCTATCATCGCCAAATTTTCAAGCAGTTCTTGACTAACAAAGTTCTAAAGGACCCTAAGCAACGCCAGACTTTCCAGATGAGCGACCTTCATGATCTTTTCACATTGGGTGGCGAGAATGTCGATGGCAAAACAGAAACGGGCAACTTATTCCGTGGTTCGGAAGTCAAATTTGACCAAAAGGGCGAGACCAATACGTATGCAGCAGAAACAACTGCAAGTTCTGATCTCGCAGCCGTGGCAGGCATCTCTCGTGCAGAAGAATTCAAAGCCTCAACTTCTGACGCCGAAGAAGGCAAATCAAAATCCACTACGGATTCTACGGATGACGCAGCGTCAGCCGACTCTCGCCTCATGTCCACAATATTTGCTCGCACAGGCGTTCACTCTGTCCTAGAACACGACAGCATCGTCAACTCCACAGTCAGCGGCCGCAGACGCAAAGTCCAAGCTGACCCTGCATTCGTCCAGCGCGAAGCAAAACGGCAAGCAGCCATTGCCGCCGAGCAACTAAAGAAGAGCATGGAAGAAGCACGACAAGTCCCTGCCGGCGTGCCAACATGGACAGGCCAATTCGGAGAAGCAGGGCGACCTGAGGCCCGAGCAGCAGGCACTTCACGCGGCGGCAGAGGCGGACGAGGTGCACGAGGAGGTGCACGAGGCGGCATTGCCCTGTCGTCAATATCCATCCTCAGCAATCTCGCCGTACGCCAGGGCCGATCGGCACCCGCATCAGCAGGCAACACATCGGGCTCTTCATCACGGGGCTCAACGCCAGCGGCCGCGACACCGCTGTCCTTCCGTGGTAAGCGCATGCTCGAGATGATTCGCGATTTTATGATGACGCATGGCGGCGTGGTGCCGAGCCGTATGCTGGTGGATCATTTTGACCATTATTGTCGGGCGCAGCCTGGGCGCAATGAGGAATTCAAGGAGATGTTGAAGATAATTGCTACGTTGGAGAGGAGTGGCAGTGCGCAGAGGGGACGATGGGTGTTGAAGGATGAGTGGAGGACGTCGAGAGGTGGATCTGGGACTGGGGCACGATAAGTCGTTGGTAACGAGAGGACCTGCAGGTTCCGTGTTGACCTTCTACATGGCGCTGCGTTTGGGATATGCGAGATATGGGCGTTGTGGTGGTTCCAGGGGGAGATCACTCCATTCTTGCCAAGTGCTGGTAAGCATTCTCTGCGATTGACTTCACATCGAAGCGAGTATACTAAATCATGACTAAACACACCATGTGCAATGTATAATGCTTTCATATTGGACTTTGCTACATCAACATCGTGACGATCGATAACACCAAAGCCTATTACATTTCCAGCCCTTTCTAGCTGGCCAGTTTAGATCAGTTCCTCTTTTGCGTAGATTAATTACTTGTAAGATGCTCGACAGATGCAACCTAAAACCAATGTAAACTCCCCAAACGCCATACTTTAAATGGTTCCGAAACAAGTGTAAAGATTGCGCCATGTTGCACGCTCCGAGTTCGCCATTGCTAGCGCCAGGCGTTCTTTTCAATGCCGTAAGGAGTGTAATATAAACAGATGCGAAATGTAAGGAATGCGGACGTCGTGAGTCGGATATTGCGCGATGTACAGGGGGCGGTTTACCACAGGCCAAAATTGTGGGCGAAGTATAGTAGCGAGGCTACTGTTGTACCAGAGGTGAAGAGAAGAACCTTGAGTGTCATCTTCTCGGAGTTCGATAGGGCGCCATTCTTGACACAGTTTGCGCAGTTGTAGTCTGTGGAATATTAGTAAGGCGCCATGATTCAAGATATGGCTGAACATACCCTTCCAATCTACGTATGGCTGCGGCGTGTACATGCCGAAAGTAAATTGGTTGAAGACACCCAAGTAGCCAGGGCGTGGGGCGGCGGTGACGCTGGACTCGGCATCGTAGATCAGGAGCGTGTACTTCTCGGTGAGGAAAGGAGCCTGGCCACTTGGGGTGTTTTGGGTATCCCAAACAACCTTTGTCTCCTGAGCAGAGATGTTGACAGCAATTGTGTACGTTGCTTGGTTTGCCGAGCAGGAGGCGAGGACATCGATAGCAGACGGAGTGATGGAAAGCGAGGTGTAGTTCCATGCGAATGTGACGTACTCGCCAACTTTGTAGAACTGGTCACCAGCAAGAGCATTGGGAGTGACCATGGAGATGCCTCCGGCGGGGAGGCGAGGATCGAAGCTTGTCGCCTTGGGCTTGCCGGTAGTCACTCTAGAGCCCTGGGAGCCAGAGGGCTGGTTTGAGCCACTCGGTTTGTTGGATTGCGAGGTATTGTCTTTGTTGTCATTATTTGAGGTTGGGGTGGGCTTGTCTGAGCTTTGAGGGGGCGCCGTGCTTTTAGGTGCTTGTGAGGAGGCGTCCTTGTCTATGCATTGTGTCAGCAGTCTTGTTGCGAGAAGCAGGTGCAAGGCAGCGTACTGTTGTCATCTTGTCGGCCAAACAGCACGTGCTTGACATCGCCCAGTCCGTGGATGTTGTCAAAAGCATCTGAGATGGCCATGGAGACCGAGGACATGGCCATGACGGCAGCGAGCACCTGCGTTGGCCTCATGTCTGCGGTGGTGTGCTGGGAATAATTAGAGTAGAGAGCCGGGTCGAGGAGGTAGCTGCTGCTGCAGGGCGTGACACAGTGGGAAGGCGGGGAGGAGGGTTCGTGGGACGAGACAGCGGTGCAACAAGAATTTAGTGTTTGGGCGGAAAGTCAACAAGGGTGATTACGCGTCGGTTGAGGGCAGCACTAGAGGCTAACTCCCACGTCGATAAACGAGTGACTGGCGAAGGAGAAGCAGATGGCGAGAGGGTGAAGGAAGGCTGGATGGCGATGGGGAGAAGGCGAGGTGTAGAGGCTGGTGGAGTGGTGCACTGGACACTGGATTCTGCTGGAAGGGGACAGGGGCGCATGAGGTTGCTTTCGGGGCTAGTGTGGACAAGTGCGGTAGCGTTGCATGGGGGACATTTATTGCGCAGCGGCGAAAACGGGGGCTATTTTTAATATCCGACCCACCACCAGACACGAACACCATCATGGAAGCCTGGTTGGCGTCACTCGCCGGCTGTTGGAGCTTTCTGGCACGTCGGTTTCGGCGGAGTTGGGGACTTTTGATCATCGGGCCGGCGTCATGGTGGTGGTGAGGGCCGTGTTGCTCTTGCCAAGCGCCAACAGCACCCGATCATGTTCGGTCGTGCCTTCCGCATGCGATGTTTGGTTTCTCGGGCGATGGCAGCCACGCATAGCCTCTCACTTCCGCCTCAGCCTCCCACCTGCATGTAACCACCAACCACCCATCCTGCCACTCATGTGCTATCTATGCAGGTACTTCTAGTCAGCTGTGTTTCGCCCTCGTTGCCGTGAGACCAGTTTCGGCTTACCACTCCACGCCCAAGGCCCTCAGCCCTATCTGCTCCCAGCACGACCGTCGCATGTCAGCCAGTCGTTGCTATGCTTCCTATTGCGCGTCTTTGGCACGCCCCAATCTAGGCATCTCGACCAATGCACCACGCAAGAGTATGTAGCACCGCACCATGGTGTCGAGTAAGCTTAAGAGAGAGAGCACGCTTTCTTTCTCCAGACACCAACCTTTCCTGCGTAGATTCAGCACAGAAATAATATGCAGGTCCATGGTTGCAGTTCAAACTTCGCCATCCCCGCTATCGCATCTTGAAACGTCCTTGTCGCGATACATCCAAGCCTATCACTCGACCCAATCAATTCGCCTTAACTTACCAGTCTTCAGTGTTGGTAAATCACCAGAGCAATAGCAACGTTGGTTGAGTCGCAAACCCCACCACCCGCCAAACTGCGCAACCCTTCTCTTTAGCTGTACCTTAACCATAATAATCTGCACGTAGAGCGCCTTGCATCTAAACGCACCGCGAGAAGGCACTTCCATCTGAGTTGGTCTTAAAAACAAGATCAAATCCTTACTGGCGCTTGTCGCACCCGAATACTTCGTGTCGTGTGGTGTTATTCTACGCAGAGATAGAGCCGACTTTCTTCCTAACCAAGACAGTCTAGCCAGATAACTACGAGTGGCTCCCTATCAACACAGACTCCCTATCAACACAGCCATTGGCGATAAGAGCAAGGCTACCTGGTTCAATAAGGCAGTAGCTTCCATTCATATCACGTGCTTTCTTACTAAAACAATTGGACGAGCTGTGTCGAAGCTTTCAATTACTCCTTTGGAGTTTTTCACCTTGGATATGTGATTCGCGCACTGGACGTGTATTTCTTCTGGTTGCACAAACCATTTGATGTTCGGGTTCCCATTACAACACACGCAGGATCGTCTAGACGGCCCAGATCCACAAGACGGTGCATGCGATCGAGGGCATCCCCGGAAGAGGTAAAAGGCCGGATGGGACATTAACGACCACACTCAGGGTCGGGAGGTGAGGGGGGGTTTTTTTCCGGACAATAGACCAGATCATGGCCACACGACCCCGACCATCGATACTATGGGTATCGCCCCCCCTCCAAGATCAACCAATGCCTCTATCTCTAATCAGTTTTACGTTCCCGTTTGATGCCCGTCATCCATTTGGCCGGAATGACACCTTCATCACCGTTTTAGAGTCATAGATGTGGAGAGTGCAGTATTTTATGTCTAGTCCTTCATTACTCGTTATCCTCATTCAAGTGACTCTCAAGCAACTCTACCGGGTTATACAAAACTCGGCCTTTCGGGCTGTCGAGGCCTCCACCGTCTTGTCTGTGCTCATATACCTCTCTGTAAGAATATGTCTTCTGGTTTAGATTCTCCTTATGCTAAGAACTGTAAAGCATGATGTTTATAAGGCTATGCCATGGACACAGTATATACCCCATATCTAGTATGACGCCAATAATTACAATGCCTGCCTTTTATAGGTGCGGTATCGACCTTGGCAAACCCTGGAAATCAATCTGAACCGAAGATCACGTTTCAAACATTGCTTAGCGCACGCGCGGGCTGCTCCCTCGACCTTGGATTGGAAGGGCACTGGGCTTCCTTAAGTCTACCATCCATGCGCTTTCGCATCTTTAAAGACCTCACTTCTCGCATCAGGACCACGTACCCTTACAGGGGCCTGTAGAGTGAGCCCCACACTCCTTCAATGCAAAGTATGGTTCTCTCGGCAAAACACACATCGCTACCGGACCCACCGGGGCCTCGAGCCGGTCACATACAAGGCATTGCAGTAGGTATTTGACTTTGAATATTGCCACGCGGAGCAGCTCTTGACACGTTATTGTCTAGGAGTCTGGCCATTGACTCGGCTAAGTTGAAATTTGGGAAATTTGCATGCGCTCCGGGCCGTAAACGAGTTGTAATTGGCCGCCAGGTGGATCAGTTCAAAGGGGTTAAAGGTATTCCCGGGCCCACTGTGGGCCCAAGCTGCAAAGTCGGTTTATCCACAACCCTAGGCGATTGCTCTTGATAGAACAAGTATTCACGGTCGCCAAATGCGGGGAAGTCAACGAACGTGACACTCTGTTTCTGGGACTTCAATTTATCCCATATTGATTTTCAGTGATGTAGGGATTGGCAACAGCGGTAACCCTTTCTGCCGTTCTTGGAAGCAGCCCGAGAACAAAAATTGCTAGCACAAGTGCCTAAGGATATGCTTCTCCTTGACTCGTTATCCCTGTATCGAGTTCACCCCGGTGTATGATCACTAATTCTCGCTCTCACAGTGATGAGACGCCATCGCAGGGACCCACAACGGCGACGCCCGCTACATACATACACCCGTCGACGCTCGCTTGTTGTCACGCATGCCGACTCCCTTTTGGTTCGTACATACCACGCCCGTTGTGCAAGTGTGTCCTCGATGATGTTTCTTTCTTTTCGTGCCTAACATTTACTCGCCTCACGCGACTGATTGGCAAGATGGCTGTTCATGGGCTGTTGTCGGTTATACTGGCCTTTACGCTCACAGGATTATCGACCGCTGTGGTAGCTTTGAGGCAAGAGTCTTTATACTATTCCCAGAGCTTCAACTTATTCGCAAGTAGATTCTATAGTCGCCATTTTCTTGTTGGCAAACTAAACGCCTCGGATTGGGTCATGCTTCTAGCACTCGTACGTCAAACCTATATGCCGTTCATGGAATGATATGGCTCACCGATACTAGCTAGCAGCATGGTTTTCCGTAGTCGTTAACTGGTATGTAATACATTTTTTCGACTATAACCGGGTAGATGTAAGTTCTTATGACTCCGTTGTCTTCACACTCTAAATCATTGTAGAGTAAAGCAAGTCTCGACCGAGTAGTGTCTAGATCGCTGCTATCAATATGGGTTTACCGGCTCACCTCTATCGTGACACTCTGTTTGATCAAGACTTCCATCCTCTTGGTGTACAAATACATTGCCTCCACGCGCAGAAGCTTCCACTACCTCGTCCGCGCACTCCTTACAATTATCCTGGTTGGTGGCGCGTCTATGATTATAGCGGCAGTCTTTACCTGCTATCCTGTCGAGGACGCGTGGTCTTCCAAAACGTTTGAGGCAGGCCTCAACGGCATACATGCTAATCAATGCTACAACCCGGGACCATTTTGGCTCGCCAATGCGGGATACAACTTGGTTACAGACGTACTCATATGGTCATTACCAATCGCTTTCTTCCTCAACCTTTCGACTATGAAGTTGCGACGACGCTTGGAGTTGATTGGCACCTTCTCAATCGGTATTATGGCAATAGTAGGCTCTGCTGCGCGGCTCCGGGTCATAGTCTTATGGTTAACCGGCTTTGAATGGCAACAAAAAATGGCTGGCGATCTTTTGATATGGAGCCAAGTTGAGCAAAACGTAGGAATCATCGCTGGATCGATTCCTTTTTTACGGCCAATATTCCGCAAGGCTCTAGCAAGATTTAGAAACGGAAATAAGAACAGAAACCAGCGGAGTCCAGGTCCTGCTATACGACTAATAGGTGAAGGCGCTCCAGATCAGCAAATGATGCCTCGCGCACTCATTATCCCGTCACCAACACCAACATTTGAAAGCAGCCAGGAGTTTCGCATGCCAAAAGCTTACCTCCCACCCATCGAACCAGTCAGGACACACGGTTCATGGGGATCAGCCATCTGGGATGGGAGCCAGGTTCGTCAGGTGCTGCCCACCTGAGCGTTGCAACCTCTCGACACAACAACACACATCAAACCAACCCAATTTTTCAAAGCAATGTCTCTCCATCTAACGTGCCACCATGCAGTTCGCCGCTTTCACGCGAGGTGCAGGAAAAAAAGAAAAAAAAAACAGAAAAACTAGCAACAACGAAGGTGCGTGCTTTACGGACGGCGGGCCCAGTAGTTTGTTTCGATACTCGCATGGGTACCCCTGCATATATGGGAAAGGTGCAACACCGACGTTTGATAAGGGGTGGGTCGATCATTGCATGATGACGACCGGGCCGGAAGGAAACGGCCGAAACGAGAATGGGGTTCGCGAGCTGCGGATGAAGCATCTAGAAGGATGGAGCGCGTGGTCAAGGCTGGGGATAAGAGTCCATGGCTAAAAAAGGAGAAGAAAAGCCTTTGAATGCGGTAGTCACGTTGTCTATGAAGAGAATAATTCCTGTCGGAAAACGCATTTGTTATGCTTATCGAATGTCGCTATAGATGGGATGGGATGGGATGGGATGGGATTCCCTGGGTTACCAGACTTTCAGAGTCTCAGCACTGTGGGCCCAGGCAAACTTGCCTGAGGCATAATTCCAACACCTGGGTCTGCATTGCCTGTCACTTTTGTAGGCGCTAAGGTAACAGTTCTAGTGCATTGTATTCAACTGAAGCATTGTAGGAATGCCAAATGATAGATTTGATAGATGTAGACTTTGCATATCAATCATGCCCTACAGTATGCATGCGTACCTAGTGCACAATCTTCCCTTGAACGCCGCGCTGATGCTGATCCAAATAGGTAGAGCTTGTGCGAATCACACTCGATTTATTCGAGGCCGAGCATTCTGCCACAGCGAAGCTATCCAAACTATGCCTCCAGGCCCTCAGCCCTCCTTCTGAATCTTTCCCTTCTATCAGCCTCGCCACCGGGCTCTTTGCCAGCGGCTTCAATAACATCGACACGCTGTGGCTCCTCGACCATGTCGTTTCTGCCCGGTCGCCTGGGCCTGATGCTCGTTTTCTGGATGATGGGGTAGAAATAGGCGGCCTTTTGTGTTTTACCCGACCGAAGACGATCCTCTTTGTGTCGATCTGGATCGTGCAGAGCCATGGCCACCACGTCACCATAGTGATCAACTGTATCGCCCACCTGTTGGCTCGTCTCATATGTACGTATGTTCTCAAACTTGAAGCTTTTACGGATCTGGCCATCCTCGTCGGGCTCTTCAGTATCAAAATCGACGAAAGCTGGGTCTTCAGGATCGTTTGTGGTGAAGTTGCGCTTTATACCGGCAACCTTGCTGCGCGAAGGTGGTAAGAAGAATTCAAATTGGTAGCGTGGGATCGGCATTGATGCAGTAGGATCGGCCTTGTGAGCCTCGCGCTCTTGCATGTAGGTTTCTTGGTCTTTGAGGGTTTGGCCGGCGGGGCGTAGGAGTGCAACATCGAGACGAGGGTCGTATGACGGGTCGAGAGGATTGTTGATAGGCGGGGCCATGTACTTGAAAACCATGTATGCGCCCGTGTCGGGTGTGGCATCCCAGTCAGGGAGCAGTGGGTATGAATCGACAAGTTTAAGACTAGGATTTCTAGGGTTCTTGGGCGCTTTCCATGCGGCACGCTCTTCGGGAGTAGCCTCTGCAGCGCGCAGGTTTTCAGCGCTGTCTTGGCCATTGTATGCATCTGCCGGATAAGCGATGTTAAAGCCTTTGAGAATGTGCCGCGCGATATTGATGGGGTCGTCGACTGAGGTGTCGCCGCCCCGTCGCTTCTTGCGGATGCGCATTGTGTTTGAGGAATTGCTAGACTCGAACTTCATGCCGCCCGTGGTATGTGATGTGCTGTACTCTGTTCGTCGCAAGAAGGAGATGCCCGTTGCTGCGCTGGCATTCCCCTTGCCGAGCGCATTCGGGGGTCGCATGAGCGCCCGATCGGCGGCGCTGAGCGGCGGTGGGTGAGGCATTGCCTGGATAGCTATGCAACGCGTCAGTTGCTGGAGCAAGTGCGCGCAGTAAGGGTCGCTGTACCTGATTCGTCTCCATCAAAGACCTTGGGAATGCCGACCAGGTCGATAGGCATTCCCAGCTCAGCGTCCGCCTCAATGTTCAGCGGCTGTTCTCGCGCCAATCTCGACGCAAAGCCGGCCGAAGTGTACTGTCCACTTGAAAGGCCCGTGTTGGGGATGTCTAGCAGCTTGGGAGGGCATGGCGGAGGAGGCAGCGCGTTGGAGTATCGAATCTTCGCAATGTAGTCCTGATGGACCACAGGGCGTCCGGAGCTCATGATGTCGGTTTGAGGGTTGTGTGCTGGGATATGCGCAAGTTGGAGTTGCCAACAGAAAGTTGAAAGAGCTCGAGATGCCGACGCGCCGGAAAATCAATTCACCCTCACCGCGCCAAGACAAAGGACATGGCCCACCTGCTCCCACGCGCACTATTTAGCACAGTACGAAGGCTTACTACGCAAGAAAAATCCCGAGTCAAACATGAACGACCGTGATAATTATTAGGTATAGATGTCTATAGGGGCCCTCTTTTTTACTATCCCGCTGCTGCCAACCATTATTGAGGGTTTCTAGGTTTTACTGTTGTCCTCCAAGACATGTTTCGCGTAACTTTGAACCAAACGCTCATTTCAATTGTCCTAAGCATTGCCACTTACAGGGCCCAACATTCTCGCCATGGCACAACTCATCGAAGACTCCATGATTTGGCGATTTGACCACATGCACTGTTCAACAAAGCCAACATGGCGAGGCGTTTATTGGGCCTTCCTGGCCTTGGCCAACTTCTTTTCCCTCCTTTTCTTCGAGGCCTCGGCTCCTGCCTCGGTATCAAGGCAGTAGTCCCACCACCTGAAGCTGCTGGCGTAGTTTCCGATAAACTTCTCGTGGTGTACGTCGTGATGCTCAGCGCCGGCCCAGAAAGGAAGAAAATGGTGAAGACTCCAGGGAAATTCGTAGCCACTATGCGCATCGATGGCCTGCATAAGACGGAGGACGATCCATGCATACATGGTTAAAATATGAAGGTCCCCGGTGATAGCGCACCAAATGATGGGGCAGCTGACAGTGCCGAAGCCCAACACCATGACTTCGATAGGTGAAGCATACTCTGCAGCGAGACCGAATGGAGCTGAGTATTGATGATGGATCTTGTGGATATTCTTGTACAGGAATGAGCTGGCATGCATCAGGCGATGCATCCAGTAATGCCAGGCGTCTTCCAAAATGAAGAAGATAGCAATCTGGTAGGCCATCTTGTAGATGCTAGGGAAGGGAACCGACGTCTCCATTCCAAAGTACTGGCACATGGGGTGGAACAGCCAGATTTGGGGAAGCTCGACGGTAAAATGAGAAAGAAGGACGAGGAAGGCGCATTCGGCTTGTTCCCAAGCAGAGGGGACTTTGTCCTGCGGTCAATTAGCATCTTGCCATGCGAAGCCGCCGAAACATATGTGCGCACCTGCTGGATCTTGTATTTCCTGAAGTATGGAATGGCATCTATTATGATCCAGGGCAACGATCGCCCAAAGTAGAGGGCCTCGTGCACGACAAAAGACATGATTCCGGTGGCCAAAACATCGTTGTTCATCCAGGTGTACCAGGCGAGCCACATCTTCTCGGCGTAGTTGAGCTGTACATTGTACTTTGAAATCTCCTCGAATGAACCCCAGTAGGTGTCCTGCGCCATGGGCGTGAACACCGAAGTGCCGTTCCTGGTTTGCGGTCAGTACATGGCATCAGGTGCAAAGGCAACGGTTGGCGGCGTACATGTTGTGAGGGCGCGAAAGCAAAGGAGAGGCAAGGAAATGTACCACGCAGAGGCAAAGAAAGAAGGAGGAGGTGAGGTGTTGTAGCAATGCAAAGCAGAGCAGCGACGAGGGTAGAAGAAGGCGACAGGAGGCAAATTAAATTGGAGCAGTTGAATGGCCCATTTGCGACAGACCACTTTGCCTGCTCAGGGACCAGAGATTCCCGACCGTCTAGTGCCTGCCAAGCTCCCCGCCTTACTCCATTTGGATCGCGATCTGGCCAATGGCGTCCCTCTCTGTCCGCAAACTGCAGGGGCGCCTCTCACCGCCCTGCGATAATACGACTTGGGCTTCCGCTCCCAAGCCGATCGTTCGACAAACATTCAATTGTCTCTCTTTCCTGTGGTCACCTCACCGTCGGCCCATGGTATGCCGCTCGATGCCGATGAGCCCCTTTGTGGTCAGCTTTTTCGTGCTGTTGACGACTTCTTGTGGCGATGCCGTGGGATTGCGGGTGTTGATGACGCGGTTCATTCGCGACTGTCGTCGTTGGCTTCAGCACCACGCAGGAAAAGAAACACAGACAGAACAAGAGCCGGGCACTGAAAGTCTTTTGCGCCAGGAAGACCAAGCCCGCGGTGAGAAAACTGGATATGTGCCTGTAGCTATCAACACGCCTAAACCATCATTCCTTCTCCCACGCTATCTTCGAACCGTCTTGCAATCTCCAGCAGCTCTGCGTCTTGTCTGCTACCACCCAAGAACGTCACGCTGAACGGTAACATACCGCCTTCGTCTTTCCCGCTCAATTCAGATACTGGATAGGTACCAGCAGGGACTGCAACACCGCACAAGTCGAGCACATTGCCACAATGTGTGAACTCTCCAAGCACACTGTTCTTCTTGATCGGGTCGGCAAGAACCTCCTCAATCGTCCAATGCGTTGGTGCGGTAGGTACGACCACAACATCAACGCCGGTTGCCGAGTATGCGAAGACCTGCTCTGCTTGTCGTGTGTATAGTGCTTTCGCTTGCATATCTCGATATGCATCTACTGCTGAGCTCTTACGCCCAACCACCGCGTCCATGAGTTCTGCAATGACTGGATGTAGAGCTGATCTGTTCTTCTCGAGAAAGTCATCGGGAAGAGAAGCGAAGCGCTCCGATACAAAAGTGCCGTCGTAGAGGAGCCGACCAGCATTGTGGAATGGCGACCAGTCGATAGGTGTGAGGATACCACCCATCACCTGTAATGTTGCCACTGTCTCGTTGAATTTTCTTCGTGCTGGTTGCGAACATTCAGCTAGTGCTTCTGGTGAGGGGATACCAAATTTGAAAGTTTGTGACTGTGGGCCAATACTATTGACATGACGTTCAAAGCCAATGGCAGGCTTCGCATATGGATCAAGCGGGTCATGACCTTCAAGGACCTGCCAAACTATTCGAGCATCTGAGACCGTTTTTGCCGACAGTGCAATACAATCTAATGATAAGCACGCCGGCGTCACACCACGGAAAGAAATCGTTCCTCGCGTAGGCTTATAGCCTACAATGCCGTTGAATCCAGCTGGTACCCTACCGGAACCCGCCGTATCTGTAGCAAGACTGAAGGACACAAGGTTCGCCCCTACTGAAACCGCACTTCCACTACTTGAGCCACCGCTGATATAATCCTTGTGGAAAACAGAGTGTGTGATGCCATAAGGACTGCGGCACCCTACCAATCCTGTAGCCAGCTGGTCGAGGTTGGTTTTGCCGATGTAGAGACCACCCTCCGCAATGATCTTGTCGTACACTACGGCTGAAGTGGAAGGAAAATGAGTTAAGGGCGGACATGCGGTTGTAGTCGGAATGCCTTGAACATCTATACTGTCCTTCACACTAAAAGGGATTCCGAACAGCGGAGGTATAGCTGCACGATTAGGGAACCTGGATGCAAGCTTCGTAGCAGCATCCAGGGCCTTTTTTCTTGCCTCGAGATGTATCCATACAGCTGGATCGCTTTGCTTGTATGCCTCGATCTTTTCATAGACGGCTTCAATCAAGGCAACAGGTGAGAGGCCTTGTTTGTAGGCACGCCTTAAACTTGAAATACTAAGATCACCATCAAAGGTGGGCGGGGTTTGTGGTGGTGTCGACCCAATCTCAGTCCTAATAGCTGATAAAGATGCAAGGACTTCCAAGAGAGGCTTTAGACTGCCGACGAACCCAAAGAGGCCTTGTGACCAATGTATGATATCTAATGTTGACTTCTTAAAACATGCGTCATTATAACCACTGGTAGCTTCTTCAATGCCACAACATTCAAACCCTCGATCATTCGCCTCTCTTATGGTGGTAGCGAAACAGCATTCGGTTGTGACTCCTGACACTATGAGGTGGGTAATGGCCCTAGCCTTCAGATCATGAAGAATGGTCGTGTTCCAGAACGAGCCTTTACCTGGCTTGTCGATAACCACCTCACCGGGAAGGGGCTGCAATTCATCAATAATATCATGGGCGTATTCCCCTCGGGTGAGCAAACGTCCAAGTTCTCCTTTCTCGCCGATTACCAACTTATGCTGGGTGTTGTCTGGTGCAGCAGACTGCCTAATGAGCTTCGATGAGGGGCAATCTGACAAATCTGGCTTATGACCTTCGCGGGTGTGGACGATAGTCAAACCAGCAGCACGGCATGCTTCAAGTAGCTTCTTTGTTGGAGTGATTGATGCTTGTACGGCTTCTAAATTGCCTCCTTGAATTTCACCGAAACCCTTAGTGAGCAGAAAATCTCTTTGCATATCAATGATAAGTAATGCGGTGTGCTCCACTGGGAAAGTGAAGGCATAAGGCTTCGCTGCAAAGGAAAGTAGTGATGGCGCCATGTTCCCGAATGTCATAAAAACAAGGACGTGAAACCAAAATATTATGGAGCTGAATTGCACTGAGCTCGTCCGATGATGATGGAGAAATGAATGAGAGTTTGACGTGAAATTTGCAAAACAAAAGCTAGGCATCTACATGCTCATCGGAGATACTACCCGGTGGACACTGTAACATCGACGCCAGCCAAGAGGGTAGTTGCGGCGGGCCTACGGCGCGCGACGGCGCGAGGGCAACCAAGATTGTGCTTTATCTGTGGATTTGGATAGGCTTAGGCCTAGCTCATTCTAGCGGTCTTGTGAACGTGGGTGATGCAGGTGTCTAGCCAATCACCATCAACTTTCCTACGTCCATCCCATGTGTACCACCAAGTCCGGCATTGGGAACGCTACCAGGAAGCAAAAGATATCGCATCAGGTTTGACTGCCCCGCAGAACGCTACTTAATGCCGCGCCGAAGGCTCGTATCTCGCGGCCCGGAACCGGGTATCGATATGGCGTTCTTCAGCCCGCTGGAAGATGATAAGGGATGAAGAAGTTGATCTTTATACAGAATATATGTATTCATAAAGTCCAGGGTGGGCCAGGCATTTTCGTTAGATATACTTGATCGAAGGATCCCCATCTATTTGTTTCGATCCAAAAAGTACAATAGCCTATACATGTCGGCTCTCAAAGCAAAGCTTGCGCCTCACTTTCGTCTGAGAGTCCCGTTCGAAAGCGGCAAGTATGGCTCGAGGTGGTCAAATCGAGGTACAATTTCGCTTTATGCTTGCGGATGCATACTGACACTCTTAGATCTTGACCCAATTCCACCCGAGCAAAGAACCTGGGGGCCCCTAGATTATTGGGCATACTGGTGTAGTGACATGCTGGCACCACCGTTAGCAGCCACTATCAGCAGTGTCATGGCTCTGGGCTTTACAGCTCGCGAGACCATCCCAATTGTCTTCTTCGGCTTCGCTATCTGTAGCGTGGTAATAACATTGACTGGGAAAATGGGAGCTACATATGCTGTGCCTTTTCCAGTCATCATTCGAAGCATCTTCGGGATGTATGGGTCGTTTCCGGCCATCTGTATCAGAGGTGTGCACCAAGAGAAACGCGCGTACGCGCGATTATAGCCTAACAACCATAGCTTTTGTCGCACTTATGTGGACTGCCATCCTCACAGTACAAGCGGGGAACTTCCTTCAACGGTGTATCGAAGCCATTTGGCCAAGCTTCATCAAATTTCCCAATCATCTCTCACCAGGAGCTGGAATTGACTGTAGGTGCCAAAATCATCTCCACCCCCTTGATCCGCACTAAACTAAATACAGCTGCCGGCCTACTTTGCGTCTTTCTGTATTGGTTCTTGCAAACTAGTCTTGCACTCATGCCGATCTCCAAATTGCGGGTTTTATTCTGGGTCAAGGGCGTGGTCGTTCCGCCAACCTTCCTTGCTCTATTCCTCTGGGCTGTGATTGTGACCAAAGGGTGAATGTCCGTACTACATGAACATGAGGTCGTTACTGACATATTCTTTAGTGGTGGCCCCCTAATCAAAGGCAAGCTCGACATCAAGTCCGATTACATGGGCACCGCATACTCAGCGCTCACGGGACTCAACGTGATTATCGGCCTCTTCAGCTCTTTAGCAGTTAACATGCCCGATTTTGGGCGATTCAGTCGAGACAATCTCGCTGGCCCGCATCAATTCCTTGCTCTTCCTATCATAGGAACCCTAGGCGCGCTCACCCCCATTTTTGTTACCAATGCTCATTCTTACTTGTGGGGCGAATTCGAATGGTATATGCCCGCCGTTATTGCCAAGTTCGACTCACGTGCCGCAAAGTTCTTCGTATCCGCAGTTTTCATTCTTGCTACCATTGGTAACCAGGTTGCAGCCGGAACATACCCCTTTTCGAACGACATCACAGGTATAGCACCGAAGTTCATCAACATTTTCAGAGCTACCATCTTCATATCGATTTTCTGTATCATTTCGACTCCGTGGAATATCATCAAGAATGCTAGTGGCTTGCTTGCCTTCCTCTCAGGGTACTCATGCCTGATGGGTCCATTGGCCGGTACTATGGGTAAGGACTCGTATATTGTTGCATAAGGCTGAGACTTTTACTGACTCCGAGCCTCAATTTTCAACAGTATGCGACTACTATCTTATCAAGAAGCGCAAGCTCAACATAGATCAACTCTATGCCGACCACGGCATATACTGGTACAATGGAGGCTGGAACTGGAGAGCATACACGTCCTTCTTTGTAGGCTTTGCCCCTCTCTTGCCCGGTTTTGCTAAAAGTATCGATAAAACACTTGATGTTGGCGGCGCATGGAAACTATACAGTTTCGCATATATTTTTGGCTTCCTCACCTCCGTCCTCGTGCACTACATCATCTGCACATACATCTCAGTCCCCACCAAATCCATGGTTGGGGTTGCTGTGTATCCGCCGCAGAGCGGAGATGAAACTCCGTCTGTCATTGAGGGCGAAGAGTCAACAGCAAAAGAGACGCATGTGACTACAAAGGAGAAAGAGGTAGCTGATATGGCTTGAACTCTTCCCTGTTACGCTTTTATGAAACATAAATTGAATGGAAATGGTGCACAACGATTTTTTTTAGCTACTATTTCAAACCCTCAACACTATGTATGATACTTCTGGCATTCTCGTTAGTCGTATGGCTGATTCATCTCCGCTTGCTCTGAGTTCCCATTGGTCAACACTCAATATCTTATCGCAACCCGACTCTTCGAATGATTGCTATCCAACCCCCTCTTGCTCCTAGTTTATGAAGTCCCGCGCCTTGCCCCACAATTTCCATGCTGGAATCTTGCTAAAGGCGTAGGCATGTATGCAAGTCCATCTAGCGGGTGCGCATTGCGATCCCTTGATGATTTTCAAGGATCATTACTACCATATCGGCTTCGGACAGTCTAATAAAGTACTTTTTCGTCTCATACTGCATATCTAGCCTTTCATTGTAGACCAATCATGCCTGCTATTGTCCTTTGAATCTCGACCGGATCGACGATGCCCAAGTGTTCCAGAAACCTATTGCTACTATGAGTCTACCTTCAAATAACTTATTAAACATGGAAACCAGCCCCACCCAACCTGTTGTGCCCGAAAATTTCGTCTCGGGTAGTGGAAAGTTTCGCTCGAGGCGGCCATGTGACCCTTGCCGTCGGCGGAAGTCAAGATGCGAAGTAACGAACAATAATTCACCATGTCTATTGTGTTGCTTCCATCGCCAGGAGTGCACGTTCAACGAAGAACCACAGCCTCGGAAGCGAAGGGCGGTAACTGTGAACAGAGAAGATCAGCCCACTGGCAAATGTGAGGCTCGAAACGGTGTGGATGTGACAGACCAACGCAGTCCTTTACCTTCAGATACAGCTAAAATCCGAAAAGATGTACCTATTGACGATTACGCGAATATAAGGGGACCTTCGCTCCTGAAGAAGACGTTAGGCTTACAACAAAATAGACACAGCCGCCTATTGGGAGCAACATCCGAGTATGAACAACTGCTCCTGGAACTAAATCAAGATGAGGGATCCACAGACATTACTATCGGCATATCCTCGCTTAGGCATGTAGACATGGTGAATACAACCTTCCTACTATCGCCGGATGCTTCGACAAGAAATCATTGGGATGATATCCCAGACCTTGATGCTATCGAAACAATCGTTACACCACATGGGCAATCTCTGATCCACCTTTACTTTCGAATTATACACCCAAGCTTTCCAATTCTTCACAAAAAAGTGTACCTGGAGAAATATGAGCGAAATCACCGAGAGTTTTCGCCACCTTTATTGGCTGCTGTCTACCTATTGGCGTTGAATTGGTGGTCCTACTCTAGCGAGCTTGCTTTACTTCCAAAGCCTGATACATCTCGACTGGAGAATCTTGCACTGCAATCAATTGGTAACATTGTTCATCGACCAAAGCTCTCTACGATCCAAGCCGGTCTGCTATTGCTTCAACGACCAGAGGGTGATTCTTGGGCACTGACTTCGCAACTTGTCGGCCTAGGGCAAGAACTAGGCTTACACCTAGACTGTACTCACTGGCGGATACCGTCATGGGAGCGGGGACTTAGGAAGCGATTAGCATGGGCACTCTTTATGCAAGACAAATGGGGTGCTTTAGTGCATGGCAGACCGTCTCATATCACTCCGATTGATTGGGAAGTGCGAGCTCTGGACCAGGAAGACTTTCCCGAAAACGCGACTGACGAGGATGACGAGGACGGAAGCACCGAAGTTGAAAAGGGACGAATGCTATTCTGCGAGATGATCAAGCTTACAGAAATACTAGCTCGCATATTGTCTAGCTTCTATACGCTCAAGGCAGAACGCGAGTTTAAGATGCGTGCTCATGAGGGTGTGCGATGGATCCTTGAGATGGCGAAACCTCTACAACTGGCACTTCGGCGGTGGTTTTCCTGCTTGCCCCCCGTACTTAGGACCGAAAACCTAACAGCGCGCAAGCTCTCTTCAACTGGTCAGTTCACCCGCATTCCTTGCTTGCTGTGATATATTTCCTTCTTAAAATAAACTCATAATTTGGTATCCATGGCTAAGAGTATCGCTAGGCTACCTCCACCTCGGTTATTTCGCTGTTGAGATGACCTTACACCGGCGTATAATACGTTCTTTATCATGTGTAGACGATCCATCACTTCGTTCGATTTGCCGACAAGCTGCTCAGGTGCGCCTCAAATCTGTCATAGAATTTGTGTCCAGCCTGCGACCGGAGCACCTCCAATCTTTCTGGTATTCGGCATCCAAGTACAACTTTGCGCTTGTTGGTAGCTTCATCTCGCTTCTATGGGTGACATCTACGAGCGAGGAAGAGGCAGAGATGTACAAGAAGAATCTCGACGAGTATAGATGGGTCTTAAGGTTGTCTTCTAAGTCTGCAGACTTCCTTGAGCGCGCCATCAGTATGCTGGCCACCTCGACAGGCGTTCTTGTCAAAGCAATACCCATTCAACCAGATACCGATCGTATTCTGAAACGATACTTAAATCAAATAAATCAGGATTCAACTGTTCTTCCGGATCAGCCTACAAACACATCCCGTACCCCCCTTGATTCGAATCAACCCGAATCAGGGTTATATACGTCGCCAGGTAACGTCGCTAGTGATACACCATCAGATAGGGGCCCACCACTTAGGGATGGAAGTATGGACCATGTATGGTTTGACGCTCTGGGTGAGCTGGGAGCTGGCTTCGAAGGGCACGGCGAGGCTAGTATGCCAAACACGTATTTGGATATCAGCGATGTGCATTTCAGATTCGATATTGAACACCTCATTGAACGATAGTATGGCCACAGCCCTAAGTAGCCCACGAGAAATTTATTAGCAAGTGTGAACGACCTGCTTTCCACTTATTTGATCTACTGGTCTCTGAAAAGAGAGTAATTGAGTAATTTTTTTACATGCACAAGAACAGCAGCAAATGTATGAAATAGTTCTTGCTTAGTACAACAGACTAATGACACAGTACAGATTAACTATCAAGCAAGGATTTGGCGGATGATTTTATTCTATATTTTGTACTTGTGTTGATCCCGAGCCATATGCTACCAATTCACCCTTGTTCCCCCAATACAGATTGAACAAGATGGCCTGGATACCAACTCCAAGCCCCGGATACCCTGCCCAGAATCTATTTTTGGCCCGCTTGTGCACGCGCTTTGCGGGCTTTATTAGCCATCCGACGGTAGAATCTGGATTCTTGACCCGCTTTTTTGTAGTGTATCTCTTCCTTTGACAGACGATGGAAAATGTCAGAAGAAGGCCAAATAGTAAGGTAGTGACCAAACTTATCCACGGAAAACAAACAAACTAACAAGCATCAGGCCCAAGGGCAATGTACTCTTAGACAACAAAATAGTTTGATTCGCTAGCATCGAAATCGTATTTCTGTGCTAAGATTAAATCAAATGTTGGTTATCGTTGGAAGGTCACAAGCTGCGTCGAACAATACGGAAGCCGACATAGAATACAGTCACATTCATGAATGTCTGTATATACACCTTTAACTTCCGTCGTATATCATAATACAACATCGTCTTTTAGCCCAGTGTTGCTCAATATATGAGTATACTCCACTAATGCAAGTTGACACTCCTATAATTATCTCATATCCAGCTTCATGATAGAAACATGGCAAAGATTTTCTGAACAAAGTTTTGAGCAAGAAGAACAAAAGTAGCCCCGGCCGAGCTAACACCTGGATCTATCATCAAAAGCAATGAACATGGACACGGCTGGCACCGATCCTCCTGAAAGGGGGGTAATCTTTGAAGAAGTAAAAAATAATATCGTCATGAGGTGCTAGATTGTGGTGCAGAGGAAAAAAAAACGGCACAGGAAATTCCAGTGAGCCTGTTTACTGACTTCCAAAAAGAGCTATTCTAGCAAGCGATAAAAAGTGAGGCTGGGATTGGAGCCACTGCCGTTTGGACCGCGGGCGATGATGAAGGAGGCGAGATCAATATGAAAGCGACGGCAATGGCGACGAGGGCTGCGAGTCAAAGGATATTGCATACGTTACCCGATGACCTATTACATGTTAGCATCTTGCTCATTTAGAAATTCGATTCGGTAGCGAGAAATAGGTCGAAATTTGTTGAGAGTCAATATGCAGGGCCTGTTTTCCATGATGTGATTGTGACAGATTTTGGAACAGAGCATGCAGCGGCGATCACCGTTGCGCGTAGTGTGACACAAACGTTCCGTTCAAGAACCGCCCAGATCTCAGGGTATCTTCTTGCAGATCGTAATGGTGACACGTGGGAAAAAGAAAGACTTACCATCGTTGCCCACGCATTCGGCCAATCCACGAGTACACAATTTTCAAGCGCTCACGGACGCGTGTGGTCCGTAACAAGACGTATTTTTCTTCTTCAATGACTGGCACCACGGAGGCAAACCAGTATGGGAACAATGCAGGGTCCTCTGGTGGTTCGCCGTATACTTGAATTATACGTGCTCTCAACCAAGGGGCGCTAGCCTCGCGCATTTCTCGAACAAACGAGGTACAACTGTCAAGGAGTTGTTGTGTTGACAAGGACTCAATAACAACGTTGGTGGGGAGTGCTCTTTGTGGTTGCTGGCGGAAGAAGACTTCGGCATAATTGCGTGCCATGGTTGTCTCGCGCTGTTCCGCTGATCCTTCTTCTGCAAGAGAGACATCTTCGACACGCTCTACACGACCGACGTCGTAACCGTCCAACATACCATAGTCCCTGACTCTAAACCGACCGACACCTCGGGTCTCGATATAACTCCTACCATCTCGTAATAATTCGTGGTTGACAACTTCGAGAAGCGTACCGTACTCCAAAAATGCTGTTTCACCAAGGTCGCCTTGTGGAGCCGATGTTCGATTATACATAACCATTCCAAACTGTTTATTACCCTCGATGACGCGTCGCATCATTAATCGGTATCGTGGTTCAAATATATGAAGAAAGGTTGGCATTGTCGGTAGTGACAATGTGCAGATAAATAGTGGAGTATTGAGGTCATTGTCTCCTGCTTGTTCTTCTACTTTCAGCGCTGTAGCACGTGCTGTGATAAGATCTGAGCACATGCCATTCACCAGAGAGTCGAGAATAGTGTTTCCGCTTTGATTATGTAGCAACGCCGGCACATATAGGTTCCTTCTACAGAAAGGACAAATGTTACTGTGGTCCATGGCGCGGGCAAGACATCGGCGACAGAAGGTGTGGCCGCATGTGGTTGTCGTGGGATCTAACATGAGGTTATAACAAACAAGGCAATCCAGTTCCTTCTGCGTTACTTCCTGTAGAGCTTCGAATACGCGTGTGTCCAAAGCCTCGTACGTATCTCCAGTCGCTGACATTGTTTCATATTTCACTTCGGAACTATACCGTAGTTTGCCCATTTCAGCCAAGGCGAAGGTTGATACCAAACGTCCACCGTGCAAAATCTCGTCATGACCTTGATGCCTAGCTTTTTCCTTCTCTTCAATTGAAAAATTCTCATCAACCTGTAATATTTCATAGAGGTGTGTTGGGGTATCGTCCGAGGAAAGTCTGTGTTGCGCAATCTCGGCTTGAATCAGCTCTATGAGCTTGGCCAACGTGACGTCTACGGAGCACTCGGCAGATGCATGCTCGGCCCCGCAGCCCAACAGGGGACAGGCAATGCCGGTAAGCCGATCTGGAGTATTTGGGTAGGATATGTTGGCTCGGGGCCGGGCCGCAGGCAGACATCCACGACAGACGGTATGACCACAGGGCAGTGTCACGGGTGTGCTCAGCGGCCGCGAGCATTTCGGACATTGAACAAGCCGGACCAGTTGCCTAGCATCACAGTGAGGATCCAAAGGCCCGGGCTTGGCAGACTCTGGTGGCGCCCCATCGGTAACCATGAAGCCCTGAAGCGGCACTCGCGGTTCGAAGGAGTGCTCGATCCTTTTCGCAATAGGCCGAACGCTTCTCCCTTGGCGATTCATGTAGATGCAACTGGTCGTACAGAGGTGATGTCGGCCATATACTGTGCAGCGCCGGTCCGGGAAAGTAAATGGGGAAGCGAGTGCGCACGTGAGCACGAGGAGGGGGTGCCGGTGGTGGTGCAAGTCAAGACAATGCAAAGGAGATGATGAGGGTTGGGGATGTCCAGGTCTATCAAGGTCGCGGATGAGGCTAGGTGAAACGGCGGGGACGGTAGAGCCGGCTGTGCGCGTGCCGACGCAGGAACGGAACGCAACGGCGAATGGCGCACAGGTTCAAGAGAAAGGGAAAACCGTGGACGGTGAGTAATAAGGGATATGGGAGGTGACAGTGGTGGGCAGGGCGTGGGTGGTAGGGTGAAGGCCGGGTGGAACGAGCCAGAGTAAGTCGGGCCTCGCACCATGCGCCGGAAAGTGCAGAGGTCATCCATTGTGGACGGTTGTGAGATCGACCGATCCAGTCCAGCAGGCTGGTGTTTCGCGCAGGCTGGGTTTCCTTTCATGGCGAGTCCGATCAGTCAGCCAGGGTGGTGCTGCCTCCAAATCGACATTTTGGCCGTCCATCGAGTGTGTCGCTAGGCCCATCACGGATGGCCCGATATAAAACGAGCACGGCGCTTGGCGTATTGGCTGCCACTCTTCGAATCAACTTGTCCGTTGCCATGGCCTTTAGCTCAGCCTGGAGACAGATGCATGCATTGCCTTGATGCCCTCTTCCACCTGGTGGTCACCCTGCTTATCAGATCTTCGCCATCCAGCTGCAAGCCACACCACACCACATACATGATACCACCGGCCTTGCAGAGAGCCGCCTTCGCCGGCCGGCCACCAAGGCTCGCACGCGTCATTGATGCACGTCGATTCAAGGTGTTATGCGGCCAATCAAGGCACCGGCTAGCCCGCCACCTAAGCGGCTGTCAACACACGTCGCCGGTACTCAAGGACCCTTTCGTGACGCACTCGAAGCGGGGCGCGTGCTCATTCTCGCTTTACTGGTATCGAATGATGTGTAACTTTGTTGAACGCTCGCGCCTATCTCTGCACTGGTTCAGTCCCGCTTCTCGTGTAATCCCAAAGTAGCACACACCTACTTGGCTTTTGGTAGGTGCCGTCAAAACTCCATAGCTATGCAAGGCCCGGCCCCAACTCGCCTGATCCATCCGAACACTAGTGTACAATTCCAAGATTACCTGCCGCAAGCCAGAACGCCAAGAATCTCGAGTTGGATTCTGCCAAATAGACGCCTTCACGACGCCTTCACCCCATTTGCTTCTGCTTGTTCTGCCTCGGACTCTGAGTCCGATTCGCTACTCTCTTCCTCCTCGTCCTCCTCGTCGAGCACAATCTGCTCTAGCACCCGCTTATCAAACAGATCCAGAATGAATCGACAAGCTGGGAGACGGAAATGATGTGCCTCGAGGATCTGCATAACTTTGTGGAATATTGAAGGTCTGCTGAAACCTGTTCCTTTCTTTGATTTGATGCTGTAATAATCAGATCAGCACACAATTTGATAAAGCTGTTCATGGTACTAACCTCTGCAAATCGTTTGCAGCTTTTTTTGCTAGCACCGTGTTACCCAGATCGGTCGCGAGCTTCAAGATACGTGCACTGGTGGGTTCACTATCCGTGACAGCAACCTGAACATCTACTTTCCGTTCCCAGCTAATATCCTCGGATTTGGCTACCCATGGCTTCATCTGCACTACGTCAGTTGTGATGTTGACAGCTTACAGGATAATACACTTACCGTGAAGAGCTTCTGGAAATGCAGAGGGAGGCAAAATCCTAAGGCCTCCCCAGCATCGTTGGTAGCACCATCCCATCCATATTCCAGTAGAATCTCCTGTCCGTGTAGACTTCGCGAAATCAAACCCAGGACATAGAAAGCAGTGCCCCTCAGTGACATAACCTCAGATTCTTCCGCGATTTTCACAATCCATTCCACCACATCAGAGCCATCAAGGAATGGCGCACCAAGCTCCATCGAACCAACGTTGCCAACAGCCCACAAGCAACCTTTGACCTTGAGAATGATCTCTGGGTCGTCATCTTCCATGGCAAAGTCACGAATACTGGCCACGAATTCATCAAAATGACCCTTTTGTTTGAGAAGTTTACATCCTTCCTTTGTCCTGGTAAGTTCGCGGTAGAAGTGCGGCGGCACAAGTCCATATTCGGGGTTCTCAGGTGTGTCATCGTATGAAAGCTGAGCTAACGGTTTCTCGGGGACATCGGAAAGTGCGCGAGCCATAGAGGCCTCGATCAACGCCACGTAGTTGTCATTCCTGCCGAGGAACCAGTCGTCCATCTCCCTTGTTATATAATCCAATCCATCAAGATAATGATACCCGACTGATGTTGACAAGAACCGAAGCAGCAATGGTGCCCCAATCTCGCCCAGATGGTCCAATGCTGGGCGACATTTGACCACAAACTCTAGAGACTCGGTTTGATTGCAAGCCTCTTCCAATATTTTGATGGCTACTTCACAGACCTCAACATCGGGATCGTAGAGCTGCGTTACAAGCAACTTGATAGCCCATTCTGCGACGCCGGTGAAGCTCGTGAGTTGCATTGGCTTTGTCGCATACCTGCGTAACAATCTGGTTGCAAAAATTCGTATCTCTTTCGAACACGATGTCATCGCCTTCGAGATAACGATGCGTAGGTGTCCGTCCAGGCTGTAATCCATATTGCTCAAAAGTGTTTTGATCAGATCGTCACGTTCATTGAGTTCAACAATGTGGTAGAACATATTGATGACCCTCCATCGCTCCAAGATCTGGATACCTCTCGGGTCCTTTGTCAAAGCGCCTATAAGCGCGAAGTAACCCCCAGTAAGAGTTTCGTTCATGCGGTCGGTTTGGAAGATTGGAGACTCGGATGTCAGGCCACTCATTCTATCGAAGTGTGACAAACACTCTGCAAGCTGCCGAACAAATTTACTCTCACCAAGGTATTTGGCACCTTCTGGATTCCGCAGGAGGGTATGTATCAATGCACATCCTGCTCGGACGTATCGCTGGTTCGGCTTCGTGTTCTTTATTTCCGAAAATCTGTATTTGAATGGGCGATAGAATCCGAGGAGGCGATGCACAAATTTTGAACTTCTCATAGCCTCGTCAAGACGCTTAGCGTTGAGCAAAGGGCCCTCAATGATGGTTAGGATCAGATCCCATCTCCATTTTTGAAAAGACACTGTGCTGAGCACTTGCGTATCAACCACTAGACCTCTAAATGATGTTTCATCGACTTGCATCGCGGCTTGTACCTTTGACGGATCTGTTTGCCGGTTTGATGCACTTCCATCAGTATTGGTGGCGACTTTGTTGGCGTGTAGCGTTGCTGGGCCTGATCGATACAAGGTTCGGTTTACACTGTCCACTTGATAGATCGTGCCAATGGCGGTAAAGCGATCTTCTGACTGAAATGACGCAGCCGAGTGCAGTAGTTGCGGCAAGACCTGAAGCTGCGCACTCCATGATGGTGGCAGAAGCTCATTAGCCATCTTGAGCACTTCTCCAAGCAACAATATCGTTTTTCGTTTCAATGCTGGTGTTAAAGAATCTTCTTCGGCAAGTAGCAAAGCTGGCACTAGGCCTGCATGCAAAAAGGCAGCAAGTACTACTGACACGTAGTGGTCTAACAAGCTCCACTTGTTTGCGTTGTCCTCAGTGCCTAAACCAGATGAATCTTTAATCTGTTGGTTCCTTAAATTCGTGACTCGCATGTAGGTGGTAAGCCTTCGACCAGCTACGAAGGAAGAGGACCATGATGGAGGCTTGATCCGCAGTAAGTCGAAGAGGAGTTCCAGTATGATATTACGAACGTAGGGGGCAGGTATTTGCAGTGATAGCAAAAGAGACCGTAGAGGAAGGAAGTCGTTCATACACAAGGTAAGAAGACCAGACCAGCTTCTTAGTAAAGAGGTGATAACTTTAGCGTTGATTTTCAGCTTTTGCTCATGCAAATGCCCGTGATTTGCATTTGCGTCCGTGAACATGGCGAAAGGGGCCTCCAGTTCACGACCAGAGCGCAGGAGTCGACGCCGCCGCGGAGTGTCTAGAAGATATAGAATAGATGCACCAACACTCTCAGCAGCTTGATAGCTGCCCTCCCCAAGCGCATCGGCCAGTACACCCATACCGCCCGCATCGACAAGGAGGGACGGCTTCCTCACGAGAATTTCCGCTAGAGTTAAAGTTGCAATGTTTTTGAGTCGATCGTCCGCATGTTCTGCCACCGCTACGATGATGCGAACCACAGCCCGTGCAATCTCATGAACCCCATCTTTGACATCAAGAAATGCACGAACAAACTTCATTGCTTGCTCTCTCTCAACACTGGCTTTGCCTTCCTTCACCAGAGATAAGACGACGAGATAGTCTGTGTGGAGGCTTCGAATAATACGCAAGGATTTGCGGTCAGTAAATGCGTATCGCATGACTCTGTACGCAGCTGCTACAACTTCGCGACTGTCACTGAGAAGCATTGTCTGCATTCGAAGACCAAAGATTGACCATGCCAGGTCATACTTGAGCGTGGGGTGTCGTCGGAACAGCAGGACTAGGGAGTTTGCCCGCTCCACATAGTATTCAGGCTGCATACCTTGCGCCTCGAGGGCTTGCAGTATTTCGGCTAGTACAAATGTCGGCGATTCTGACTCCTCATCTTCCTCCTCTTCGTTCTTCACAACATGGCGAGAGGGCGAGCGCGACAGATTGCGACGGAACAGGAACGAGAGCCTACTTTGGGGGTCGACTGGTGGTGATTTGATGTCCTTTGCCCTCTGGATTTCTGCTGCTAGGCCGACCTTGAGCTGTGCCAGCTTCTTGTTGGATATATTGAGTTGCTCCTCGACCTGCAACCGCTGGTCTCTCTTGGCATTTTTCGCGGTCAGTGCCTCGAGCAGGTTTTCCGAGCCGATCTTGATTTTTGTCTCCTTCTCGATCTGGTCCTGAAGGTCGGCCTGCCGCTGTTCAGTTGTGGTGCTGTCGTTGTCGCCCACGGTGATGGCATGCATGTCAAAGCTTGGGCGCAGTCTTCCATCAGCTGACATCGTGGGCGTCAGTTGGGAGTTGAAGCTGCCTGGCCCCGTGTTGGCAGTCGCGTATGACGACTGGCCGCCCCGCGACATGACGCTTGCCGCGGTGGTCGCGGACGATAGAGCGCGGCCATCTCTACTTCGGCTGGGCGCAAGAAGGGAGCCTTGATCCGTCATATGGCCTTAACCGTAGACTTTCCAACCGCATCGTATTTTCCTCTCGCGGTTTGGCTGTGCCCGTGCCGCATGGGCCGTCGTATAGGGAAATGCAGCCAATAGAGTGTATATAGCTAGGCGATGAGTGGTGGTGGGGCGTTGCAGTCAAGGGAAAAAGCGACTGGGGACACGGAAACAGTTGGTGTGTGCCGCGACTACAGCAATTGTGGCTAGCGAGGTGAGAGGGACAGTGAGGGCTGCAATGGGTGGTTGTCTGGGTGCTGGTGATGTTGCGGTTCCTTGTGTGCATGGACATGGGGGGCTGCCCGCCAACGTCTCGGGTGGGAGCGTCCGTGCCATGCATTTCTCTCCCATGCTGCATGCCAGTTGCCGCTTTCATAACTACACAGTGGCAGCGGCATACTTCCAGCTAACAAACCTCACCATACTGGCCTGATGTCGTGCAGGCCTAGCCCACAGCACCCCCAGCCTTCATCGCTTCCCAACCTATCGCACATGTCGCGGCGGGGAGTTGCCCCAGCAGAGTCACGTGCCCTGGTCGCGTCTAGCCGTTATCCTGGAGCTCCTTGCGCGGAGGTCGCCGACGGCCATGTCAACGAATGGAACGCCTAGCTGGCTGCCTCTGATGTCGGTCGTCCAGAGCTCTTCTGCGCTCTAATCGAGAAAAGCAACTCCGTGCCGACCGGCGCATCCCGTTCATAGTGACCAGATAAGGGTCTGCCGATCAGACTATAACTATCATCAACACCCCCCCGTGACACTTGACACCACTCACTCCTAGCTTGCCATCTAGCTTGCCATTGACACCTGAGCTACCCACTTCTACCGCATTGAGTTTCAGTATCCATTTTGTACCCCCCACATCCCATAGTAAAGCTCCAGTCACCATGTCTCAACTATCCTACGCCCGTTACGGCAAGGACAATGTCCGCCTGTACAAGGTCGATAAAGACCCCAAGACCGGCATTCACACTGTCGTTGAGCAGACGGTCCGCATCCTACTAGAGGGAGATATCGAGACTTCGTGAGTCAGTTGCCGACTTTGAATCACCATATGCTAACAATCTGTAGTTACACACAGGCCAACAACTCAGTCGTTGTTGCTACCGACACCCAGAAACAAACCACCTACATCTTGGCCAAACAACACCCTATCGATCCTCCCGAACAGTTTGCCGCAATCATCGGTGACCACTTCGTCTCCACATATCCACACATCCATGCTGCGCACGTAAAGATTGTCCAGCACCGATGGACACGCATGAACATTGACGGCAAGCCGCACCCTCACACATTCTACCGTGACGGCGACGAACTTCGTGTAATTGAGTCTGTTACAAGGGAAGGCCAGGGTGTTTCCATTCGCTCCAAGATTGAGAAACTCCTAGTGCTCAAGAGCACCGGATCCGCTTTCCACGGTTTCCACCGTGACGAATACACTAAGCTTCCCGAGACTTGGGACCGTATCCTCAGCACTGAGATCGAAGCTGGTTGGCAATGGAAGTTGTTCAAGAACGTGGCAGAGGCCAAAGCTGTGGATTTCAATGCTGCCTGGAAGGCAGCGAGGGGCATCACAATGAAGCTCTTTGCCGAAGATGATAGTGCTAGCGTTCAGGCTACTATGTACAAGATGTGCGAGAAGATTCTTGCAACCATTCCTCAAATTGAGACTGTTGACTATTCCCTGCCAAACAAGCACTACTTTGAAATTGGTAAGCACCAATAAATCTTCTGGTCAAATTGTAGCTAATATATCTCGCAGATCTCTCGTGGCACAAGGGTATTCAAAACTTAGGCAAGGACGCCACTGTCCTGGCCCCCCAATCTGACCCCAATGGTCTAATTCAGTGCACCGTTTCTCGCAAAGGCACTAATTCGAAGCTGTAAAGTGAATGCGATGGCCACAGCGACCTCATCATTACCCAGTGGCTCTAAGCCGATTGTGTAGGGGGCTTGATGTGCAATTTATATTCTAGGGGATGAACTGTGATTCGAGTAGAACTATGATACCATTTGAGCCAAATATTCGCGGCCGAGTTAGAGATGAAAATACTAGACCATCAATTTAATTAAGTCAACTTCATCACCACTAAGATCAATATCGCTTGATGATCCTGTTTATTATGTTCCTATTGTGATGACATAAGCGTATGACGACCGCCAAAAGTTTCTCAAACTTCGATTCATCGACGAAGCAACAACGGTCAATCGCAGCATCAACAGAAGACAGCTAATCCGATTTTTGCTTCACCAGTATGATTCCCCGATCGCATATGGAAACCTCACAAACCTAACACCCTGTACAGCTATCCCATAATCCACTAAACCACCATGCCTCCTAAGCAGCTCTACGGAAAGGGCCGCACCGTCGCGGAGCCCAGCTTCGCACGAACCATAATCCAAGTATTCACAGACAAAGAGAATAGGAGCGTCGTTGGCGCGGTAGCAATGTTTGCCGTAAGCCACCCACATCTCGGATCATGGTGCTGAGCATGAAGTGGAGACGGAATGCACTATGGATGCTGTCGCACTGGCTACCAGCACTCACAGCATACGGGACAAGGCTGACACTTCATCTGCAGATTGGTGTTACGTTTTTGCACAGCAGTTGGGCTGAGATCCTGCTCCCCGCATGAGCGAACAATGACCAACGAAAACGCGCACCACGTTACGAGACGGCCAAGCTTAACGAGCGGGTTTTGTAGTATAGAGAACAGCCTGACGCCCCCAATAATGTACAAAGTGTGGAGTCGGTCTGAAAAGAAGACAATAGGATGGCGCTCAGGATTGCGCACATAAAATGCTTGCCGAAATGCAGCAAGATTTGTACAATACAATCGACAACATCCACTCACACGACAATTATATTCTGGACTATATTTTTATCCCAAGCGTTTCGTATCGCATACTTAAAAACCCGATTTTCACAACCCCGATACGTCACTACTAACCATGGGGATCAGTAGCCATGATCTCCCCATCTGCATATCCTGAAACCCGCGCTGTGTCCACACCAAACGCCTGGAACATCCTCTCACCCAAACCTCGTCCCCATCCCATCTGCTGGAACGCCCAAGCCCTCCAAGAACCTGTCTCCTTCTGTGACAGATGCTTGGTACCCACGGCTCGCTGGCGAAAGGCTTCGCTTCCCAAACGCGCAGTGCGGCATAGCCAAAAAGCCAATTCCTCAAGTCATTCTGGAAGATTAATAGATACGGGAGACGGCTGCGTTTGGCATGTCAAACATGACGATTGCCGGTTTGTGTCAAAACTAAGTGGTCTGATACTCGCATGCTGTAGCCTCAATCAATGGTACCTGTTTCTTGAGGAATAGGATGCGGATGGTCCGGCTATCGTCTCAGATTGCCCGATGGAAGTGTTGCGGCATGGTTTGATGGAGAGACATGTTAGGTTGGTGAGTTGTCTGTGAAGAATTCCTAGTGAGGCTCCACAGCGTGGCACGGGTAGGCGCAAGTTGGAGTAGGGCTTGATTGATACCAGAAGCGCTGGTGGCGCTCATAGTATCTTTTGCCTCATGTAAGGCATACTGGGCTATTGAACGCCTTATCAAAGCCACAATGCATGCTACAAATCGCTGGGCTCAAACTAATGCACAGGCGAATAAAGACATCACATACATAGATATTATTAGAGCAAAACTGGGCCTCGCGCGGGAACTGTGCCTTGCGAATGTGGGGATGAATTATGCCCATTCGTACGTGTAACCGCCAAACCATCCATCTAATACGGACAATCAACAGCCCGGCTGTGAATGAGAGTAAAGAGCAATGCTCGCTAAGATTAAAACAACAAGCAGCGGCTAACTTCTATGCAGCGACAAGGCAGAATGCCTGAAAGCTCGCCATGTATGCTATAAAGGAAGAAAACTGTAAAGGGGGTGCGGAATCCTCCGAAAAGAAACTTGTTCGTAGCAATGCGTGATGCTGGGGTATCTCTAATCTATACTTCTCTAACCCAAACCTGCGACTGTGTTAGCATGTGTTTTGTGTATAAGCAGATGTGATAATAGCTTACCTCCAATTTCGCCATCTCACTATTCTCTCTTCTAGCTACACTCCTCGCTGTCTCAATGGCCATTTCTAGATCATCTTGGTCTGCCATGGTGATCATATCACCGTCGTCTTTGAATTCGACCTTGAAGTTGTTTCGTACGCCGAACTTCTCCTTGATCGACTGCCAAAAGTCACGCATGGATGCGTCCTGGTTGATGAACACATAGCGAGTGTCTCCGGCGTGAACTTTTACCCTAATCTTGCCTCCTGTAGCACGATTACTACCACCAGATCTGTTAGATCGTGCAGGTGATCGTTTCCTAGACTTGGAGCGTGACATCATCTCAAACTCGGCATCATCCAAGTCGCTGCCATCGTAATCATCTTCGTCCTCTTCTTCAATGTACGCAGGACGGCGACTTTGTTTTGAGCGAGCGTTTTGTCCACGGCTTGACCGTGACTGTTGGGTGTTGTAGCCGTCATCGTTCTCATAATAGTCATCGATGATATCCTCGTCTGATCCACGGCGGCGAGGCCTGTAATCGCGCTGTTGCCGTTGATTACGCATTGATTCAGAACGGCTCGGGGGTGGGCGCTCAGATGCGGATCGCTGGGTACCCTGGCGGCGCGGCGGGTCCTCTTGATTGAAAGCGGCCCGGCCGAGGTTCAGTGGCTGGGGCTTTGGCCCACCACCACGTACAGACTGGGCGCGACTCATTGGGGCATCGCCGTTACCTTTCCGGCCGTCGGACTCCGGGGGTGGTGTAGGTGGGAATACGTTGCGGTTCATCGGGGGCTCCGATTGTTGACGGGCTCTACTCTGGAGCTCTGGCTTCACCAAGTTGGTAGCGGCATAGGAGAGCTTGTCCTCGGGCCTGTCATCCTTGGCCGCCTGGCCACCCTTCTTAATCTCTGCTCCAGCGAATCCAGTAAATGCATTAGATCGATCTGAGGCGGCGACCAGACGCGCCTTTCCAAGATAGTCCTTGGTCTTGAGATTCTTGACTTTGGCCTCGTTGGGCCGGTAGACAATGCCAACGGGAATGGAGAAAACGGTATATCCCTGGCGCTGATCAGTACACATTCAAGCAAGCACAGTACCGCAGGTCGTACCTCCGCAGATTCGTTGATGGCTTCGTCGATGACGTCGTGATCCGGAACGACCTTTTCCTTTGCAGCGAAGGACAGATCCTGCAGACCGGCGTCCCTCTGCTGCAGGTAGATGTAGCAGAGACCACGGTTGAAGAGCACCTCGCACGAGTAGAGCTTGAATTTCAAGCCGAGCTGTTCATAGTCGATGTTGTTGTTGCCGCGCAGGTACAGGAGGGTATCGTTGAAGTTGGCAAGTGCTTCCTCAAAGTCGCCCATCAGAAAGTTGGAGACGCCCTGCTGGAAGTATGCGACGGCGAGATACTGGTCCAGACGCACAGCGCGCTGGTAGCAGTCGACCTAGGGATGCATGAGCACGATCTCGCTTATGCAAGTCAGAACAGCTGGCCACTTACCGCCTTCTCATGCTCGCCGAGGGTCGCATGGATGACACCGCAATTGAAGAGGATCTTGGAGGTGTCGGAAATGCCGTCAAACGTCTTCAATGCCTCGTCGAACTCGTTGCTGTCGTAGCTGGCGAGGGCTGCCACCCAGGTTTCGATTTCCTACCCCGCCATCAGTACTGGCTCGGCCAACGGAAAGGGAGAGGAAGGCGCAATGCCACCTACCTGCTTCAGAGACATGACGAGTGTTCTTTCACTAGTTACCCGGCAGTATGGTGTCGTCAAGTCTCAGTGAGCTAGTGCTCCTACTCCACGGCCGGCTGGTGTAGTGTTCCACTTCGGGTGCGTCCGGTCGCCCGCCGTCTTTCTCTTGCGGGCCAAATTTCTGTGCAGCCGCCGGGGCTTTATGCTCTGCGCAACGTCGACAATTACTTGGTGGCGGGCAAGAGAGCGCCACAATAGATGCTAAGAGGGGTGGTGGTGTCGGGAGAGGGTGTGCCGGAAAACGATTGTGTAGCGTGCAGGCGTCGAGGCACAAGTTGGCAGGTCGGGCAGAGAAGGAAGAAGGTTTCGAGGGCACACTTGAGGAGACAGGGAGACGGTGGGAATTTGGCGGGCGGTTGCAGGATGGCTCGGGTGGGGAGATCGAATCTGATTCCCAGCGCGTCTGAGGACAAGCCTTGGCATGCTGCCCGCGACTAAGGACGATGCCACGATGATTGGCCCCCTGCCATTTTGGCTCTCCATCCACAGCGCTTGCAGCCTGCCCACCAGCACGCTGCCCGTCGCCAACCACACCACCGCCAGCCCACCGTCGACACATCCAGCAATCCTTTGCCGCGCTGCCCTCTGCCTGTCGCAGCCGTCACATCCCAAAAACCAACACCCGCTGCCAGAGCACCGCGATGCTTGGCAGCCCGGCCCCTAGCGTCGTGGATGTTCTCGTTTGAGACGTGTTACATGGTAACGCCGGCGCTGAGACAGCCACGTGACAAGGCCGCTCTGCAGCCACTCATTTCGGTCGCCTTGGGCCACCAGGCATGAACGCATGAACCAGTTAGCCTTCCCACAGTCCGTGTTCGCGCATGTGTAGTTTCGGCCTAGATTTCAAGGAACATGCTTAAGAGAAATGTTCCCAAGAACGGCTGCCGAATTGCCTTGTCTGGATCCCATCCAGCCTCAATTTGCCTTGGCATCACAGCATGCCTCGATCGCGCTGTTCCTCCCTCTCCTCCCAAACAGTCTTGCCAGAGCACGAGCACACCGTCTTGTCGTCTGTAGGATTTCATCGTTAGCAAGGGGCGCTCTGTCTGAGTAGGGAAGCACTTACTATCCCAAACACCGGCACTCCGTGCAATCACTCCTACTAGCGTGTCCGCATCGTTCCTATCAAACTGCAAATCTTGTTATCCCCTCGTATCTTGACTAAGTCCAGTCCACACTCACCTCTCCATCCTGCTGCCTTGCAACCACGATGCTGCGACCAATAATCTCCCAAATGTGTATTGGCTTGTCAAAGAACACACTGCCTGCACCGTCCTTTCCAACCTCAATTGCACCAAAGATGCCTCGACATGTCTCGCCTTCCTTCTTGGCTTTTGCTGCTTCCCAAATGCTCCCCGTGGACTCGGGGCCTGCAGAGATATCTCCACTCTCTCGGACCGTTGCGTGATAAGACCCAGATGAGAGTCCGCGTATGCTCAAGTCCACGACGGTCATACTGGGCGCTACCTCGACCATACGTGCGAGGCCACGCACCTTGTTTTCAACGTGGGGGGCATGTGATTCCAAGATGCATACCGCGGCGCCTGCATTTCGGCGTAAATAACGGGCAAAGTGGGTCGTTATGTTGTTGACTCACTATTTGACTTCCCGGATCCACGTAGAATAGCATCACGGCCAGTAGACTGTATTGCGTCAACTATTGCCGAAGGTGCCGCCGTGCCTTCGACTGAAACTAATTGATCTTCAAGGTTTGCAGTGACTTTGCTGACACCTGAGGTAATTAGTAAGCATTTTGGTATACAGATAGGTATATGCGTGATAACTGTCGTACCACATAATGCATATAGAGGTTTCTCAATATCTCGAATGCAAGCATCGCAGGTCATAGGCACCGCAAAAATGGTTTCGAACACAGGGATCGTCATGGTGAGCGTTTTGTATGAAATAAAGGCTTGACAAAAGGGATTCTTGTGTAATTCTAGGAGATTTTTGCAAGTCTATGGTCCCACATCTATCTGGCTTTGAAATCACTTGTGATGACCAAACACCGAAAGCACGTGATCGCGCAACATCATGAAATTGTTCTACTGGGCTTGGCATACCGAGCTCAACATCGGAGGCTACCTGTACCAACGAATGCGATAGCGCAAACACATTGACACATCCCTTTGAGGATACGGTAGGCATTGGGCTGTATAGAGTGCTGTTTGCACGATCATACTAGCCGTTGGCCTCTCACATCCATCATGTCTCAAACAATAGGCAAAGTACGCATCCCATCGGACCTCCGTCCCGGACTGTCTCTACCGCATATTGCGCCTTTAACCCAATTACTAACACCATTACAGACACGCCTTGCCTACGCCCGCTCATGGCATCTCGTCGACATTGGATCAGATTCTCGAGCTCTGGGTCGCGTTGCATCATCCATCGCTCTCGCCCTCATGGGCAAACACAAGCCGATTTTTGATCCATCCACTGACTGCGGCGACTACGTTGTTGCCATCGACTGTGCAAACATTTACACCACGGGTAAAAAGCGATTTCAGAAACTGTACCGCACACATACAACGCGGCCGGGATCGCTCAAGGAAATCAGCATGGACCGCATGATTGCAAAGTGGGGAGGCGGCGAGGTGTTGAGGAAAGCCGTGAGTGGCATGTTACCAAAGAATAGGCTGAGAAAATTAAGGCTGGCACGGTTGAAGACGTTTGAGGGAAGGGGGCATCCGTATAAGGAGAATCTTTTAGCGGTTAGGAACGGAGGAGGGCAGAGCATTTTAGAGCATGGGAAGATCCAGAGCACATTGAGGGCGATGAAAGAGAGGACACAAGAGGCCCCGAAACCCACGTCATGACAGTCAATATGAGCGTGGGGAAGCACATGTAAGATGGTATGATTTGCAACGGCTTTGTAGAAGATATCAATGTATATGGAAAGCATAGCACTATCTGGAGTTTGGGCATTGCCAAAAGGCTCTTAAGTATATTCGCAAACTGCATATACATGGATCAACCTCCATCAAACGGTGGAATGATCACGAAACTCTGGGCCGTCACTCCATCCAAAGTTCTAGTTCAACTGTCATGCACACATAATAAAGCGCACGAAGGAGGTTCATAGCAGTCTATTATTACATATGATCGATATATACCACTAGCCAAAACATCATCTCCAACTCATTGAAGCTTTTTGAAGCGTCATTATGCGCCCAAAGCCCTCTCCTCATGCTATGCCATTTTACAACGATGGAGAGTTTTGGAAATCCGTACTTGCAGAGCCAAAGAGCCGCTCTCACATAAATCACATCAGAGAGTCAAACGCCGTGTATGCCCTATGGAAAAAACCGCCGAGGTTAATAAACGTCCGTGTGTTGGAAATGGAAACAAACAGTCTGGTGCAAGATATCGCAGCAGAAACCGACCTATTTCTTGCTGGCGACGACACTGTATTGGCCGCCGCAACCGGCCCAAGTAAGTTTCGTGTCTCGTACAGCGGTGTTATCAATCAGCGTGGGGGTGTCGATATCATCGTCGGTACCCTGGCCGGTTTGGTAGTTGGCCGAGAAGCCCCAAGAGTATGCTTTACCCTCCTTGTTGATGACAATTGTGTGATCTGGGCCACATGCACCACTGACGATACCTTTTAGGCCTGGGAGAGGGGTCGGCTCGATGAGAATTTTAGGTCTACCACCATTCTTTAATAACCGCTCCTCGTCGTCGATTGCTGCCAACTGTTCAGCGGGGAGCCCAGTTTGCGAGCCGTCGCAACGCCCCCAGACAAGCGCTTGGCCATCCTTGGTGATCGCAATATTATGATGCGAACCGGCGGCAATCATCTCGACATTCTTGCCCTCTAAGCTGGCCACAATGCGAGGAGTCAAAACGACGGCGTCGCTTCCACCGGCATTGTCTGGGTACCCAGTTTCGCAGTAGTTGTTGACTCCCCACGACCAGATGTGCCCATCCTCTGCGATTGCAAATCCATGATAGTCACCACTAGCGATCGAGACCAACTTGTGGCTTGGACGCTTGAAGGAAAGATCGCGGAAGCCCATTTTGCTGGGAAATAATCCTTCACTGAGGTTTCGCTCGGTCAGGCGGCGACCAAGCTGATTTTGCTGACCATTGCCCCAAGCAAACACGGTTCCATCTTTAGTCAATGCGAATACGTGGTTTGTACCACATGCGATCTGAGTCACCTTTGTAAGGCCCTCTATGTATTGTGGGGTTCTGGCAACGTCGTCCTTCTTTTTGAAGCCCAGGATACCTTCATTCTTGCGGAAAGTTCCCCAGCCGTAAACCGCGCCTTCAGTGGTCAACGCGAACGAGCAACTGTCGCCTGCTGTTATGTCAACGAATACGGTATCCTCCGGGAAATGCTCGGATGGAAGGGCCGTGGGTGTGGCTTCAAGATCGATTAGACCGCCGGTCTCATCCTCCGAATCTGAGTCGTCGCTGGCATCTAGATCCCGCATCTTGACGTCTGCTGCTGATGTGTCGCGCCCAAGGGCGCCGCTATCATTCACACCCCATGTTAAAATCTTATTATCCTTTGTTAATGCGACAACGTGCATGCCACCTGCTGCTATCTTGACAACGTCATGGTTGCTCAAAGCCTCGTTGTAGCGCGGGCGCTTTACATCAATAGCCTTCTTGGTGGCACCAAAGCCAAGCTCGCCGTTGGCACCCTCGCCAAAGAGGAAGACCTTGAGGGGGTCGCGGTAACGAATCTCATTTATCTCGGCTTTTTGGCCGCGTATCCGTCGCGGGCCCTTAGGCGCATTTGCAGCTTTCGGTGCGGCTTTTGCTTCGACCTTTGTTTTCTTAACCTCGGGCTTGGGTGAAGTCTCTGCCTCGCTCAGATCTTCCTTCTTGCGCTTCGCTGCTTTTGGAGGCGCTGCTTTGGGCTCGGGGGCGGGTGTCGCAGTCTTCTTTGCGCGTCCGCGCCCAACAGCTGGGATATGTGAGTGCGAGTTATCTTGCATGGAGAACGCGTCGAGCTTACGTAGAGCAGCAGATAATTTTTCAGGTTCGGGCTCTGAATCTGAGTCTGGGTGTTCGGCCGTCCCGTTGGTCACTAGGACCTTTTCTGTCTTTTTTGCGCGTCGCGCTGGACCTTGTTCGGTGAGTGGTGGTTGCAGAGGATTTAAATACTTTGGCGTACCAGTGCCGTTCACTTTGGCTTCCTTCATGGTTACGGCTTTGGCGCCTGCAGCGCGGGAACCTGAAGCTCGAACCATACCCGGCGACACAAATGAATAAACTTGCGCGTGCGAGATTCGGGTCGATGTATAGTGTTGAGGTGGCTGGGTGTTGTGGTGTGAGAGGTATTAAACTATTTTGAGCTCCAGGGCTTACACGGGACATGATCCCTGTCATATGCCGACGACGTGCATTCACCTTTCGCTACGTCACCGCCTCATTAGATGCTCGTTCTTTGTCCGCCAACGGCCTTTGTATTGGCTCAGCTTGTTATTTACAGAGGCAGATTCAGGTCCCGTGACACAGGTCTTTATATTCTGCCTGTTCAGTTTTCAGAGAGCGGCGCATTAGCCATCGGCAAGGCAGCGGCTGAGCACCCACTGGCAGTCTCCATTGCCACCACAATAGCAGCCTAAAAGGGTCTAGACGAGACATTGCTGCTGTGCCATGTCCATCACTATGTTTCAGAGCTTTGTGCTTCTTGCAATTGCAACAAGGGCATCCTGCGTCCAACCAGGAGCCCCATCACCCATCGCTGCGCCCCTGCGTGAGTTACCATGGGCACAGCTCAATTTCCTGCACACTACCGACATGCATGGATGGTGGGGCGGGCATCTTCAAGAGTATGTCCACTCAACTTCCTTTGTGGCTTCACGCATGCTTGTTTCGTAGTCACACCACTACTAACCGGTTACAGAGCCTCGTACTCGTCAGATTGGGGCGACTATGTCTCTTTCGCTAAACACTTGCGGGACAGGGCGGATGCAGACGGCTCAGACTTGCTTCTTATTGACACTGGGGATAGAGTGGAGGGAAACGCAATATACGACTCATCCAAGCCACGGGGAAAGTTCACTTACGAGATTGCTAAGGAGCAGCACATTGACTTGATCAGCTCAGGCAATCATGAGCTGTACAAAGCCGAAACAGCTGAGGGAGAATTTTTACACACAGTCCCTGATTTTAAAGGAAACTACTTGGCCTCTAATTTGGATATCTACAATCCGAAGACCGGACTGTTTGAACCCCTGGCACCACGATATAAAAAGTTTACCACCAAGAACCAAGGAATTAGGATCCTAGCATTTGGGTTCATCTTCGATTTCACTGGTAATGCAAACAACACGGTAGTACAACGAGTGGAGGACACTGTCAAAGAAGAATGGTTCACAGAAGCAATCAAAGACAATGATCTTGATTTGGTGATAGTCTTTGGCCATGTTGACATCCGCTCTGCCGAATATGCACTCCTGTTCAGGACGATACGCTCCGCACGGTGGGATACGCCGATCCAGTTCTTTGGTGGTCATTCTCATATTCGGGTATGTATGATCGTGTCCATCTGATGCCTTTTACAATTTCATCGCCACATATATGTCTGCCAAAGTACGCTTCAGTATACAAGCTAATACATTCCGTAGGACTATAAGATTTTCGACCAGAAGTCTGTAGCTCTGGAAAGTGGTCGCTACATGGAGACAATAGGCTTCATGTCTATCAACGGAATCAGCACTGGCAGTAAGAAGCATCAACATACTACATCTCATGACCCGAAAATCACTTTTTCGCGTCGTTACATCGACAATAATCTTTATTCGTTCTATCACCATAGTAGAAAAGACAAAAAGTCTTTCGCAACCCAACATGGCCTCCAGGTTTCTAAAGCCGTTGGCGATGCACGGAAAAGTCTTGACCTAAGTCACAGGTACGGATGTGCTCCACACGATTTCTGGGTCAGCCGACGGCCGTATCCACATCCCGAGAGCATTTTTACTCTTATCGATGAAGAAATGCTGCCACAATCGATTTCTAAATCTGAGCGCATCAAGTTGGGTAGCAAAGCGCTTGTGGTTACCAACACTGGTGCTATCCGCTTCGACATTTTCAAGGGCGATTTCACAAAAGACACAAAGTTCCTTGTATCGCCCTTCACGTCCGGCTTCCGATACATTGAAGATGTCCCTTATAAGGCAGCGAGTCAGGTCATCAAACTTCTGAACAACGAAGGGCCGATATTACTTGAGCTTATGGAGCACAACGCGTTCTTACAGCCTCCAGAATCACATGCAGCCCGGTATAGGCCGCACATGCTATCGTCCGGTAATAACGTCTTCGCTGGCCAACAACAGGAGCAAACGATTTTGAGTATAGAAGATCCCAAGCCATTCCCAGGCTATACGACACATGACGATGCTGGCTCTGACGGTGACGACACGGTCCACTCTGGAATAGGGTTTTACGATGTGCCAAATTGCATCCAGTCTACTGTTGGATTCAAAGCAGATGACGACAACACGCCTGAAACAGTAGACTTGATGTATAATGAATTCATCCAGAAATGGGTACTTTTAGCGCTGGAGTACACTGGACAAAAGTACAGCAGTGATGATACGAAGAGCTGGGCCGAAGGGAAAAGCTTTACGAACCTCATGGCAGAGTGGGTAGAGGAGCATTGGGGCAATAAAGAAAACACGTGTCTAACATAGTCAATATAAGCGACATATTGCAAAGCTTGTAATTCAACTACAATTAACCATACAGAATGTCTGAATAGTCCTAAGAATCCAGAGAAACTGTCCGTCCCACAACGCCTTGTAATGCCTAAACTCCATATACCATGTCAAGCTACCATATTGTAGACATCCAAATCCGAGGGCGCGGAGACCCATATTATCATCGCCCCGCGCGCATAGCCCGCGCTTGTTCTCGTTCGCTTGCGTTGTATCTGTTTATCGCATGTTAGCCCCTGGCCGGGACGCAACAGCACGGCGTAGGCGTTCGGCCTGGCGCATCGCCCTCATATGATCGGCTTTTTCTTGGCTAGGCACGTACTTGAGAAGTTTCTCGATGAGATCGACGTGGGTGAGGATCATGCGACGGCAGCAGTAACGCTGGAGGCCGATGGCATCGAGGGCATCACTGAGCAGTCAGATATATCAGCACGGGCTTGGAGTGGCCATGGTGGAATTGATGGTTTTTTTTTCCCGCATGTCGATTGCGCGTGTTTATAGCTGGGTTATGCAGGGCGGCTTACCCTTCTTCCATTTCTTGTGTGAGTAGCTCCATGTACTGCTCCCAGAGAGAACCAACGACCTGCATGTCAATCAGTGTGCGCAGCACGATGAGCTTCAAGGGTTTTGTACCTTGCCGCAAGAGAAGCAACGAATGGGGACAATCATGTTTGAGTCGAATAGTACCAGACGATATGTATAGTGGGTCGTACCAGCTTTCTGTGAAGTAGGATGAACAAGAAAAGGTTGTTGCGCGTGCGTTCGCTTCCCAGCATACGTAGTGTGAGGATCAAAGAAAGTGACTAGCGCGCTAATCACTAGCGTGCCGCGGGCGGTGAAAAGCTTCAAAATAATTTCCAACTCCTAGGGCCGAGCTTGGAGACGTGACAGCAACCACCAAAATAGTTGACCTATTGTCTGTCAACCACGCACATAACTATGGCGGACCCTGCTTCCCAATTGAAAAGGAAAAGGGAAAGTGCGGTTGGGTTGCAGAAGAATTCTAAGAAACAGAGGAGCGAGCCAACTGCGGCGCAAGATGCCGGCGCTGAGGAGGAAACCGTTACTGCAGCGAGGCAGAGCAAGAAACAGCGCAAACAAGAGCAGAAAGGCAACAAGGCACAAGAGCAGGTTGATGGAGGAGGCCAATCGATGGGGGGTGTGGAGGCGCAAATGGGTCTTACCAAGCGGCAGAAGCAAAAGCACAAAACTCCTTCGAAATGGAGCGCATCATCAGCGCAAGGGGGGTGGTTCCTTCCAACAGACCCCATTTTCTCCCTCGATGAGAAGCACTTGTTACTGGCGAATCCCAAAGCACTCCACGTTTACGTCGCCGAAACTTCGCTGCTCACCAAATTGTTGCCTGTTGGCAGTACAGGATTTGTGACCGCGTATGCCCTCTCATCGGCCAACCCAAACCAAGTCTACGTCGCCGACTCAAATGGATTGATCACATTGTGGGATTGGGCGGATGGGACAAAGGTCGGAAGGTGGGATATCGAAGCCACAGTTCGAAATATGGTTGTCGTCACCCAGCCTGGGTCCGACGAAGACCTTGTTTACTGTCATGAATCCGGTAGCCGGCATATCGTTAATGTGCATGCGCTTCGCACCAAGTCACAGACTTCAAAGACGGAACTTAGGCGGGTATTGAAGACGACTGCTCCGATAACAAATATGCAAGTCCTTTTGCAGGGCAAGTATGTTATTATTACCAACACCGATTCCATCACAGTTGGCAAACGACTGAAGGCCAGTAAGACCGCTGTGCAGGATTTCGAATATGTCTGGCGTGAGCTCAAGTTTTCCAAACAAGTCACCACAAGTAACGCATACTTCCGTCAACGAGAGCTATCAGACAAGGGCAAGAAGTCGGCGGAGGAGCAGAGAGACATCCTAGATCTTGCAGTTGGAGACGAGGCTGGAGTGGTTTTCCTATTCGAAGATATACTGGCTAGCTTCGCTGCGCTAGAGGTGAGCCAGAAAGGCAACAAGAATAGAACAGATCATGCGGAGCAGCTGAGACCGAAGCGGCTCCATTGGCACAGAGAAGCTATGGGCTGTGTAAAGTGGTCCCTTGATGGTATGTGGCGTACTTGGGATTTCTAATCGGCAATCATTAATAAACCATAGGCAATTACGTCATCTCTGGTGGTGGGGAGACAGTTCTCACTATTTGGCAGCTGGCGACTGGCAAGCCCCAACATTTGCCTCATCTTACTGCGGCGATCGAAAATGTGGTGGTTTCACCCTCTGGATCATCGTACGCTTTGTTACTTGCCAACAATTCAGTCGCTGTACTATCAACAACAGAACTTGACGCCAAAACTAACATCGTCGGCATACAAACACGACGAGTAGACCTAGACCATTTGCCCAAAGAGTATAAATCTGGCTCATTTTCTTTCAAGGTCCTGCAGCCAGTTCCAATCGTTGTTGATCCGCAACATACCCAACGAGTATTGCTCACAGTGCCTTCATCGCAGCCACGGCGAAAAAATGAGGGCCTTCGCCCCGAGCCCTACTTGCAGACTTTTGATATCGCAAATCAACGTCCAATAGAGCGACAAGCATTGACACGCAACAACGCTACGGATCCCAACATGGGACCCGAAGGCATACGTATCGCAGAGCCCGACGTTAAGTTCCTTGCAGTCACTCACGATGGGAAATGGCTTGCAACGGTAGACGAATGGCTCCCACCACGAGCAGATACAGGATTTCTCAACGAAGGCAATGCGGAATTCAGCGAAGAAGAGCGTCTATTACGCCGTGAGGTGTATTTAAAGATCTGGAGGCGGGACGAGAAAAACGAGCAATGGACCCTCGAAACCCGAATTGACGCACCTCACTTTCTCGAGAAAGACTGTGGCAACGGCAGAGTACTCGATTTAATTACCCACCCAACAATGCATGGCTTTGCAACAATTGGCGAAGATCAATGCGTCCGAATTTGGAAACCAAAGACACGTTTGCGCGACGGCATCGTAGTCCGAGGTGCAGATAACCAAGGGCTTATTGTTTGGTCTCTACATCGGTCTATTGAGCTTCCCAACTCAAGCAAAAGTCCTTTGTTAGAGGTCACCTCAAATTCTCAACATCTCCATCCTTCTCGGCTGGCTTTTTCCGCAGACGGATCGATTATCGCTGCCGGCATCCCTGGTTTATCTGAGTTGGACCATGGATTGATCCATCTGGTTGACGTCAATAGCGCAACTGTCCAACGCTCAATGACTGAAATTGACGCAGCAGTACTTTGTGGCATTGGAATCATTGACCGCTACCTTATCGTTGTCACTGATCGTATCGTTGTTTGGGATTTAGTCTACAACAGTCTTGCGTATTCGATATCCATTAGTACCGCCGGAATCGACCGTATTGAACGGTCATCTGTCGTTCGTCTAGCAATCAACAGCGAAGACGGCACATTTGCCATCTCGCTCCCTCAATTCGAGAAGAACGATTCGTCAACCTCAAGGATCAAGAAGGTTTCGTCAAAAATCCTAGTTTATAGCACAACACAAAAGGAACCTTTATGGTCGTACACGCTACCGGGCATTGTTTTAGGTCTGACCGCTATGAAGGGAAAGGGTGAGAGGGGCTATATTGCCCTCGACTCTGTCTCCTGCATCAGGACAATTAGTCCTACGGTTGGCTCGCTGAAGCTTCCAGCGGCTCACCCAACGGAACAGATTGAGGAGTTGCAAAGCATCGAAAATGGAGTTACGTCTGACAATCAACACATTCAGGACGACACAACAAAGAGTGCATTTGAGCTGGACAACATCACGCTGGAAGACGAGTATGACCGCCCAGTCGTGACGCATCAAGACTTCGAAGAGGTTTTCCACAATGACACTGTGCCACAGACACCAAAAGATGTCTTTAGTGCGGTATTACGCTTATTTGGAGGGGTTGTCAAGGCGAGTGCATAGCCATATCATTATAGAGCAATCCAAATGCTGGTTATATATCTACATTTAGTATAGGCGAGAATGAGCGATTTCGTGTATTTACTGTTTGTAAAACGAAGTGAAATATGATAGCCTGAGGTGTGAGGTGCGGGAACTATCTCATGGGTATACCTAACGGTCAAGATCAACCGGCTGCCCACATGTTGGCGTTGTACAGCCCCGGAAAATAGAGTCACCTGCCCCGCCACTAGATGCCCGCCGTAACCCCGCATCTCCACCAGAGACTGGCAAACTTGACCGTTTCATGTTGCTATATTATAATACTTACATTTTCAAAAAACTGTTAAACAGCATCCTGACTCATGTGGGGAAGTTTGCCCGCTTGGCTTAGGGGTACAGCGTCGCACTCGTATTCTTGACATGCGAAGATCCGCGGTTCGGTAAGAAACTTGATAAGCCTTGGATTCGAGACTTTGTTCTAACATTGCATAGATTCCGCGAGTGGGCAAGATTCATTTTTGCTTTTTTTTTCTAGTCTTTATTGGTCTATATCCTATTCGATGAAATGAACGAAGCATTGCAGAAATTTGCGGCAAATTTTTTGTGACAAAGGTTTTCCGTTCAAAAGATTACAGACGTGCGATCGGTATACATATCAACATTCTAAGGTATTATCTTCGGCCATGCATCACTTCGGATTGTTGGGACTTAGAAGATCTTGAACTGTGCTTGTAAATCACGTATGCATGTGTTCACTCTGGGTCACGAACATCAAACGTGTCAAGAAAAAACTCGGGATATATTAAGAGAGGTGGTATACAAGAGACCAGAAGCAACGATAAAAGAATACAGATATAAGCCAGAAACGACCCTAAATCTCCTTCATTGACCCATAGCAATAGTCAAAAACCCCACTCTCCACTTCCTAGTAAGCTTTCACTGGCCACGAAGCTGAAACCTCCAAATGGGTTGGACTGTGCATCCTCAAGCATTTCATCAAATTTCTTCGTCAGTACCGGACTTAGCGGAAGATCAGTAAAGTCCTGCGCAAAGTTCTCCCCAAGTTCGGGATCAGTGATGAGCGGGGTGATTGGTGGCTCCAACTCTCTAGCCTCGAGTTTCTTCCAGTTGATCTTGCGGAAGAAGCGATGGTTCTTGATGGTTTGCATGTCCTTGGGCATGTTGAAACCCAGACGCTTCTTTGGTTCTTTACGTAGAAGGCGGACAAGAAGGTCCTTAGCATCGGCGCTAAGATAGTAAGGAAGAGATAATTTGGACTTAAGGATCTTCTCTTGGATTTTGGCGTTGTTGTTGCCGGCAAAGGGCGGTGCTCCCGTGAGGAGGTCGAAGCCGAGGGCACCCAATGACCACCAGTCCACCGCGGCACCGTAATCTACACCCTGAATGACTTCGGGCGCCATGTACTCCACGGTCCCAAGGAAGGAGCGGCAAGGATTGTCTTCGTCTAAAGAAACTTTGCTGAGGCCAAAGTCGGTCAATAGCAAATGACCCTCAGAGTCCAGGAGGCAGTTCTCTGGCTTCAGATCCCGATAGATGACGCCAACAGTGCGATGGAGATGATCAAGAGCAAGTACCATCTCTGCCATGTAGAACGCTGCCACATCCTCTGAGAACATACGCTCGGCAGCAAGATGATGGAACAGCTCCCCGCCCTGGGCATACTCAAGGATAAGGTATAGCTTCTCGTGGTCTTGGAACGCGTAGTAAAGATTGACGATGAATGGGTGTCGGTTCACACTTTCCAAAATATTACGCTCAGTCTTGGTCTGTTCGATCAGCTTCTTATGTACCGTGATCGATGCCTTCTTGAATTGCTTCTGCGCAAAGAGACGACCAGTACCACGCTGCCTGACAAGTAGAACAGTGCCATAGCTGCCTTTTCCAAGGCACATTAGGGGCTCGAAATCCTCGGCAGTCATCTTCCGGGCCATACCGCTGTTGAGCATAGTAGAATTCTTTGATGTTCCATCCATGCTAAAATCCTCAACGAGGTTGACCTCATAGCTCTCCATCTCTGTGCGGTCACTGTCGCTATCAAGCCCGGATGTGCTAGCGTTGCTAGACAATTGAGATGCAACCCTGGACATGGCCACTGGCTTCAGCGGCGAATCCTCTCTTGAAGACAAATTGAGCGACTCTAACTGGGCCTTCAGACTGCTGATGCCTCCCATGGAAGATATAGGCCTGAGTGCAGGACTGCTAGTGATGCTAGGAAGTCCAGAAGCTACAGGGCCGAAACGCGGTGTGGCAGCGAGAGAGTAGTCTGACTCTTCTCCGCCGGATGTGACAGGAGTGTAGAAGCCACGCGTGATGCTAGTGGACGGCGCACCTTTCAAAGTCGTCTTCTTCTTTTTCTTCTTGTTCTTTTGCGCCTTCTTCAGTACCATGTCAAAATCCAGCTTCTCGGGCCCATACTGCTTTCCCTCGCCACCTGAGTGCACTGGACGCTGAGCCATCGGTGCTACGATATTGATAGGCGGGGTACCAACATGTAGTGGCACTTTGGGCACGTCGAGGTCCATCTTATCCGCGACAAACACGTCATCTTTGGTGACAGGCACAGACTTTTGCGGCTTTGCTGGCAAATGCGCATCGTCGTGGTCGAAGGTAAAGATGGCCATGTGTGCGACGTGTTGTTGTCGGGAGTGGTAGGTTACGTTCTATTCCTGTGCGATTGGCATCAGCATGCGCAAACCCTGAGCGCCTAGGCAACTGCGCACTTTGAACTTTTGAACACAGATGTCCAAGTTTACCGTCCACCTTTCAAGGTGGACCACCGTCCCCGACTTGTCGAACCAGGGAGGCGAAGGAGGCGTCGGTCTTGTTCAGTCCTGCGCTTGAGCTGCTATAGGGAAACGCGGATCCAACTAGAGTAAGCTGGACAACGGGTAGGAGAAAAGCGGTCGTGGCGGGAGGAGCAGAGCCCATAGATGTCGTTTTGAAGATATTCTGGTGTCGATAGTGAAAGCCAGGTGGTTGTCCTAGCCGGGTGAGATTCTGGGGCGTGCGGCGTGAAGTGAAGTGTTTGAGCGAGGGTTTAGAAAAAGGACCGTGGTTGAGACTCTGGTGTTCCCGGTTTCCTAATTTGGGGCCTTGGCAGCGTGAATCTGTGCGTGAATAAGCTGACCGTGGTTGGGCATTGGCCTTCACATGCTGCGCGTCCAGATTGCCCCGAGACTCTTTGATCGCTGTGCGACATAGTGGCTAGATACTTATGTGCAGCTCGAGCTGTATCGTCCTACTTGGTCTGCCTAGTGGTCAGCTGTGTTGTCCGTTGTCCGTTGTACGCGCTGGCACGGGGCGCGATGCTGGCAAACGGAAACGTGCCCCTTTGCGCTTTGGCGCTGGCAGGAGATGATGCATTGACTGCAAAAGGTGTCAGAAACAATGCGTCAGCATCCCCAGGTGACAGCAGGTACAGGTACATAAGACAGTATCAATACCAAGGTGCTGGTGGGCCTCAGTTGTCCCAAGTGCCCGCTCTGTCTGTCATTGAATGGCGCAAGTTGGTCGCGAAACGGCCCACCTGGCGGCCCGCCCCAGCTCTCCTCATGGAGGATGCGCCGCCAGAGGCCGAGGCTTGAGCGTGTAGATCCAATGACGGAGGTCTTTGCTGACTCAATGATTATAATACTAAATATATATATACTAGACTTTCGACATTTCCCAACAAACCACCTGGTTTGCCAACCGATGACTTCGTCGGATTCGCCCTCTTGGCTTAGTGGTAAAGCGTATCACTAGTATTACTTGCTATGATAAGATCGCTAGTTCGATTCTGGCAGAGGGCATTCTCTCTTTTTGCCATTTTATCAACCGCGGCTCTATGCAGAAAGGTTATCCACCCTTACCGCAAGCAGATGAAAGAACCGTTGACAAAGTCTCAACTCTCTTTTTGCCTCCACAAGACCCATATGTACCTATTGTTCCCCTGAAACATACCTAGCAAGGCTCACAAACAGCACAATGGTTTGATGCGACCTAAGCATGCACGTTGATTGCGGAGGTCTAGAATCCTCGTCGTGACTGGCCAAGCTCGAGCAGTAGTTTCCGCCTTTCAAACTATGGATCTGCCCGTCCTTGCCACACGCCACGGTAATCTTTATCGAAGCCGAAACAAATGATTTTGACATGATCGATCACGATGCGCGACGAATTTGTGGATCGCCTTAGGCTGAAAGTGCCATGTGACAAACGCCGCAAGCCAATATCCCGCGGCACGCGCCAAATGAAGTGCGGCTATGTCACTGTTTTGACCTGCCCAAAAGTCACTCGCACCCAAAGACTTCGCATCGCCAACCTCCTACGGCTTCCTGCGCTCTCCTACACTTTTCGCACACGCCATGAAACTTGTCCTACGTCCTCCTACCAGACCTTCTTTCGTTGTCTCTTGGGCTCACAGAGTGCTTGTGCCCGCAACTCTTTCTTGGACATAAATCCCCGGGCCCCGTCTTATTCACCGACAATTACACGGGCGGCCACCACCTACACACATACATAATCTTCTGTGCGCAACACGAATAATCATGGCGAACAGTTTGGAAGCAAAAATAGTCGTGCTAGGCAGCCAAGGCGTTGGAAAGACCTCGCTTGTTCATCGCTATGTCAAGAACGCCTTCACACCACCGAGTACACAGTCTACTATAGGCGCATCATTCTTGACCAAAAGAGTCGTAGATATCGACACATCGACCGTTGTACGACTGCAGATATGGGATACTGCAGGGCAAGAAAGATTTAGGTCTATCTCAAAGCTATACTACAGAGGTACGTCCACAACCACATCCTCACCCTCTACGCTGGTGACACAATCCCTTACTGTTGCTATTTGGGCAGCAAGTTTTCGCTGTGTCGAATTTGGGCACCAGAAATTTCTCGGGCCAAGCTGGTGCCCAAACACTATCAGCGTTTGGACCACAAGGTTCATGTCGACTATTCTAGTATTGTATGGCTAACGAGTAATCTTACACAGGAGCAAATGCAGCTGTGCTATGCTACGATATCACCGATCCTATCTCCTTCGACGAAATGGGGCGATGGCTGAAGGAACTCAAGGCCAACCTAGGAGATGACATAATACTACATGTTGTCGGGACCAAATCAGATGTTGTTGCCGAGGAACCATCGAAGCGCAAAGTGCCGTTTGAGCGCTGCATCGCATACGTCGCCGAGAATATGTTCCCTGCACAGATCGCGGCGCAAAATGCGGTGCCCACTGGACGGCGACTGAGCGTACAACTAAATGGTTGGGGCTCTGTACCGGCAGCCTTTCAGAATGGTGGCATGGCTTCCCCACAAAGTAACAGATCCAGTGGTTTCTGGGGTCAGGACATTGGCTGGGATTGCTGTCATGAAATTAGCGCCAAAGATGGTGAGGGTGTAGATGAAGTGTTTCGGGTCATAACACGAAAGTTAGTCGAGCAGCAACAAAAGAAGATTGATGAAGAGCTGAGGCAGCTTGCAATAGCTGGAGTTACTCCAGGTATGGACAGCAACGGCAACGTCAACGGTTACTTTGATTACCCTGGAAATGGTAACGGAAGTTTCCGAGTCGGTATCGGAGACAAGAGGCGTAGCTGGCTCGGATTTCCGACTACGCCCGGCGTTGGAGGTCACCAGCAAGAGTGGGAAGAAGATATTGAACGCGTTCGGAAGGCCAAAGCAGGCCGGTGCTGTTGATCGTCGACTTTGGCTTCCGACTGTTGGGGCATACACACCACCGTTGCTCTGAACATTACCACATACTTCGATTCGCGATACCCTCCCCTTTTTCCAGATACCCGTTTTGTCTCGATTATGTACGATGCTCGAGTGGTGCCTACACCGCCGGTGTTCCTAATTTCTTGTTGCAGATTTAAGCTACCTAACTTCACGCTTCGGGACTGGTTGATTACAATTGTTCTTGCATGGGTTCAAAATTTTGTATTAGTAGTCGAGCGATTCCGTTACCTGTTCTATCATCTTCAGCATTTCAGGTTTTTACTGATGACTTACAATAATTGCATAAATATACGATATCAATTATACACCAAGATGTAATTCAGATTGTATGATATATGCTACAAGATTCTATGTCTATGGGGTATATGAATGCCGTCTATGATATTAACAGCGAAGCATTGATTAACAAAAATATGACAATAAACTCGGATAAGCAGGTCAAGATGATTCACGTTCTGCAACCACTCAGACCTGAGTTCTCTCAAATACCTTCGTACCAAACTTCCACACCTCGTCAACCACAAGCTTCTTTTCCCCACCCATCATTTCCTGTAGATCCAATACCACAAGGTCGGCGTCGGCGCCTTGCTTCAAGCACCCTTTCACATTTTCTATGCCTAACATTTTTGCAGGGGTCTCCGTAACCGCCTTGAGTGCTTCGGGTACACTTGCGCCTGTCCAATTGAGGAAGTTGGTCACGCAGTCGACGAGTTGGATACTACTGCCAGCAATCTTTCCATTCTCTTCAAGTGTAAGGAGAGGGCCGTTTTTGATGATGCGTGACCCATTCGTCCAATCGTATGTCCCGTCAGGCATACCGGCAAGGCGCATAGCATCTGTGACTAGGATAAGGCCATCCGGGTGTGCGTTCCACGCGATCTTGATTGAGGTAGGATGTAAATGGATTCCGTCCGCGATGATGCCGAAATATGGTTTGCGGATTGACGAGGACGCAGTGCCCAACAAGCCGAAGATGCCTGGATTTCGGTGATGGAGGGGCCTCATGGCGTTGAATAGATGTGTAATCATACCAGCCCCTGCTTTGATACCGGCTTTGGCTTCTTCATACGAGGCTTCTGAGTGTCCAATCGATACATGAATGCCGCGGTCGGTGAGGGCTTGTATGGAAGACATGGCGCCTGGGAGCTCGGGTGCGAGTGTTACAAGTTTGATGGGGGAAGATGATTGAACATTATTTGGGCCATAACATTCAGCAAGATCTGGTAAGCCGTGGACTGGCTCCCGGAGGACAGTGGCATTATGAATACCATTTTTCGTGGGGTTTAGAAAAGGGCCTTCGCAGTGAGCACCAAGAGATTCAGAACCAAAGGAAGCATCGCGCAAGGCACCCGAAGGGCCTAGGAAGGGCAAGGCCTTTGTTCAAGTTAGTCTCCAGACAATGGGAGTGTGAGTGAGAGCTTGAATTACATTGTGATATACCTCTGGCTGCTGTGACGTCAATGTTGGCAAGTATGAGGTTACACCAGTCGCTACGAGACTTCTGTTGACTCTCGAGACCCCCTTACTGTACTCGAGTGGACCTTCTTCTAGGATGACAGAGAAATCAAATCCATAAGCGCCGTTGAGTTGTGTGTCAATCAAGCCCGGCGACAGGATGCGGCCACCCAGGTCGACGATATCCTCTGGTGCAGTCCGATGCCCGTACAAAATCTCTTGGCCGTTTAGGATCTTGCCGCTCACAGAGCTGACCCAGAGATCCTCGCTGACCAGACGATCGCCCTTGACCAGCAGGCAGTTGGTGAACTTGATGACGCCCGACGATTCCTGGGCACCGTAGATGGGCACGATGGACGGCATGGCGAGTATGCAGGACCGAATGGATATGTGGCAGAGATATAGACGGAGAAGGAAGTGGGGTTGCAAAGCGAGCCGGAAGAGGAAAGAAGACTTGGAGGCGGGCGGTTGAGTTGAGGCAAGCCCAACAGCTTGCGATATGTAGCGCATTGCCTCGTTTTTAAGAGGGACGAAGGCAAACACGTTACACGCCGGGGCCAGCAGTCTCTGCCGTTTGCGGTGTTACGTTCCCAGCTCCACCGAGCACGCTTCGCCATGGCGAGGCATTACTGGCCACTGCGGGGCGCAGAGTGGTGCTGGGAACGTGTGCAGGGCGCGATGTGACACCGCCATGGGCGTCACAAGCCTGTCGCATACTGACGTCTCCCATGGTAGCGGATAGCGACGGCCATGTAGCCGCGTCAATCGAGGTTGTATCAACGACGTTCCTGATCATGACAGCAAGTGGGGCGCGCCCCCAGGTAAGACGCGGCGACTGGTTCACTAGCGCGCATCCCCCAGCGCCGATGCAACGGTAGCAGAACATCGGCCGTCCTCCCCATCTTTCCTCCATACAAGCCCTCACGAGTCACGTTTGTCCCGACGTACCCGGGACCGTCATTCAATCATGGCGAAAAGCGAGAAAGTCGATCCCGTTTGGGATGACCTCGACAGGTAAGCCGTCACATCCATGCCCATTCACGCTGTGCGCCATGCGACCGCAGGCGGCTAACGTTGCCATTTACGCAGAGCCATGGTAGGTCACATCCGCGAGCATCATGCAGGTGCCAGAGCTGACAGTGTGTCGTCAAGGGCCAACTGTTCATGATGGGCTTTGATGGCACGTCGGTTACCCCACACATCAGAGAACTCATCGAGAAACATCATGTTGGCAATCTGCTGCTCACCGCAAAGAATCTCAAATGTGAGACCCATGTCTCAGGCGACATACCTGACGCGTTGCATAATCCTTACTGACTGACCATGTCCAGCCGCGGAGGACACCACCAAGTTGTGCTTTGAGCTGCAGAAAATAGCCCACGATGCAGGACATCCTGTGCCCCTGGCTATTGGAATCGATCAAGAGAATGGCGGCGTCAACAGTCTGTTTGACGAAATCTACATCCGCCAATACCCGAGCAACATGGGAATGGCTGCGACCGGCTCCGCTGAACTTGCCTTCCAAGTAGCAAAAGCAACGGCTCAAGAAATCGCTGCATGTGGAATCAACTGGATTTTTGGCCCATGCTTGGATGTGCTCACCAATGCCCGTAACCAGCCACTTGGTGTACGAACAGCCGGCGATGACCCGCAAGAGGTATCAGCATTTGGCTGCGCGTTTATGCAAGGCTATAAAGAGGCCGGAATCGTCACATTAGGGAAGCATTTCCCATCGTACGGCAACCTGGAATTTCTGGGCTCGACACTCGATGTGCCCATCATTACGGAGTCTTTGGAACAGCTCAGCCTGAGTGCTCTTGTTCCATTCAAGAAGGCTATTGAAAGAGGCCTTGATTCCATGATGGTAGGTGGGTGTGCTATGTCGTCGGCTGGATTGAACGCTATGCATGCATGCCTTTCGGAGCAAGTCGTTGATGAGCTGCTTCGATCTGATCTGAAATTTGATGGTGTTGTCGTATCAGAGTGCTTAGAGATGGATGCTCTTAGCCACAACATTGGTGTAGGGGGAGGCACTGTCATGGCAGTTAATGCTGGCTGTGACGTTGTGCTTCTTTGTCGCGCATTCTCGTTGCAACAAGAGGGACTTAAGGGGCTGAAGACAGGCGTTGAGAGCGAAATGGTAACAAAAGAGAGAATTTACAACTCGCTCAGGCGTGTCTTGGCCATGAAAGCAAAGTGCACATCATGGGAAAAGGCTCTCAACCCGCCTGGCATCAATTATCTGGAAACACTACAGCCATCACATACGGCACTCTCAACACAAGCATACAATTGCTCGATATCGGTAGTTCGCGATAAGAATAGACTACTACCTCTCACCAATATTCTGGAAAGCGAAGAGGAGCTTCTTCTACTGACACCTTTAGTCAAACCGCTGGCTGCATCGGCAGCCTCAAGAGCGTTATCAGACGTAGCTACAGCTAATGCCCATTCACCTGAACCTGCAGCCTGGGAGCGGAGCGCATCTGTCATGAGCGGCGAACGAGTTTTCAGGGAACTCGGGAGATCTTTAGCTCGTCAACGGAATGGACGAGTGCTGCATACTTCATACACTGCTAATGGCGTGCGTCCTGTCCACGAGAATCTTATCAATCGAGCAAGCGCCATCATAGTCGTCACAGCGGATGCGAACAGAAACCTGTACCAACATGGCTTCACAAAACATGTCTCTATGATCTGTAACATGCAATATACTACAGGTGGCGAGCGTCGCGAGAAGCCTCTCATCGTGGTTGCTGTTAGTTCCCCATACGACTTCGCCATGGACACATCTATTGGAACCTACATATGTACATACGATTTCACCGAGACAGCTTTGAACTCTCTGGTGCGAGTTCTATATGGAGAGCTCTCTCCGACTGGTACACTGCCAGGGACAATCAGCAAGAGCCAAAAGCTGCATCCTTCGAGACAACATTGGCTGGTTGAGATATTTAACGAAGACCGAGATTCTAATGGTCTCGATACGCTTGTCGCTGCAGTTATCGACAGTGCACAGCCAAGTCAGCGATCGGAACTGTCCAGTGCAACTTCAAACTCATTTATATTGCATCATCCAGAAGTTGAAGAGTCACATTTCGTGGTAAGGAATAGCAGTACTCAAGCTCTGTATGGCTTTTGCTCCACTTATTTCTTCAAATCAACAGGCACTGGCGTGATCGGCGCTCTTTTTGTTGATCCAGGTAGGAGAAAGCTTTCAATTGGCCACTCCCTCCATAACAGAGCTATCAGAACTTTACTACAGAAAGAAGGGATCAAGCGCTTCCAGTTGGGCTCACGGCTGCCTAGTATGTATCTTGGTATTCCAACTGGACACGGCTCGGAGCGAAAACGCTTGCGCTCATGGTTTGCTAACCTTGGCTGGGGTGCTGCACTCTCTCGTCCTGTGTGCAATATGGTTGCTCGCAACTTGCAAACATGGTCACCACCCGATGGTATGGCCAAAAGTTTAGCAAGCGCAGGATCTCTATTTGATCTTGTTTACGGATGGGACTATGCAGGGCCTATTCTCGACCATATCAAGACAAGTAATCGGCAAGGCCTAGCTGAAGTTTATAAGCTTGCGCTTTCTGATCCATCGGCTTGTGGTATCATTCGAGCTAAGCGACCGGAAGACGGTGCGCTGGTAGGCACTGTGGTCCTGTACAATCATCATTCTCGGTTGTCGGAATATATTCCTCCCCTCAAGGATCTGAACGAAGCGGCCGGTGGTATCTCTTCGCCTGTAATATCGCCTGGGGTAGGAGAGTACTCGACACTGCTTCAGGGATTGATCTTGCTCGGCATGCGACAGATTAAGGCACAGGGGTGCAATGCTTGCTTGCTTGACTACGTAAGTGACAGGCTCCTAAGTATGAAGACTTGCCAGGACTAACATGGATAGATGGATGGCGATGGCAACTTTGACGGGTTCTCGTCTATGGGATTCGATGTCATGCACAACTTTGAGGAAGTGAGCTGTGATGCAGCGACGTGGACGATGATACCTCCTGCATAGGTCCGTTTGCAGCAACGAATGATTGGTGTTTTCTGCAAGTGACACAGGAACTAGGATAGCCAAAATAATTGGTAATGGTTGGATGTTTGGCGCTACGGGATCTGTTATTGTACTACATAGGCTGATGTCACGATATGGGGCGAGGTTGTTGAATGGCTGGCTTTGCGCACCTTGAGTCCCAATGGAGCATAGAAAAGAGATTTCTGGGATGGCGACTCTGGTTCCGGCTTATGCGCAGGCGGTACACGAGGACGCAGTATCGATGTCTCAAGTTGTCGCGGAGTTGATCACTGCTTGGTAGGAGGAAGGATGCCCCTAGTGGTCAAAGGGCCCGATAAGATGATGGCACGGATTACCTACATGTGGCCCCGCTGGTCGTAGTGTCTGCTGCGCCATAATTTTTGGACTATTGAACCGATAATGGAACCAGTTTAGATGCAGACGAGCGCGCGGGCCCTCGTATGGCGCTGATCTGGGAGACGACGTTGGATTAGAGACGGGCATTTGCCTGAGTTTGCTTTATTTTTAAACGAAAAAGGTGGGTTATTGTTCGCTAGGGAGCTGAAAGGAAGAGCCGCGAGTGACCGCAGCAGTCGCGGGCTGAGGCCTGCCGATCCCAGGGCGACGTCGTCAGGCTTGTCTATTCGAGAAGGCTTCCCGATAGCCACGGTATATAACACAGCGAGTACCTAGATGGATGCATTATCTAGATATCCGCTGAGCTTGTATCGCATCTCGATCCTCGACCCTCGCCTATTCCTTCCAGGGCGCCCCACCGCTTGTGGGCCCTCGCTCGTCCTGGTGCTCCCGTCGTCTTGGCTGGCGAACTGCATGTGATCGAATCGAATCCACCAGGAAACGCATGTCGCACGGCGGCCGGTGTCTACCTATTGTGGTGGCCGTCCTCTTTTCTTGCTCTCTGTTGCTCCACTTGCCTACCTGCCTACCCGACCCCGTCGCCAGCGGCTCCCAGCACAAGCCCTAGTTAGTACTGTCGGCGCTGAGTCAGCTGCGGCGGCCGTGTCGCGTCTCACCCAACCCGCACTTGCACTTGCACCTCCACACCTCACCTCCACACTACACCCCCGCCCCGTCCGTCCCTGGCCCACTCGCCGCCATCGCACGGCTCTGATCGCCGGCCGCCTTGCTGCACCGTTGCGCGCATGCGCCGCCCCAGGTCTGGCCTGCTTGAACAATGGACGGCTTCGACACCATCACTATGTCGTGGGCGAATTCCATGCCCATGCAGACGGTCACAGGCCCCGAGGGCCAGCTGCCAATGTCCATGATGCCCATGGACGCCTATGACCAGCGCTCCACTTTTGACGCCGAGACGTTCGTAGGGTAGGTCCAGTATATACAGAGCGCGCCTGCCACTTCCCGTCCACGAGCTGACACTGCTTCGCGCAGGAGCGAAGAAGCCTTCTCATCATATCACCTCCAGCATCCACCCGCCCCGCTCAAGCGCTTCTCCACAAACTACGACGACCCTTTCTCCGACGTCCAGAGTGCATACGAGCAGTCCGTTCACCCCCACGACCACAATGGCGTGCCCGAGAACCCCAGCATCGAAAGCAACAACAAGCTGCTCAGCTTCTCGCAGCCCGCCTTCCCCTACACAATCCTCAGCTACAATTTGCAGCGCGTTTCAATATCCATGTCTGCCCAGCTCCATGGCATGTTCTTCTTGGCCGAATCGCCCTGGGCAACAGCAGGCGACGTGCAGGCACCGCCAACCGAGCTCACCTGCTACCGGAGGAACCTGTTCCAAATAACAGGCACGGTCACTTTGCCGAGAAATCTCCAGTCCATCGTGATCGAGCAGGTGAACCGGATACCTATCCTTGGCACCGAACTGACCATATCTGCAACAGAGTCGCTCGAAGGCAACGCAGTCAAGATCATCTCCGTGCCGTGGAAAACGCCGGCAACCAGCAATGCGCCCGTGGAGGACAAGACAGAGAAAGAGCCGCCAACATATCCCCTCGACTTGACAACTGGTCAAGACATGGACTCGGAATACGTCAACTTTCCCATCAGCTGGAAGAGGTTGCAGTTCCGGATAGCCACCGCCAATAATGGGAGGAGGAAGGAATTGCAACAACACTTCGTTGTTCGCTTGAAAGTCGTAGCCACGCTAGCTACTGGTGTGAAGATTCCAATCTGTGAGATCCACTCGGGCGCCATCATCGTGCGAGGGCGAAGTCCTCGCAATTTCCAGTCGCGGAAAGATATGCCAATCAGCGGAGGAGCGGCTACGGCGCGCAAATCACATCTCCCCCAGCAGCAACCGAGTAGGACGCCAACCGGCGACACCCATCCAAATAACCAAAATCATACCCCAAATCCGCATACCCCAAACCCGGCCATCGCAACGACTTCAAAACCAATGGATATGTTGCAGATGCCTTATGATTTTAACACGAACGATATCCCTATATCACCAGATTTTCTTGAATGGAAAGTTCTGGGTGTAGGCGCCATGACCGCCATACCACCAGACCCTCCCTCTTCCCAGATGCCTCATGCAACACCATATGCTCAATCGACGCCAGAGGTCTCAAGAAGTGTACCGCCACCACAAAGAACTTCGATAGCTCCCGTGACTCTTTCACTGACAGATGATGAGCCAAGGAAGGTTGCCTCACCAGGGGAGCAAGGGAAGAAACGAGCTACTCCTGTGCGACCGCCCTCATTCTCGATTGGTGTTATCGGTAGTCCCGATGAAAGTGCGGACCTTCTCTACGAATATTTTCCACTGGGCTTGGATGACTGGATGCCACCCGTGGATGCCGTATACCGACCGCATGTTGTTCATCATACCAATCTACCCCAAGACCCCAAGGCGCTAGCTGTAAAGAGTCGGTCAAAACGATACTTCTCTGACGTGTTCTGATGTTTGGTCCGCGTCAATAGTATGTTGCATGTATCGTGGCAAATGGGATGGGCAAAAAGTCAACCATTTGATGACGACTCACTGCCTTCGGTCATAATTGGATCCTTTTCTACAGCACAGTCAAGAGACCAAAACCAATGTACTACTCAGCAACAAGTTCCATACTTTTCAACGCATCACCAAAGCTAGAGTGGTGAATTCAGTCGTTGTGGTATATACTTGGTATCTCATTTTGTATACAGGTTTTATCGCGCCTGCCGTCATGGCCGTACAGTAGACGAAAAGCATTCGTTGAAGACAGTTTCGTCAAACCGTTAACGGGTGATACTACTTCGACGCACCTTTCCAGGAAGGGAGAAGGGGCAAATTATCGATGTCAAACACCACGTGGCTTTTGCGGACGATTTAGGAGTTGCAATCATCTTTCTCGCCCTTTCGGCTGTCGGTTTAACATTCGCCCCATTAGCGGGGGCCAAATCAACTTACGATGACACGATTTCTTTGAACAACACGAGAGTGGATCGTGGAAAAGATATATACAAGAGAGCACCTTTTCTCGGATGTTATTATTATACCACTTTGTTGGTTGTCACGTCATCTACGGCATTATATCCACTGCTCTTACTCAATTTAATAGGATTTCCACGTCATCTTGAGGTCTCTCAATATAGTGCACTTTAGGATATTGATGAACGAAGACAATTCAAGCTGCAGCCGGCTTACAATTCAAGAACAAACTGAAACGAGTCTCTGATGGTTTTCTTGGTGACGACTCTGGCGCAATAAATTGCATCACTCAACCTCATGTGTATGCCTACGACCCACTGTCATATCCCACAGCGTCAGCTCGACTTGGTGCGGGGCAATGTTAGCTACCAATATGTGCTGTATAGCCATGCGAGACAAGCAATATCAACGTATTTTCATTACCCATGGATGCATCTAGAACCCATTAGTTTGTTGCTGACTCGAAGTGCGTTGTAATACCTGGTATGGCATAACTGAGTGGCCAATCACGACGTGCGCTTACCGAAGGAGTCATGGACGGTCGCGCTGCCAATCTGGTTCTAGCCTAACACTCAGCTCTTCCATGCACCTCACCTTTTCTGGCTAGACTTCCGCCTACACCACAACATCCTAATGCGGTAGAATAGTCTCAGCAGTAATCTGAGCAATAGCCTGTCGGAAGTGCTCCTGGCCTCGTTTTGTATAAACAGCCTCGAGTTATTCCCATCATCGCCATTCGAACACAGCTTCTTCACATCAGAACTCTTGTATCATAAAAAGCATTTACAGTATATTTCGACATGTCTGCACGTCTATCATCGACCCCAATCTCCATCAAAACTACTCCAACGGAACGAGAAAATGGACGTTTAAGTCAACGCAATCTTGAAATCGCCATTCGAGCCCTCACACGAGATGGTCTTGTCGTTTTGGAAGACATGGTTGACCACGCCACTCTAGACCACTTGAATATAAAGATGACAAATGATGCCTATGAGTTACAGTCGAGGAGAGATAGTCCATTCAACTATAATAAAGGAAACATTCAACAGGACCCACCCATGACAAAAGAATGGTTCAGTGACGATATTTACATCAGTAAGCGTGTATCACTAAGAGGCATCCTGCCCTGCTCAAAACTAACGTGGTAGCTTATAGATTCTATGGTTACCCAGGTGACATCAACCGCATTAGGGCCCAATCCTTCGCTGCGGTTTGTATCAGGTAACACTGCACTTCCTCCAACTGAAGATTCACCACCTGCGTCACAGCCAACGCATAACGATGCGGACTTTGAGCACCCATCCATTCCATTCGCCATGGTTGTCAACGTACCATTGGTCACTATGACTCCAGAAAATGGGTCTACTGAAGTCTGGCTCGGGACTCATAATGGAACCACCCTTGCTGATCAGGAAGGTGCACATGGCGATCGCGCCAGCGGCAGAATCAAGAAAAACCTCCTTGAAGCGCGAAAGGAGGTTCGTCCACCCTCACAGCCAATTATCAAGAAGGGTAGTATCATTATCCGTGACTTGCGCCTTTGGCACGGCGGCAAGCCAAACTTGACCAAAGAGCCCCGTGTCATGCTTGCAATGAGTACGTTGCTTCCCCTGTAGTGAAGCAGCACTGACTAGATGAAGTTCATTTCTCTCCTTGGTACCGCAACCAGATGGAAGTCGAGTTTGCAGACGACATTCGCGATCGTTTCAGGCCGGAGAAGACTGAATTGCAGGTTGTGGCGACATACGTGTCGACTGCGGAGCTGCTAAAGAATTACCTGAACCGCCCGTACGGAAATGCATACGATTTTGACCAGGTCGATAAGATTCAGGGCGTGTTTTAGGATCTGGTGTTAAAGATAAATGAACATGGGTTGGAAGGTTGTACTGTGTCGGTGTTGAACACTCTTTCTAGTTGTAAATCAGTCTACATTTACCAAGTTTCATCCTCAACCAGTCTTCAGGCTAGAGTCAGCCCTTGGGATCTACCAGCATCAGCAAGAAGGCTCTTGATATTCAAATAAAAGACTTGATGCATCCTATGGTCGCTTACACATCACTCCGTAAGCCTTTACTTGTCAGCAAATGCTCGCCACTTATCAGCGATCACTCGAATTACTCGCTGGTGTTTTGTTTTTTTCAAATGCTGACACTGTTACCGACGCTTTGGGGGCAGGGTATCAATGCGTACGGGGGCGCTTGACCTGACTGTGTATGCCCCGCATGACGGTACGGTAGTACAGCCGATTGATCAAGCTGGGGCCTAGTGGTGCGAATGCATGGAGTGATATGCCAATTATGCTCGAGGCCACGCCATTATCGTTGCCAAAAGTCATCATCATTGGACGGGGTAAAATAAATCAATATTGCACAACGATGTACTGCGGTTTTCACACTCATTCAGCTACCTACACGAATACCTAGCCAGCTAATCTCACCACCAATGAGAACTATGTCCGGCTGGTTACTGCCCTATGGCTAGGCAGGCACCAACTCACTAACGCACCCAGGCAGGTGGGGCAGTTTCCCCGACGGGAAGGGTAAGGGGCATTGCGTCGCCGTCAGCCCTGCAACAAACCGTCAGCCAGGAATTGTTCTGTTACTAGTCTTGCTTGAGGTATAAGAAGTGCCAAGTTCGCAGATGTATATTTTCCTAGACGACTTGTCAGACGTGTTGAATTGACCGCTTTGCAACATGGCATCTACATATGACTTTGTCATCGTAGGAGGCACAATACAGCCCTAACCCATACCTGCTATAATGTATACATGCTAACATATATTCCAGGCGGAACAGCAGGTTGCCTCCTCGCCCACCGCCTCGCCCACTCGCCCTCGCACCCCCGCATCCTCCTTCTCGAAGCCGGGACCTCTCCAACCGGCGCATATCTCTCGGCCCCCTTCCACCGCTATGCACCCGTTGCGCTGCGCCCTGACCTCTCCTACGCCTACGTCTCTGAGCCCGAGCCAGCGCTTAACAACCGCGTGATCCCATATGCGCGCGGCAAAGGGCTGGGCGGCTGCTCGATTCTCAATTTCGGCGTTTATTTGTACGGGAGCCGCGAGGATTATGAGCGGTGGGGGGAACGGGCTGGGGACAAGGAGTGGGGGTGGGAGTCTGTGAGACGCAGTTTTGGCGTGATTGAGACGTATGAGGGCCAAGGGGCTAATGAGTATGCGCATCTTGCGAGGCCCGTGGACGGGCATGGGACCAAAGGCGCGCTGAGGGTGGGGCTACCGCGCGTGTTGGAGATGGGGGTTGAGGCGCAGATGGAAGCCATGGCGCAGGCGGGAGAGAAGATTAATATGGATCCGAATTCGGGGGATCCCGTGGGCATCAGTGTGTTTCCGTTTAGTTATAGTCGGGCAGGGAGGAGTACGAGTGCGGGCGCGCATTTGGTGGGGAAGCCGGCGAATTTGGAGGTTTGGACGGGGGCGACGGTGGAGCGCTTGGTGTTTGAGGGGACGAGAGTGGTGGGCGTTGTGACGGTGGATGGACGAGAAGGTATGTTGAGTTGTTCATTGATTTTTTGTGTATTGATGATTATAGCATCGACGAGCAAGGAAGTCATCCTTTGTGGTGGAGCAATCGACACACCCAAGCTCCTACTCTTGAACGGCATCGGTCCCAAATCTGAACTCGAAGCTTTAGGGATTGAGGTCAAGAAGGACCTACCTGGCGTTGGAAAGCACCTTCAAGATCACGTCATGGCCTTTATGAGCGTCGAAGTCGATGGATCCGTCAACGACCGCACGACATTTGAATCTAGTCCTGAAAGCGTGGCCGAAGCAGAAGCGCTCTGGGAGAAGGACCAAACTGGCGCCTTTGCATTGCAGCAGAGCGTCCTATGGGGCGGATTTCTCAAAGTCCCAGGTCTGGAAAATACACCCGAGTTCAAGCAGCTTTCCCCAAGCGATCAAGAGTTTCTGTCCCGTGACGCGGTTCCAATCTTTGAGTTTATCAACAACTCGCTGCTCTGGCCGCCGGGCACGCCTTTGACGCCAGGAAACAGCTACATGACATTCATCGCCTTCCTCATGAATCCCCAATCTGAAGGGTCGGTTACGCTACGGTCCAAGGACGTGGCAGACACGCCTGTGTTGAAACTCAACTACCTTACTCACCCCTTTGATGTGTTGGTCATGCGCGAAGCCATCCGCAACACGTGGAACAAGGTGGTGCTCAATCCGGGCATTGGGCCAACGGTGCGCAAAACACTGCTGGGACCTGCGTCCACGTCAGACGCGGATATCGACGCATATGCCAAAGACAACGCAGGGACGGTGTGGCATGCAAACGGAACAGTGAGGATGGGGCTCGAGGAAGACGGCAGCAGTGTAGACTCAAGCGGCAAGGTGTATGGGGTACAGGGGTTGCGAGTGGCAGATCTGAGTATCTGCCCATTGACGACGAACAACCATACGCAGGCGACAGCGTATCTTGTGGGACAGAAGATTAGTGAGAAGATGGTAAGGGAGTACGGGCTAGATAGAGCTGGCTAGGCTAACGGTCGAGAGCAATCAAGCAGGATTTCAATTCATCTCTTGCAGAATATAGCATTAGTAGGCATCTATGACATCGGCCGGACGAAGCGACGACGGAGAAGCGGGCCAGACGGGGGCTGATTTTATTGATGGTCATTGCGGCGTGTCGGAGAATACGAAACCCAAGACAGGCACACTGGCCTGGTGGTTGCTGGGTGAACGGGCGGCTGTGTTTGGGGCAGCTGGCACATGGCCGGCACATGGCAGCAAGCACCTCGAGCAGCAGCTATACACGCACGCAATCGTTCGCATCGCATCCAGACGAAAGAGAATCCATTGACGAAGAGCTGGGACACAGCGCAGACAGGTTCCAGGATCATTGCCAGCAAGTACCGGGACCGGGTCACTTTGGGCAGCCCCCAACCTCTCCCAGCCACTCTGCCAACCACCCAAATCTAAGTGTACCTATTTCCTCTGCACCGTTTCCACAAGTCTCCATTCCACGCTGCAGCCCTTTTGTTCTTGCACAATTCGATCGCTGACTTTCTTTGGTGCTATTGCGCATTCCACATTCCACGCACCCACGCACCCACGCATCTACGCATCCACGCATCCACCAGGGAGGGCTGCATTAGCCTCGTTTGACCCCGCACCAATCGCAACCACACCTCGTCGTCCTCCACCGCTCACGCCCTCAACACCATCCCATCCGCTTGTGAGGCCCCTCCACTAGCCTCATGATGCGGCTCTTCAGCGCCCCGGCGGCCGCCCTCGGTCTGCTCGCCGCCGCATATCTCCCAGCAGCAACCCTCGCCAAGCCATATCCCGTGCACATGGACGAGTTCCTCGCGCTTCACAACGCCGCCCAGCTCGAGCCGCGCCAATCGTGTCCCGAGGCCAATCTGTGCGGCTTCTACAAGCAGCTCTGCTGCGCGTCCGGCCAGACGTGTGGCGAGGACTCCAACAAACAGGCCGTCTGCAATGGCGGCTCGGCTGGCGGCGGCTGGCAGTACTTCACCACCAAGTACGTCGAGACGGTCGGGCTCGTCACCCACACCACCGTCTTCAGCAGCTTCGTCGGCGGGGTAGCAGGCGCCGCCCCCACTGGCACCTGCAAGGGCTCCCAGAACCCGTGCGGCGGTGGCTGCTGCGATGCCGGCTACTACTGTGGCACAGGCAACACCTGCGCGCCCCTCGGCGGCGGCAGTTCGGGAGGCATTTTGCCTACCGTCCCAGGTACGCTCGCCCCCTCCGCTCCGCTGCGTCCCACCAACTCAGGTCTTGTCATAGTGACCTACACCGGCCGTCCAACCGCCACTGTCCCCTTCCAGACTCCAATCCCCACCGGCGCAGCCGGTGCTCCAGTCCCCGTCGAGTCTAACAATGGCGGCCTATCTGGCGGCGCCATTGCCGGCATCGTCATTGGCGTCCTCCTCGGTGTGCTCTTGCTCCTCCTGCTTTGCCTGTTCTGCTGCGCACGCGCCCTGTTTGACACCATCATCAGCATCTTCGGCCTTGGCAAGAAGAAGAAGCACACCCATGAGGAAACCTACATTGAAGAACACCACCACTCCAGCGGTGCCGCAGGCGGCGGACGCTGGTACGGCGCTGGTCGTCCCAGCCGTCCATCGCGTGTCAGCTCAGAGAAGAAGAGCGGCATAGGCAAGGGTATGGGTGTCGCCGCCGCCCTGGGTGGCCTCGCACTTATGCTGGGCATGAAGAGGAAGCACGACGCTAAGCATGATGATAAGAGCACCACGATTAGTGGGTCGAGCTACTATTACAGCGACTACACGAGTTCAAGTACGTCTTGCCCTAACTGCCCCCTAAACCTTTAGAATCACACATTAACAACAAACAGGTAGTGCTAGCTCGGATGATCGGCGCACCCGCACCACCCGCCATTCCTCACGGCGATAACCCTCTACCCTTCTTCTAACTTTGCTTCTTTGATTTATACTTTTTTGCAGCGTTTTATGCATGGGGCTGCGTGACGGATTCCGCGGCATGGCGTTTGGACTCGGCAAAAATTATTGCGCGCAATGGCTAGTAATGAGGCATGACAGGGGAATTGGAATAGAAAGCGGAAAGGAGGGGAGTGTGTATAGTACGCCCGCGAGGGCGGGGATGATTAATCGAATCCTGATTGAATGTCTTTTCACTTCACGTGCATTTGAAATTTGAGTGATGATAGTGTACAAGTCGGAGTCTATAGCATAAACGGGGTATCATCTCGATCAAAAGAGGCATCATGTAGCTTTAAACCAAGTAGCGAAAGATGGTCGCACTCTCGAAAAAACTCTCCAAAGGCCAACCCATGTCCTACGACTTTGATGAATCGCTCCAATCTTGGAAATTGAACACTTTCCCTTACGACGAAGCCCGGGAGCTGTGAGGTATGTGTTTGGCAGGCACTACACCGCATCAGTACCCCTCAAAGCAAATGACCAAATATGCCCAAGCTTCTTCATCGAGAGGCAACAGCTGAGATGAAGTTTCTCCCTCATAATGTGCTACTACCCTTGGATATCGGATCAGGAAGTTCTCCATAATCAAGGGCATTGCTTTGCTTGGTGTTGGGATGTTGCAACATGCCATCCACTACGCGCAAATGCATTTCAAGGCGGCTCCAGAAGGGCTCACCCGTGACGAAGTATTGTATTGGTAGCGGCTCAATTGAGGGAGGAAAGAATGGTCCAATAGACGGAAATGTGATATATCGAACTATGGTGCTCCCGGTTCCAGGCGGCGTGATGCTGGAGTTTGGTCGTGAGCCCTGAGTCTGAAATACCATTGCTGGTTTGGGAAAGTGGAGAGTTGAAATAAAAATCGGGATACGCCCTCATCATGAGGTTGAATTGCTCAGCCAAAAATAGCCAAGCTTTCATCTATCGCCCAACCTTTGGCGGAAAATAAAGACTTTGAGGATCGATGTGCAATGTCGCTGGTGAATGAGGCGATAAGGGTGCCAGGTAGATCAAGTCTATGTATCTTGTTTGCGTAGGCATCAACGCCTAACAGGTATTGCGCCCTGAAGGGACGGCCGGCAAGATTGGACCAAATGATTCTGGCGGGCAATGCTCATGACTGGCGGATATAAATGGTAAAGTTAGTTCACTGACGTAGCCACCGCCATCCCCGGCTGTGACTGTCGCATCTAGGAATGTGGATGACGGGCGTGCCTTCTCTGTCGATGTAGGGCTTATGTGCGGGGGGAGTCGACTGACATTGGCGACTGAGAGTATCAAGAGCACCGGGTTAGGTGGAATCAGACTGTCTCATTCTGATGATACGTAACAACTGATGACAGAAGGGGTTGCTACATAAAGTTAGTTTCGATCTTCACATGAATCTCCCATGGGATCAGGCGAATAGGGCATGTCGGGCGACACTCCATTCCTCTTCATCCATCGATAGACCTTATTAGGGTCCACTTCGTTTCCTCGTACGCGAAACTTCAGGTCACGTTTGCCATCTTCAAGCAGACGTCGCCCTTGCCTTTTCCTAGCGATGCACTTCGTCTCATCAGGCTTCACGTTTTTGTCTAAGTTCCGTTTGTTGATGCGCCATTTCTATTGTCGAATTCCGTGAGTTCTATAAGCATGTGCCTATAATTTCCTCGCTGCTTGCGAAGGCCATACTCTGCATAAAAACCAAATTCAGTCAATGGCTACCCTAACCCCCTTGAGTGGTGTCCCCGATGTATAAAGGTCAGTGATCCGGTCTTTATGAGGCCCCCAGTCACTGTCGCGTAGTGTTGGAGCCTTCTTTTTCCGCGGGTTGGCCAGAGCTTGCGACATGCATGTCAACATTAGAAGGGTAGCGAAGTTGGCAATTTGACGAGTGTTTTTGAGATTGATTTGGGCCTCAACAAATCATGTATCAAGGATGAAGTGGCGTCGATAGAGCCAGATATTTTGATAATCAGCACAGTGATCAAGTAAAGGGCCGGATATAGTCAGGCTTCAAGAGAGGCACTCACCTTATTCCCGCTCACTGGCTAGACAAAAGCACAATTGCTCTGAGCTGTGGCGCATGCCATGCACACTGCTTGCAGATGACCGGTGTGCAGCCGGCCCACTTTTCACTTGCAAAAGGGCAATTTGCGGACACGGTATTCTAGCCTTCGTTTCAACATACGCGCGCCGGGCACGATCCAACGGTGCTGTAAGCTTGCTCACGCAGATTTTCTTATTCCCGAGTGGCTCATGGAGTAGTTATGTTACAATTGCCATGACCCTGACCTGCAAAAGTACAATACCTTGACGCAAAGGCCAAGTCAGGGTGCAACTGACACGCACCATGGCAAAGCAGGCGCAGACACAGGCGCAAAAGTACAATGCCGCTGGCCACCAGTACATATATCACACTAGTATGGCTCTAGAATACTATTTGAGATGATAGTCAGACAAGTTCAAAAGTCTCGTCTGTTCCCTCGAAGGATCGCCTCCTGTACTCTATTTATCGTTACAACTGAGACCTATACTATCATCATGAGTACCATCGGCTTATCGTCTGAAACTGCTGTAGCTATAGTTCTCGGCATCCTCCAATTGGGAATCAACGTGCTGTCGCTTTGGCAGCAGCACCAGCTTCGTCGAGCATATGGCGAGTGTCCCAATTCTGAAAAGTAAACTGTGTTTACTGAGTTGATATAGAAGAGAGGAGAGATTACGTAGAAGAAGGGAGGGATCATGTAGAAGAGAGAGGGAATGGAAGGAGATACACATTCTGAGTTGCAAGCTCTCAGATATTTGTACTTTGGTTTGACAAACACGAGAGGTACGAAAGACGTGAACTCTAGCTGATGGGATGATCCTGACTTGAAATAGAACCATGTTCTATTATCTGAGACGAAAAGCTCATGACGATTTTGTTGCTGTGGTGGCTTTGTTGCCATACACCGAGGCGGAGAAGAGTGAATGGTTAGCAATGCGCCAAATGATAGGATGCCATATTCGTGGTTCTGGTCGAGTAAATGCGCGGGCACGCCATCCCAGCGAAGAAAAACTCCACATGACGGTGTAAGCTGCAGTGGTGTGTAAGCTGACCGAGTGAAAGGATAAGTTTAGTATTTAGGGGTTGCCTGGACGAGGTGAACATGATTGCATACGCCAAGACAAATGTGGGACAGTGGCTCGAAGCTCTAGCACCTTCGGGCAGTCGCATAACTAATAACATTTGCCTCGCGCTGCTGCCTCGGAGTCTTTGTCGCTCTTCCTACTTCTTCTCACAACCAGTCTCCCTACTCACTCCTGCAGAAACACTTCTTAGCCCATTCCATTGCCCCTCTATCCTTGCAACCCCGCCGTACTCGACCATCGCATCGCCCTCCACAGCTCCCAGCGTCTGCAGCGGCCGGCAAGTTGGCGTCGAAGAGAAAGCTCCCCGTCGCGGACGCAGGTCCGAATAAGAAAGAAAAGGCCATGACTGTAAGTATGAGACGTGTTTGGCGTGTTGTTGACCGGCGCCATGCCGTTGGTGGGGCTGCGTATTTGTAACCATGGATCACTCGACATCTGTTGGCGCCTGCTTGAGCTGTTCTTCGCCTCTTCACTGCTACACCCACACCCACTTTTGACATGACTAACACTAGCAAGGAAAGCATGCAGGTCGACAGCCCTGCCACAGCTGTCGAGCAGCTCAAAGAAGCGTCTGGCAGCAATGGCGAGATCGACGAGTCCCTGTACAGCAGGCAGTTGTATGTGCTCGGCCACGAGGCTATGAAGCGCATGGGCTCCTCCAACGTCCTTGTCGCTGGTCTGCGAGGTCTTGGTGTTGAGATTGCCAAGAACATCGCGCTCGCTGGCGTCAAGTCGTTGACGCTGTTCGATCCCCAGCCTGCTGCCCTCGCCGATTTGTCGTCGCAGTTCTTCCTACACCCCGAGGACGTGGGGAAGCCTCGTGCATCTGTCACGGTCCCTCGAGTCTCGGAGCTCAACCCATACACGCCTGTGCACGAGTTCAGTGGAAAGGACTTGACGTCAGACTTGGCGCAACTCAAGCAGTTCCAGGTCATCGTTCTCACAAACACGTCGCTCGAAGATCAAATCAAGATTTCAGACTACTGCCACGAGAACGGCATCTACATCGTTATCACCGACACATACGGCCTCTTCGGCTCCATCTTCACCGATTTCGGTAAAAGTTTCACCATCGGCGACCCCACGGGCGAGAACGTCACAAACGGCATAATAGCAGGCATTAATGAGCAAGGCTTGGTATCAGCGCTAGATGAGACCAGACACGGGCTTGAGGATGGTGACTGGGTCACGTTCTCCGAAGTAAAGGGCATGGAAGGTCTCAATGGCTGCGCACCACGAAAGATCGAGGTCAAGGGCCCGTACACTTTCTCTATCGGCGATGTATCTGGGCTGGGTGCTTACCAAGGAGGTGGTCAGTACATTCAAGTCAAGATGCCCAAGATCATCGACTTCGAGCCATTTAGCAAGCAGCTAAAGAAGCCTGAACTGCTTATTTCCGACTTCGCCAAGTTTGACCGACCGCAACAGCTTCACATTGGGTTCCAGGCTTTGCATCAGTTCGCAAACCTCCACAAAGGCGAGTTTCCGCGACCACACCATGATGCAGATGCAACAGAGGTTCTCAAAATTGCGCAGGAGATTGCTGCCCAAGGAGAGGAGAAGGTTGAGCTCGACGAAAAATTGATCAAAGAGCTGAGTTACCAAGCACGCGGAGACCTCAGCCCTGTAGCTGCTTTCTTCGGCGGCATGGCTGCGCAAGAGGTCCTTAAATCTGTGTCTGGAAAGTTCCATCCCATCGTCCAGTTCTTGTACTTCGATTCATTGGAGTCGATACCAACATCAACAGCGCGTTCGGAAGAGCAATGCGCCCCGATTGGCTCGCGTTACGACGGTCAGATTGCGGTACTCGGCCAAGAGTACCAGAAAAAGCTGGGCAATATCAAGGAATTCCTCGTTGGTGCAGGCGCTATCGGCTGCGAAATGCTGAAAAACTGGGCTATGATGGGATTAGGAGCGGGACCTGAAGGCAGAATTACAGTGACCGACAACGACCAAATCGAGAGGAGCAACTTGAACCGACAGTTCCTATTCAGGCCTACAGATGTTGGCAAACTGAAGAGTGACGCTGCGGCTAAGGCAGTACAGGCAATGAACCCAGATCTTCGTGGCAAGATTGTAACACTACAGGACAAGGTTGGGCCAGACACCGAGCACATCTTTAATGAGACTTTCTGGAGTGAGTTGGATGCTGTTACGAATGCTCTGGATAACGTGGAGGCGCGTACATACGTTGACCGACGATGTGTATTCTTCCGTAAGTCTCTGCTCGACAGCGGTACCCTTGGTACCAAGGGCAATACACAAGTCGTTCTCCCGTTCATCACCGAGTCATACTCTTCCTCGCAAGATCCACCTGAGAAGTCGTTCCCTATGTGCACACTGAGGAGTTTCCCGAACCGTATCGAGCATACTATTGCTTGGGCGCGTGAAGCATTTGACTCACTCTTTGTTAAGGGACCGGAGGTCGTCAATCTGTATTTGACGCAGCCTGATTATCTCGGCTCATCCCTCAAGCAGTCAGGCAACGAGAAACAGACCCTGGATACTTTACGAGATTTCTTGGTAACTGAGAAGCCGCTGTCGTACGACGACTGCATCATCTGGGCCCGCCATCAATTCGAGAAGAGCTACAACCATCAGATCGCGCAATTGCTCTACAACTTCCCCAAAGGCTCTACAACCGGCTCTGGACAACAGTTCTGGTCAGGACCTAAACGCGCGCCAGACGCCTTGAAGTTCGATCCTAACAACCCCACCCACTTTACGTACGTGGAGGCAGCTGCTCATCTTCATGCATTCAACTACGGGATCAAGCCGAATGCCACTCGCGAACACTACGTAGAGGTCCTGAACGACATGATTGTGCCGGACTTCAAGCCTGATCCTACTGTCAGGATTCAAGCAAGCGACTCAGATCCAGATCCAAACGCCACCCAGGCTAGTAACGACTCTTTGGAAAGTGTCATCAAGCAGCTTCCAGAACCCAAGTCGCTAGCCGGATTTAAGCTTGAGCCAGTGGAATTTGAGAAGGATGATGACACCAACCACCACATTGACTTCATTACAGCTGCAAGCAACCTTCGCGCTGAGAACTACAAGATCGAAACAGCGGATCGGCTCAAGACCAAGTTTATTGCAGGCAAGATTATCCCAGCTATCGCCACGACTACGGCACTTGTCACGGGCCTTGTCAATCTTGAGTTGTACAAGATCATCGATGGCAAGACGGACATCGAACAATACAAGAACGGATTCATCAACTTAGCGTTGCCTTTCTTTGGTTTCAGTGAGCCGATTGCCAGTCCCAAGGGCAAGTACCTCGGAAAGAGTGAAGAAGTCATGATTGATAGGCTATGGGATCGGTTCGAGGTGGAAGATGTTACACTGCGAGAGTTTATTGACTACTTTGATCAGAAGGGGCTTTCAGTGGGTATGGTTAGCTCTGGTGTCAGCTTGCTATATGCAGCTTTCTATGGCCCAGCCAAGCTGAAGGACCGCATGGACTTGAAGTAAGTGTTTGTATCGTCTTTTTCCCGCAGGCATACTGACTCTGTGTAGGATGAGCAAGCTCGTTGAGCACGTAAGCAGGAAGGCTGTGCCGGAGCACCAGAAGAACGTGATCTTCGAGATCACTGCTGAGGACCAGACGGGCGAGGATGTTGAAATTCCATATGTCATGGTCAAGCTACAATAAACGGCCTTGGAGTAGGGCTAAAATACAAATGATTGGCGCGGCGCGTGGAAGCACGATGAAGGTAACGCTTAGAAGGGCACAAGATGCATGAATAGAATCTCGGTTCAACCTTCAGCCAGGCATTGTGAGGTGAAGTGGTCGTGGCCGTGTGAAATGGACTGTTCCGGGTACAAGTTCCGAAAGTCGGAAGTCGTGGGGCAAGACGCCAAGGGATTTCAGCCCTATAATGGTTCTTGATTATCAAGCTGCTTTTCCTTTTCTCCAATACACAAGTCATGTAGCTCTTACACCCAACCTTTTACACCCACAATGGCACCCTCATTAGAAGAGCCTACCCAAGTCGATTTCGATGCGCCGCTCAAGGTAGCACCAAAGCTTGTTGCGCCGGAGCCAGGTACATTGCGCCCCGCCATGACGCCGCACGTTTTACGTAGTATGGTCGGCAATTGCTAACAATAGGCTTCACAGAACACTGTCCTGGCCCCGAATCGCAACAAGCAGGCCTCGCGGACAACTGCGCCGGCTGTCCGAACCAAGCAATATGTGCTTCGGCACCCAAAGGCCCCGATCCTGATATCCCCCTCATCACGGCACGCCTCTCGCATATAAAGCACAAGATACTAGTTCTGTCAGGCAAAGGGGGTGTTGGAAAATCCACATTCAGCACTATGCTTTCCCATGGCTTCTCCAGCAACCCTGATTCGACAGTAGGACTCATGGACACAGACATCTGCGGTCCCAGCATACCCAAGATGATGGGCGTAGAAAACGAGACGATTCATGTCACGGCAGAGGGATGGGAGCCCGTGTGGGTTAGTGAAAACCTGGGAGTTATGAGCATACAATTTATGCTTCCTGGACGAGACGACGCTGTAATTTGGCGCGGACCAAAGAAGAACGGGCTCATCAAGAAGTTCCTCATGGATGTGACATGGGGCGAGCTGGATTTCCTCATCGTAGACACACCGCCTGGCACAAGTGACGAACATCTTTCGGTCAACAGCTTCCTCAAAGCAAGTGGTGTAGATGGTGCGGTCCTTGTTTCCACACCGCAAGAAGTCTCGCTTCTGGATGTCCGCAAGGAAATCGACTTTTGTCGAAAAGCTAGTATTCCGATACTGGGCATCGTGGAAAACATGTCGGGGTTCGTGTGTCCTGGATGCAAACATGAGAGTCAAATTTTCAGGCCGAGTACCGGTGGCGCGAGACGATTGGCACAGGATGAGAAGATTCCATTTTTGGGAGCGGTTCCGCTAGACCCGCGAATTGGTATGGCGTGTGACTATGGGGAGAGCTTTCTCACAGCGTACCCGGATTCTCCGGCGTGTGAAGCAATCAGGCAGGTGGTCAGGAGGGTTGGAGAGGAACTGGGGCTACGAGCTGAGGATGTGTTGCCTGAGGAGAGCTGAGATGGAATGGCGTTCAGTCCATGATGCTTCAGACGGCGTTTGTACCCGTCAGCAAAATGATATCCCAATGTGACTAACTTCATTCGGCTGGTGCAGCTCCAAACTTGGTTCTCGCGATGCAAGTGAAATGACCGAGGATCAATCAGATCATGGCCATTAGCTGAAACTTGGCGTAGCGTGCACACACATGTGGAGCTTGGGCCGCATGTTTCGACTGTGGCCGCCAGACATGGATTCCGTAGCAACGAGACCAGAGACATGCATGACGGATACCTAGACGACCCTTGAAGCATGCAGCAGATCGGATGACGCATTTAGAGTAGAGATGGACAGCCGCACCGGCTTGAAATTGGGATGGCCGCGGTTGGGAAATGGGGTGAAAGGGAGCAAGTCCTCGATGTCATAGTGCGGCTAGCGGCATCCACATCCCTGCCCTGAACCTGCTTCTGCACAGTGCGAACAAGCAAGCACCATAGTAATCGCTTGGTGGCTCTCGACGGCCGAGCGTTTTCTCTGCACTTTTGTCACCTCGCCTTTGTTCTCGTCGTGCTGACACGTCGAGAACCCATTCTGGAATTGTTTGTGCGAATTGCGCTCCTGCACGATAGTTGCGAGTCTGAGCGCTGCAGCTGCGCATACTTACGTAGGCATTGCATTGGTATCGTGACAGAAGGGGCATGTGGGCTGATGTATTGGCAGTGCAATAAATAAACACCTTGGGCGCGTCGCATCCTGACTTCAGATAATACACCCAGACCTCTCCTCCCATCCATCATGGCTGAAGCTATCGAGCCCCATCAAGACGCCAGCGGCGCTGTGGGCATAGGCGCTGGACCACAGGTTGTCAGCACCTCAGACGCGCTCGATGTCATTGCTGGGCCGCTGCTTAACTACAGGCGCACGAGCAACCAGGAGACTGGACAGCCAATTTGGCACGGTAGTATCTTGATCGTCACCACTCCGGGACAGCAGAACCCTCAGCTTGTGCTGTCACCAGCGGGAGCAGTCGATATAAATCTCGCCAATGCCAGCTTTTCCACAAATGCCAGGACATTCCTCGGCGAGAAGCTATACGAGGATCCAAAAGGGGCGTTTTGGCGCTTCGTCATTGATCTGCCCTTCCAGCAATTCGAGTCGCGATGGCAGTACGATATCCAGGGCCTGGTCTACGTCGACCGCCAGAAGTCAGAGAAGCCACAAATATTCGCTGTACCCTCCATCTCCCAGTCCATGCGCATCATGTTCCACTCCTGCAATGGCTTCAGCGTTGGCACCGATGTTGAAGCTTGGTCGGGTCCTGCGCTCTGGAACGATGTTCTTCGTATGCACGAGCAGAAACCTTTCCACGTTATGATTGGTGGAGGCGATCAGATTTATAACGACGGAGTGCGCGTCGACGGTCCATTGAAGCCATGGACAGACATTGGCAATCCGCACAAGCGTCGCGAGTATCCCTTCGGCGAGAAGATGCGCGCGGACTGCGATGAGTATTACTTCAACAACTATGTCCGCTGGTACGGCCAGAAGCCATTCTCAACTGCCAATGGCCAGATTCCGCAGGTCAATATCTGGGATGACCACGACATTATTGACGGATTTGGTTCGTACACCGACCATTTCATGAGGTGTGCTGTGTTTAGAGGCATTGGTGGTGTGGCCCACAAGTACTACCTGCTTTTCCAGCACCATCTTGCTCCGCCTAAGAGTACTTTTACTACCGATGCGCCCAAGACAACAGACATTGGCGCCCACGGAACGACACCGGCCGACCCGGCGCAGCTCACGGATACATTTGTTATGACGGACGATGCAGGCGACCCGTCGTATATTATCGGACAAAAGCCGGGACCATATGTTGAAGAGCGAAGCAGGAATATCTATTGTCAGTTGGGTGCACGTATCGCTTTTGCTGGTATTGATGCACGAACGGAGCGTACTCGTCATCAGATCAACTACCCAGAGACATACAAGCTGCTGTTTGATCGTCTGGACAAGGAGTTCACAGCGAACAAAGACTTGAAGCATCTTATCTTGCTACTTGGTGTGCCCATTGCGTACCCACGCCTGATTTGGTTGGAGAATATTCTGGCATCACCGCTGATTGCGCCCATCAAGTTTTTGAACAAGCGCTTTGGCTTTGCTGGTGGTTTCTTCAACCAGTTTGACGGCAAGGTGGATTTGCTGGACGATTTAGATGACCATTACACAGCGCGCCAGCATAAGACCGAGCGTCGTGAGCTCATCCAGATGTTGCAGAACCACGCAAAAAAGTTTTCGGCCCGCATCACAATTCTTGGAGGAGACGTGCATCTTGGAGCTATTGGTCGTTTCTACTCGAATCCCAAGCTGCAGATTCCCGCCGAGCAAGACTGGCGTTACATCCCCAACATCATCAGTTCAGCCATCACGAATAAGCCCCCGCCCCAGGCCGTCGCCAACCTTCTCGCCAAGCGCAACAAGATCCACCATATGGATCACGACACAGATGAGACACTCCTCGAGATCTTCGATTGCGACCCAGGCCACGGCAATGCGGGCAACAACGCAACCAACGGCGCTACAAATGGCGCATCAAATGGTACCACAGGTAAGATTGAGAAGAAAACTTCTGACGCAAACCACGCCACTATGCCCTCCCGCAACTATGCCATCATCTGCGAATCTGCCCTTCCCCCTTCTGCAACACTCTCTGCCCCTGGTCCCATCCCCGGCCAAGCACCCTCGACTAACGGCGACGCCGCGTCCACCATCTCCTCGCCGCCCGGCACAAAGGACAACCCGCGGCTCCCAATCCACCAGGGCGAAAAGGACGCGGGCACCAAGCACCCTGCCGCAAGTGGACTGGTACCAACGGGCTTATGTGGACCGTATGGTCTCGATGTATGTTTACGGGTGGAGATCAGTAATTCGGATCGTGAGGGGCGGACCGATGGATATGGGTTTAGTATTCCTGGGTTGGTGGTGGAGGGGAGGGGTGAGCAGGGGGTGAGGTGGTAATAGAAGAAGAAGAAGAAGAAGAAGAGGATCTGGATCTAGTATACCCTGTTTCGTAATTTGCTGTTGGAGCTAGTGTGTAATATCTAGGAAGAAATGATCGCGATTTACTCCTCAGAACCTGCTACGCTTTTTGTTGAAAGTTGTTCGTCTCTGCTGATACCAGCTCCTGTTTCCGTTTTCTATATGCTTTCTCTGTGATTATGAGGTTAGAGAGGTAGGAGGATATAATGTAAAGGTAGTGGTCCTAAATTCAAATTTAGGATACCCTAATTTTGACCCTCTTTGAGGTGAAGTAATCAAGTGATTGATATCCAAAGGAATATCACAATACCGATTTACTCCCCCATCTTTTTTCTACCCATCCGCGCCGCAGCACCTGCTATACCTTTCCTAACCACCTTCTTCCTCTCTTCCTCGCCAACGCCATCACGCTCCCGTTTCCACTCCCGGTACGCCTCCTTCTCCCCCGTGGAATCATACACACTGTACCCCATCTGCTCCCACAATTCCAGCTGCGCAGCAAACCCCGTGTTCGGTAGTACCATTGGCCGTGCATCGACTACATATTTCAGTGCCGCGCTGTACGGCATGCTGAGTGTGCGCATCATGTACGCGATTACCACGGCAGGTGAGCGCGACATGCCTTGGTGACAATGCACCAGCACCCTATTCCTACTGCCGTCCTCATTTTTCCCGTCTCCTAATGCGGCATCGATAAACTCACATGCCCCGTTCAGCTCGTTCAATAGATCGGCAAACGGGTTGTCGTCGATGGCGATAGTCTTGTGTACCAGGCCGAGCGTTGCTGGGGCGTCGGGCGCGGCGCCGAGACTGAGGACGTGGGTTATGGCTTGGGAGTTTAGGAGGGCTGGGGAAGATGGGAGGGATATGCCGGGTGGGTGTTAGTTCGGTGGGGAAGAGCGGGTTAAGGAGAGAACCTTGAGAGGTATAAGCCTGGGATCAAGGGGATGGGGTCCGGGTCGGATGACGGGGGTAGTGGCATTGCAAGTTAGGAAGAAGGGCAGCAAGGAATCGTCCGCAGAGGGATGAGTATGAGTATTTAACGTTGGAATTTGGAATAGGAAAGTCGATGCGGTAGGTGTAGGCAACAGCAAAACTACATCCGTCTTGAAGCGAACACCTCACTAATCCTGTCCTCTCCCCTCGCGCTCCCGCAACCAAAAAAGCCGCACGTGGTAAAATACTGCGCCGAGGACCCAGATTCCTACCAAAATTGCTGCTTGGACGGGTGCAAAGACTGCGCCTCGCACGACGACAAAACCGCTAATGAGTGCGAAGACAATTGGAATAGCAATGAACGGTTTGACAGTACGTGGTAAATCCGGTTCACGTAAGCGCAAGATGATTGCGCCAAGGACAGTCAAGAAGAAAAACGCGTACTCGGCGAGACCGTTGAGGGTGAGGAGGATTCGCATATTTCCTAGCAGGATATAGATTGCAGAAAGAATGGTGTTTAGGATCAGGGCGTTGATGGGCGATTGACCCTGGCCCATTGCGTCTTCAGTTGAATCATCTTCGGGAGCCGATCGCGTTACTTTAAGGGTGCCTACTTGGCCGATGGTGCCGAAGAAGTGCGGGATCCAATTGCTATTTGCTGCGGCGACGGTCATGCGGCCTGCGACGAAGGAATTGCCTAGTGCTGAGCCGGCGATTACGAGGCAGACGAGAGCGGAGGCAAAGCAGGCTACTCCCTTGCCTAAAAAGTGTGTCACTGCAGTCTATAGCATGTTAGTGATACGAGGATTGGGAGAGTAGATGAATCAAATTATAGACGTACTACTGCTGCCGCATCTGTCGAGGAAACAACTTCCCAAGGCAGTAGTACGTAGTAGACAGAATTAGCGGCCAGGTAGCAGATGATGATAGTTGGAATGGCGGTGTTGATAGACAGCGGAAGCTGTTTAACTGGATTTTGCAGCTCAGCAGCCACATAATTTGCTTAAGAGAAAGCGTCAATGCTAGTCGTTTCTAAGCCCACGAATTGACACACCTTTGTCCCATCCCGAATAAGCCCATAATGCGCCATACAGGGCTGTTGAATAGAACCCAAGCGATTCCCAGGCAGTCACTTTGGTCCAGTCAAAACGGCTACCGTCTGGCAAGACCGTATCTCTCGAGGCAAACCAGCCCTTAGCATGCCAATCCCCTCCACTGAGGTCCTTGCTCTTTCTAATATACACAGAAATTACAACAAGTCCAGCGACAATGAGTAGAAATATAGTGAGTAGCTTAATAGCAACGAAAAGGCTTGATAAGCGTGTACTGGTCTTCGTACTAATCGAGTTTACCAGTGTAACACACACCAACACTAATAGACTTAGTAGCTTATGTGTGAGAGGCTGTACAGGCTCGTTGATTCCCATGCTTGAATATATTGACTCAACAAACACGATGCTGAGAATTGCAAGGGTGGCAGGCATCGTCGCAACAATCCACGACCAAGCAGCCATGAAGCCCCAGACCTCGCCATACATGTATGAAAGGTATGGTTGGACGCCTCCTTCGCCAGGGAATGCGGTCCCAAGTTCAGCCATGGTTAAAGCACCGGCCCATGCTAAGATGCCCCCAAGAAACCAGACGAGAAGGGCCGCACCTGGTGATGGGACATTTGCGTCGACTGGTCCTGGTGACGAGAATATGCCAGAACCAATGACAATGCTGATAAGCAGGGCGAAACCATCGAGAGCGCCAAGGTTACGGGCAAATGTGCTGTGGAGGATAGCGGTGGATTTAGTGTTATCTTCATCCGTGATATAATTCTGTACTTGGCCCTCGTTCTGTTCCTGGAGGAGGGGTGATGTTTCAGATGTTGTCATGCTGTAGGAGATGCGAGTCGGTCTTCCGTTATTGAGCTATCCTGTGTCTAGCCTTGTAGGATTTTTAGAGGCTCTACCAAAGAAATATGGAAATATTCAATAGTTGTCTATTTCGATAATCCGTTATCACAATCATCGCTGCTATGACTGAAACAAGTGTTGAGCGAGATTAGATATAAATAACGTCATCGGATATTGTACGGAGATTAATCGCTTTTCCGAGCCCCACTCTATGACTTCCGAGGTAATTCTAGTTCACAACAGTTCACAGCAGTTCAGAATGTGACAATTCCCTCAGTTTTTGTTATTTCGAGCCTAGAGTTTAGAATAATACGTCTACCGAAATGGTTGTTCGACCATATTTCACGAAGCAGAAAAAGGTGCTCCCGTTCGACAAAGTTATCGAGCTCGAGAAGATCGATGATTGGACCTTTCGCTCCATCGTGAAGGCGTATTCACCAACTGGTGGGAAGAATGGTACTTATGGTGGGCATGTTTTCGCTCAAGCTGCCTGGGCTGCTGCCCAAACCGTCGGTGAGGGGTACCTAATTCATGCATGTCAGGCCAAGATCTATCAGTAATCGTTGTTAATCTTTATAGAACATCACAGGTTGGTTCATCTTAGGAGGGAAGCCAGATGAGCACTATACCTATAAAGTCAAAAGGCTACGAGACGGAAACAACTACTGCACGCGCTCTGTGACTGTGAGTCAGATTGCGGCTCACGGTGATATGTTCACCTGTACATGCTCGTTTAAGAAGGATGAAGGATCGCCTTTTGATGTTCAAGACCGGGCCGACCTAAAAGACATGTACCGAGATGTATTGAGGGGAAAAGAGAAAGAACCGATGGAGCATCCGCCGGCACCTAGCAACGGCTCAGAATGGTTCAGTGACACGTATTTACCGGCGAATCCTGACCATTTCAATCCGATAAGTGGATTGCATATACGAAAAGCGGATATGGCAAAGTATAATGCCAATCGTAGAGCTATAGACAAGCGGCAGCTCTCATTTTATACACTCCGTGGCTCTTTACCACTGCCGACAGCACCATATCCACTAGTCAACGCAACTGGACGGGTGTCTTTGACAAGAGAGGCAAATTTGCATGCCTGTGCGCATTTGTACGCGTCAGACCAAAACTCTCTTTTCATTGTTCCTAATCACCTTGATCGTCCTAGGGATTTTACTCGCTTGGCGTCCTTGTCCCACAGCGTGATTTTCCACGTCGGTATTGAGAATCTGATTATGACGCCTGAGCCACGGATTGATCACCCAAATGCCGATTCGACGTTATGGGAAGACGAAGCGTTACCTTTATGCAATCTGGAAGGCTACCATAAGGGCGACAAGGATGGGCGCAAGTGGTTCGTGCAAGAGGCCTATCTCACACGAGCGACAGGTGGAAGAGCGTTGCATACAAGTAGACTGTGGGATTATGATACTGGAGTACATATTGCAACGACGTTTCAAGACGGTTTAGTTCGATTTAAGCCTGATACAAAACTCTAAATATCGGATAACTAGATCTACAACTCGGCATGGTCGCAGTGCATTGGGTTAACGTCGGTGATTTTATGCTTATCAAGAAAAAGTTTAGTAATATCACTCTTTATATATTTTAGAAAAAAAAAAGAGAATAGTCAGGTTGTGTGAGCTTCATCGTAGGTTTCTCTAGGCCAAGAAACCCGAGTCTGAAGACGCTGTGTTTATGAGGTGAAAGATACCGCTTAGGGCCCGCACCAAGACCCGATAGAGTCAAAAATACAAAAAAAGTATCCTGGGATATCTGACTAAAGTCAGACGAATGCTGATGAGAGTGGGACCTATTGGGCAATTGTTAGATAAGATAACGATTGCAGATGTAGTGGTAACCTACTCGAACCCACGCCACTTTCGTGACCAGGAGAATGTGCTAAGGAAGACCTTAACCTGGCGCCATAACCAACTCGGCCATCTCACCGAAGGAATTATGGAAGATCTGGCTGGTTATTATATTTATATACGCTGTTTCCTATTGCACTGAGCGATCGTTATGGGTGAAGCGGCTGCGTTCGGCAAAATATGTTGAACCCCGCACAAGAAAACTTGATACTTCCCCAAAAACCACGAACTAGCACATTACTAACCACTTTAAATACTTGATAGGTTGGTGTCGAGAAATGGCCGCAGGGTGATGGATGCCCATAGCTGAAGGCGCCTTACGCATTCACGTCGGTTATCTACTACAGTTTGCTCTTGGTACTAAACTGATCGGGCCGCCATATTTCGTTCAACAAGCGACTGGCGTTGACCATCTCTGGTCTGCACTGGCCGAGCGACGTGATACCGAGTAACCGCATTCCAGTCTGGAGCTCTTCGGCAAGTACTGCCATGCATTAGTATCTTTACAGCCCCTAGATATCAGAAACTCACCATCTACACATCTCTCAACGCCTTTCGATCCATATGCGCCAAGAGCATACAAGAAGGGTCTACCAATACCCACTGCCGTGGCGCCCAAACACAGTGCTTTCAATACATCGCTTCCATCTCTCAGGCCGCCATCCAAGAACACCTCGAGCTTCTTCAAAACATCCGGGCAGTACATCCGGATCTCACAGAGCGTCACTAGCGCGCTAGGTGCCGTGTTCAGTTGTCGTCCACCATGGTTGCTCAGTAATATCCCATCACAGCCATACTCCATTGCGAGTTTCGCATCTTCTGCGCACTGGATACCTTTTAGCACGATCGGCCCCTCCCATTCCTTTCTTATCCACGTCAGATCCTCCCAGGTCGTGTGCGGGCTCAGTTGTCCTTGCACGACTCTTCCGCCCATAGCGGGCGCAAACGCATTGTCACTACCCGTTTCCCATGACGCAGTACTTTCATCTTCTATGCCTACCGCTAATGCTTCCTCGGCCTGTAAATATCGATCTGCAGTTCTCTTGCCGAGAATTGGTGTGTCGACTGTAATCCATAAACCTTTGTATCCACACTTCTTGACAATGCGCATCAACTCAATCGCTTTCTTCCGATCCACAGGCATATAGTACTGGTAGAAGAGCCTAGTTGGGCTTACTCCTTTGATCTTTTCTTGCTCGGCTACAAAACCCTGCATAATCTGCTCGCTTGATTTCGTGCTCGCAGTGCTGACTACAGCATGTACGCCTTTCTTGACTGCACCTTTGTACATCTCTAGCTCGGCTCCTTCATGAATGGCGCCCATTGTTCCCATGGGACTGATGTAGAATGGATACGGCGCACTGTGCCCAAAAATCTTCCGACTTGTATCTACATCGCCCACATCTCGCATTACGCGGGGGCGGAAGCTGACACGACCCCAATCATCCAAGTTGCCTTTTAGAGAGAGTCCAGTGTTGGCGGAGGTGGAAGCGTATATGTAGGACTTATGGGGAAGGACTGCCTTCGCAGCTTTCTCGAAATCGGTGGTGACTACGCACATGGAAACATGGGATACCTCTTTAGAGAGGTTTGTCTCAGATGATGGCGTTGCATTTTCATTCTTTATTTGGCGGAGCCGACCAAAGGTGTTTGGGTCCACTGGTCCGAGCAACGCATCAGATGGAAGATAGTCGTTGAGATAATCTAGCGGATGGTACTTTTTGAATTCATTGGTTGCATCCTAGACTTATCATGAGATTTGATATCATGTGCATAACGGGTACTTACCGTTCCGGCGTTTCTCAATATGATAGGCGCCCCACCTGGGTGTTCGGTGTAGAACTTGGTGACATCGTATACCTTCGAGTCAAGTACGATCCAACATGATTTTTTGTTATTGTGTTTTGCGACTTCAGCGCCATCGATGTACCCCATGCTGCAATGATATCGTCCACCAACGATGGAGTGTGATGACAAGTGTCTTGTTGCTCAAATAGGTGAGGGACCTCGGGAATAGGGCTCCCAGCCTCGGCGAGAAGGCCGGGATCTGGGGCGGCTATACTAGCGCCGAGAATGGTTCACATCGACTGCGTCAGGCCTATTTGTATTGGTGCAGGAATTCGAATTTACATCTACGATACTATGTATTATATGAGTCTCCAGACGTGGCGGCTCTGACTGAACGAATGAGTACTCAACTCCAAAGTTTCAGGAGCGATCAACTCTCGTGCAAATTGTGTCTGGACGATGATATACGAACACTTGTATTTGGTAAGATAGACTCCAAGGTTCATTTGACGAAGCCCTTGAGCTGCTTCATCAGCCACCGCGGACAGATTGAGAGTAGCTGATTGATTATATACTCAACACTGAATCGTTGGAGCCTTTGCTGTTACGGTAAGACTATCCTAAACCAGTCCCAAAATTAACTACTAGTATTCAGTAGCCGCTGAGTCATGATGCTATTGTCTTGAGATGTCTGCGCGTATAACTACGTTTATCGTTAGTACTTTGCTTCCACCAAGTAGGAGGACTAGCAATGTGCATCCTTTGCTTGGCATGTAGCCTGGATAGAAAAGACAGCTACAAGAGAAAAGAAAGTACAGAGTCGAGAAAGGGTCTGGGGTATAAGTACATTGATAGCAAGAGATGGCCTTGAGAGCTCCGAAGATTCCTCCTTAGGATCCTGAAGCGTAGCTTGATCGCCAAACACGTTCCTGCCCATGCTAGCTGTGCTTACATAGCGTGGTTTAGCCCTGCCTAGCATGCGGTTTTTACCGCCCCACTCAATGGCTCCATGCACCCGTAAGTAAGACCTAGATCGCATTTATCCTTTTCCGTGGTCGACTGCATAGCGTTCTAGAAGTCCGCTTCCTGACTTGCAGCACTGTTTGGCAAAGTGGTGGAACCACCCTGGGAAAACTCCTTTCGCAAACCCAGCGCATTGGTAGCGATTTATTCATAATATAGAACCCTAGATAGAACGTTCAGTGTATAAATGGTATAAAAACTACGTGAATGCCGGGAATATGGGATCTGGTAGTTTATCCATCCAAAAACTCGTCCTCGTTGCAGCGAACCTGATCACTCGAGATGCTGGCCAATTCCTTCACTGCTACTTTGACCTATGCTGCTATTGTCACGGCGCAGAGCCCAGTCGTTCCTTCTTTTACAATTCCAGTATCACCTGCTGCAGAGACCATCGCTAGCAATCTTAGTCCGGCTAATATTGCGTTATTCAACAAGGAAACTGTTCAACTTACCGATAAAGTTGTTGCAGACCTTCAGAGAAATCCAGATCTCGTTGAGTATGCATCGTTCTTCCAGTTTGCAGATAGTGTGGATTCAACCCTGAACGCACGCGCTCGCCGTATGCGCAAGTCACCTTGCTGCAAGACAATGCCTAGAGACCCAATATATCCCAGCAGGCACTTATGGGACCTCTTCGACCGCTTGCTAGGAGGCGCACTTGAGAAGATTGTCCCGATTGGATCACCCTGTTATAAGCAATCCGAGTATAATAACTATGATGCCGAGAAGTGTGCATCCCTCGTGCAAAGCCATGACCATGAAGAGATATAGTAAGGTTATCATTGCAGCGATGGAAAGTCAGGTTAATGAAGAATAGTTACCAGAACAACGGCGCCCTCATGAACCCTCTGTACTACGGAATGACTTGCCCCATCCCAGCGTCAGGGAACTTTGCGAATGGCACTTGTACACAGGGAGGATACTCTGAGTATGCGGTAAAAGTATCCAATGTGGCACAGATCCAGCTGTCAGTCAATCTCGCTCGGTCACTCAACCTTCGCTTGGTAGTCCGAAACACTGGCCATGATTACAACGGCCGGTCTGTTGGCAAGGGTGCTCTCAGCATCTGGACCCACGGGTTGAAAGAGATCCTGTACGTCCAAGACTACCAGGGATCTACCTACTCTGGGCCAGTTTTCAAAGTCGGCGCTGGTGTTCAAGGCTTTGAATTATACCGGGCCGCTGAAAAGTACGGTGTCTCAGCTGTCGCTGGAATATGCCCTACTGTTGGGGTAGCTGGCGGATATTCTGCTGGCGGTGGTCACTCTCCACTCATGCAGTTGTTTGGTGTCGGCGCTGATCAAATCGTTGCACTTGAAGTCGTTACTGCGAACGGAAGATTCGTAACCGCTACTCCGACTGATAACAGCGACCTGTACTGGGCGCTGCTTGGTGGCGGCGGTGGGACATTTGGTGTAGTTACTTCTGTTGTCGTTAAGGTGCACCGCGAAGTCCCCGTCACAGTCAGCTCCTGGACTTTAATGACATCCGAGACCGTGTCTGCCGATGCATTTTGGGAGGCATTCAGATTCTTTTTTGACAGCTTTCCCACATACAACGCGGCCAAGACATACTCATACTTCTCTCTCATGAAGCTCGCTCCTGGTACCTACATGTGGTCCATGGGTCCCTTCTTTGCCACCGATAAGACCGTTGCCGAGTACGAAGCTCTGATCAAGCCCTTCTACAAAAAGTGTGCTTCGCTTGGGATCCAGCTCAATGCCAATACTACTCATTACGACAGCTTCTACCCAGCCTACCAGGCAACATTTGGAACTCTGAACTATTTCGTCGGTGGTGCTGGTGCCACTCCTGGTAATCGTATGCTCCCGACTGAAAATTGGGCTACTGAGGACATCCGGAACCAAACCTTTGCAGCAGTGAAGGCGGCTGTCGAGAATGCGTTGAAGCTGAATATGTACCACCAACACCCGGCTAAGCAAGGAGAGGAGGATGCGAATTCGGTGAATCCCGCGTTTCGCAACGAGCAGAGCATGATTATAGCCGTCAATTTGATCGCAGAGCAGACTGCAGCAGGGTGGAAGGCGGGAGTTGAGCAGCTCCATGCCAAGATCATGAAGCCTCTCCGAGATATCTCACCGAGCGGAGGAAGTTACGGAAACGAGGCTGATGTCGCCGAGCCGGACTGGCAGAATGCTTTCTGGGGTAAAAACTATCCTAGGCTTTTGCAGATTAAGAAGAAAGTCGACCCAACAGGCTTGTTCTACGTCCATCACGGGGTTGGCAGCGAAGATTGGGTTGTCGATGACAATGGCATCGTTGGGGTGCAATCAACCGACGGACCACTATGTCGAGTTTGAGAGATTCAATGCATTGATATATCGTGGAGAGTGTGCCTGAGGCGTGGATGAACCTCGGCCCAATGTGGATGGCGGTGTGTGAGGTGCTCATGTTGAACCTCATCGAACAATGGATGGCAGGCCACAGTAGCAAATCAACTGCCGGTAATTAGCACCAGCATGGCCGTGTCAGCGTGACTCGCCACCGGCGACACGCTCCGCGGTGTTCCGCGCGTGCAGCAAAGGCGTTGCACTGCCTCGCCGCGGCCGCAACTCATCACAGGCATGGCAGAAAGGCGGAGGGCCCTCCGCGCCCCATGGCGTCCGGTTGCCATTTTCCAGAAGTTCCACCACCGCACGGCAGGTTGAGACGAGGTGCATGACTCGGCCGTCGCAAACACTCGCCTATGGACCAGACTCGTCATGCTCAGTGTCGCAGAGAGCTGGTGAGGCTCAGGGTGTCTGAGATCTGTATCGCTCCCGCCCTCAGCGCTTTCTTTCACGGCAAGCCGACACGATTAGTCATCGCGTGCAGTCTGTCACCAAAATGTTAGGCGGACCGTAAAACAAACACAAATCTCGTCCTCCGTTGCTCCCATCCATCTTGTGCTCCAATCTCCTGATATCTACGGGCTTATTTTCTATTCCAGTACTTTAACTTTCGGAATCCCCAGTACCCGGACCCGGCCCTTGACACTATATAACCACCATGTGCCCGTTGAGTATGGCTCCTCTATCCCACAGCTACCTCACAGGGAGAATCGCTGACCGTTGCAGCCTCTTTACCCGCGGGTGAGGGCCCGGCTCGCTTCTCTCCCACTGCTGTCAAAGACTGGCAGCCACGTAGAAAGTCCGTCTCCAATGCCTGTGAGCGATGTCGACGGCGCAAAATCAAATGCGATGGCGAAACACCGTGCACAACATGTAAACGCTTCACATTGCAATGCGTGAGAACACAAAAGCCACGGGAAGTGGTAGCATTGTTAGTAGCATTCTCGATTGCATACGCCGCAATCCCTGAAAACTGGTTATTGACCCATACAAAGAGAACATCGAGAGGCCTTGGAGGGCCGTATACATCACCTCGAGGCCCAATTAGCAGCCCATGTAAACGCACCGATGCATGGTATGGAGTCTCTTGACCATAACATGTTGGCTACAACGCCAACTTCATTCGATTGGCAAACGCCACCACCCCACCTGAATATAGACACCGCGTTCCCTGCCTCATTTACGGCAGCCGATCTGGATCTTGGGAGCTTTTCAGCTAGTGGCAGTCTGCCATCCATCTCTATCGATCAATGTGAGCAGGTCCCAAATGTAGCATCGCCCAGTTCAGACGTACCTTCATTCTGGTCAGGTACCACCCGCGCTTCCTCACCCGAAATGCCACCCACAAGCGCTCCTCCGCATTTCGCCTCAATATCGCAGCATCTCGCCGGCAGTAAACCATTTACTTCACCAATGGAACCGCACACTGCGCCATCATGGGAATTCATGGCTCAGGCGAGTGCTAGCCGGCTGAATCCAGGAACAGGGAGCAGCAGAGGTCACTCGAGGAAAACATCTGCTACCTCTGTATCGGCCGACAGCGACGAAAATGCAATGTCCCCCATTCTCGAAGTTGAAGATGATTTGCTGCCGCTTGCGCCTGCGCCTCGACTCCCACGACAAGGGATTTTTGCCCCTAGTCACACGGAGAGCCCAACGCCTGGCTCATCGCGCTCGAGCTTCACAGACCGAAGCCGTGCGCTTGTCACGACCCCGCTGCCCAGCCGATTTGAGGCAGAAACCTTGACAGCGGAATTCGTCCAGTACATCGAATCTCTTCAGTACCAGGCGTACGGTATTTCGCCACCGCTTTTTGCGCGGTTATGTGAGAATGTGTACCCGAATGGGCAACACATGACTCCAAATGTTGATCTGTCTGTCTCAATCCCCATGGCGAGATTCCACGTTTTCCTCGCAATGGCTATCGCAATGAAATTGCGACTCCGAGATGCCGCAGAGAGCACCAATGGCCTTCTCGATACATGCTACGAACTGGCAATGCAGCAATCCGCCGTGTCAACCTTTTGGCAAGAGCAAGGCGGAATTGAGGCTGCCCAACTTCTCTCAATTTTTGCCTCAATTCGTAGAGTCCCTCCAAATGACGGAATGAGACTTTTGCAACAGTCATTTACTTGGTAAATTTGCATAGTAAGTCTTGACCAACTACGGAAGGTCATTATGAATAGCGTTTCTATCTGCGCATTTGTTTCTTCGCATGCAACTCCTGAAAAGCTACGTTTTGTTCACATTCATTGTACATAGCAATGCTCGCGTCGCGATTTACGCGACATAACGAGAAACTGATAACTTACGAATCAATAGCCATACCTCCATATCTTTTTGCCCTGTATTTATAATCATTTTCGAAAGTTTCTGTCCAAAATACAAGTTCAAAACCATACGAGCGAGTCCCGGTGATATCCGAGGGCAGACAATGGCAAATAAATACACTGTCAGATGTCTGCCATAGGAGGGTATAATTCATAATGACGACCATCTAATGACTGCCGCAATTGAGGCAAGAGGAACGGATTCTCTCGATAACATCATCGACAAAGCGGAAACCTGAGTGACCGAAAAGAGCACGAACGAACTTGAATAAATATTCATTGGTAGGGCCCGGAGAGGGTTGATCTACTAAGTTCTCGACTATGTCGAATTGAGCTCTCGCGACACAATAACAACTTGGCGACAACACCAAGGCGAAACGAATAAACGAAAAGTCTTTCAGAGTCAGAACTACAGTATTACTAGTAGAAAAGCTATCGCCCGGCTACAACTGTTAACCCTAGAATAATTTTTTTTTCTATTCTAGCGATAGAAAAAAAAAAATATGGACTTGAAAATTGCTAGGCCAGTGATATAACGAAAAAACTATTTTACCATTCCTCGAAGCGCATAGCGGATATATGTTTTTAGCCCCTCTTAAATATGTTTAGGTATGGTGACTAAATTTTGGTCAGTTAATACGTCTTTTGGTCGTACTCAGGCCAGCTTGTAAGCATTTAGGTAGGAGAGATATAATTTTCCTTCGAGCTCATGTTCGTGACGCAAGTTTTGGACAACTTGAGGAACAGTATATCAAGTTGAGACACTAATCGATCTCGTTGATTTTTCAGTTGACCATTTCGAACAATTCATGCGGAGGTCGTGGCAAAGATGTTTGACTGGAAAGACCGCAGGGAGGAACGAGGATGCAAATTTTGCATTGCAGATAGAACTCAATCTAATCGGTTTGCAAATTGTTGAAAAAGGGATCAAAAGGTATGTGTAACACGGGGACATAGGAAGACCAAAGCGCAGTAGCAATAAGGTTCCACAAGCAGTAATCACAAGTATACTCAAAATCCAGTACGAGCCTATGGCTTCATAGGTTTGTTTACATAGGTAACTTGCCCCTCTCTGTCCTTCATGCTATCTTTACTTCTATGGGTGATCTTGTATAGACAAGAGGTTCTTGAGAATCTTAGTCTATCATAATCCCAATCGATTACGAGACGAATGTGTTCCTAGTAGCGCACCTGAACATTACTAACAGCATCTAATGTAAATAATTTGAGATTCCCCGTCTTCTAACCGCCCGATTTCTCCGAATTATAAGCGGATTTTCCTGTCAATGGTTATCATCTATCTTTTCTGCAAATTTTTCTCAAGAGTTTTAGCGTTATTTGTGAAGTCATGAGAGTAGATAGAGGCCCGGCGAGATCATTGGGTTGACGTGCCAAGGGCAATCTACGTCGATATAGATAGCAATAGCCAACCCCATGAACATCAGACATGGGTTAACAAAAGGGTTAGATGTCCTGGCAATGGTATTTTCTCCTAGCGCTTCGGGGGTGTCTCAATGACCTCGATTGCACCAGGAGTCTCTGCCCAAGAATTGTAGTTGAATTGCAACACAGTCTGCATATGACTTTTAGCCCCACAAGAGCGCAGGCCAAAAGTACGGGTTTGCAGCTTGAGTTGGTGTTGAACAATTGCGTTATTTAATTCCCCAGCCCTGTCATAAGCGGCACGTGGTCTTCACATTGAGGTATTTTTGATATGCTCGCAACTCCAGAGTTGCAGATGTGTTGTAGAATGCTGTCAAGGATATCTCGTGGAACTCGTGGTCCGACCTGTTCCCTCGCTTTTTGGAGCGACTGTAGATCTATCGATAGGTGGATTTTCAGTAGATTTATGGCAACAGCGTGTGAGAACTCGGGAAAGCGTTCACCAACAGTGACGAGCGTGACTTTCTCAAAGACATCTGCATCTCTGATATCGAGGATGGCAGATCGTAGTCTCCCCAATCGTAGGAAACGCCCTTGTCTGTGATAGCCCCCATTTGCAGAAATCATATGCCTCTAGAATGCGTCCCAATCTGAGATAAAGTGCTAGGACTTGATCTCTTACTCAATGTTTTCAGTTCTGCACAGCGATAGCATGTCTAAAAGATGGTCGTCCAGCGCCGAGGTGGCCGCCTGGGCGGTGTTGGTCTTGAGCAATGTGGTTATAATGCACTTGGAATATAAATTAGAATAAGGCTTGGAAATGCTCAAGGGTGACCCTAGGCTGTTCCTGTGTCACAAATAGAATTGCCTACGGCCCGGTGGTGACGCAAGCTCGAGTGCATGAGGGCAGGGATGTTTGTGGGCGCATTGACCGTTCAGGTTCGGTTTCGACGCGTTGTGAGAAGCATGCCAAGTCGCCGCGGTCGTTCTGCGTTCACCCAGCATGGTCGACAACATTTGCGTATAAACTTAGCCATTGGGGGTTTTTTTCCGTTTGTTGCACGCCTAGACCGCCTGCCTGCATGGAGCGCGACCTCGGGACCCCCTTCAGTACATGCGGATGTGGATTCCGTGGCAACACCTACAAGGGCTTTAGCAAACTTTATTGTCATGCTCTCAATTCTTCTCATAGTCCTCGCGACCTCACTTGCAGAGTATAATTTTATAAGAGGCCATGAAGGCTATATCAGATGAGGGAATTGCTATGATGCAGAAGAATCGAGGCCTTTGATACGTTCCTGCGGTGCGGTCCGATAGGAGAGGCACGGAGGGACTGTATCTCGGCACAACTTTCGCATACATTACTAAGTAAAGTAGACTATCTGTAATAAGTTAACCCTAGGTTTATAACCATTAACAGTAAGACGATCATGAATCGTGTTACGTTACGATCCATAATTGACTCGAGTATCAGCCTCGTGTCCGAGGTGACAGTAATCATTGGGGCGAGGACGCTTAGGAGAACATTGATCTCGAGATCATCTTTCTCACCCTCCTAGCTGCGCGATGTGTACTGTGAGCATCAATGTTTATAGTAGGTAGAATTGCTCTAATTAACTAATTAGCAATTACAAGATGCGAGCCATATACACATTTTTCTGAATCTGGAAACCATGACTTTTCTTTGCACGTAAGAAGTATCATATTATCTACCCTGGGGACATCCGACCACACCGAGCATTCCAGCATATTCGTCTGTTCCTTGTTAGTATAGATATTACTCCATACTATTTATTCTGTTGCGCCTTCACCTGATTGTAGTCTGACCTGTCTTTGTGGTAACAACAACTTTCTCCTGATCTCGTTTGAGAGCTATTACCTATTGATAATATACGGCGCTCTTGCGGTATTTGACTGGTGGAACATGTGCACAAACTTCTATCGTGTCTCTATTGTTGCCACCAGATTTCACGTTGACATGCATTTGACAGTCAATCTTTACTGTAACAGACTATTTGGCGATAAGGGAGGAGTCGAAAGATACATACAGGGATCATCTCCGACGTGGAGGTATCGGGCATTGGTGTAGAAGAATACTGAATCAGAGGTGCGGGTCGGGCGAATTAGGTGAGGCTGCTTGTTAAACCTGGGAAGGCTAGCACCGCGAACTCCCACATACTTGATTGGCTTCGAAGTCAAGCTCTGCTACAGTGACAAAACAGAAGTCCAAGCTTTCCTAGATCGGCGTCCTGTAACTTCGTGGTCTGCACCATGACGGTGCGGTATGTGCTCAATGAATTTTCCAGCCAAATTTGGGTCCGTATGGCGGCTGTAACTGTTGGGTAAATGCTAAACTCGGGAAATGCCCCGATCACCGAAGAGTACAGGGTCAAGCTCGTTGGGTCGAGGGGCGTTTACAAGATCGGAATCAGGTTTTTAAATGGAAATATTTGCGATTTCATTCGATGATGTCCGGATCTTTGCTTGGGGAAAAAGATAGTCTGAAAAGTGGTTATGGCGCTGGGATGTGCCTAGCACACGTATGCGACTGAACTCGCGGATGTTTTAGCAAATTGCAAAGGATAGAGATGTCCTTCTGTCAATGCTTCTCGGCGAGTGGACATGCTAGAATTGATTTGGCGCATGTATGTGCGATCGCTTTATGCCGAGCGTGGTTCCATTTGGGCTAGAACGTACCGGTAATTTTGGGCTCCACGACATCCAAAGAGTAAAGATATTGCCCTGCCAAGGTTTGCAGATTCAAAAAAAAGAAAAGAAAAGAAAACATACATCCATTCCAAGTAATTTCCTAAAATCCAACCTGATATTCTTCTAACCCCAATACATTCACGTTGATGTGAAACAAATGGCAGCGCTAGTAGGATGACCTAAGGTCTAATATATGGATACCCCGAGAACTAATAGATCACGATGGCCCATACATTTTACGAAGATACTCGTATCTCTAGTGTTCGCTTGAATCTGTGCTTACTTCAGGGTATCTCGTCAAAAGATATGTGGCTTTCGTCCGAGAGAAAGTCAGGTAACATTCGGCCTGATCACCTTTTCCCCTGCCACAGTATTCCATCTTCCTATAGATTGATGGAATGGATATAAACCTAGGTAAATTTTATGGTCAGCTGTTGTTTTGCTTTCTCTCCCTCCCTCTCTCTGGAGTTCGAGGAGGCGGAGTCCTGATTCAATCGCATTAAACATAGCCCAAACATTGCGCAGAAAGAGCAGAGACACCATATCTAGCTAATTTTGTCAGTTCCATAACTCTTAAAACCGCCTGTGGCGGTTTGTGATGGCAACCTTGGAAACTGTGAGAGGCTAGGGGAGATCAAGATATACGGACAATCTTTCACTGGAACTTGCATTCTCCGAATGAACTGACACTTAAGGCGCTGAGATCCGTGCCTAAACTGATACTTAATATACTGAATAGCTGAAACCGTGTCCCTTACAAGCATGGTTCACCGCTTGTTTAGCCTCCCGGACAATCGTACAGGTGCTTTGTCATCGATCGATCACTTGATCAATCGGGTTCACAGAGTGACTACGGCAGCCCTTGCAAGAGTAATTCTCCATAACCATAAGTGAAATGAGATATTGGGTGATGGGAACGTAACGTAAACCCTTTCGAGTCTTCGGATTCGCTGGGCATTTATTTTTGCATAGCTTTGTTTCTTTTCCATTTGATATTGAAGGTTTTGCAAATAATTATCGGTAATTGACACGATGAGCACCCCGAAGGAAGCCTTGCCTTAAAATTGAGTAGTTCAGTATGATGAAAGTGCTTCTCTTGTACATATCGGCCAAAATATGTATCTAATCGTGTTTCAGTTACCAAACAAATGATGGGCTAGGTTCGGACATCTCCTTTCCTCAAGGGCTACCGTGATAGTCAGAAACACAACGAAATTCGGTCCTTGCGCACTACGGTGTCACCGCGGCTGTAACAATGACTGCGTGACAGAGTCTTCCGTCTGTACCTGTTTGAGAATATCCGCCATCATGCCACTAGGAGCAGTATAGTTACTCTACTGGTTGAACGTAGCAGTATGAAAGGGACCTCAGTGCTTCCTGAAAACTCCAGACGCTCACTACCAACCATCAATTCAATATCAATCTTACAGCAAAGCAGTCGTTCTTATCAACCATGAAATTCTTCACTGCCATCTCCCTTGCGCTTTGCGCTTCTTTCGCCGCCGCTGCCGCCCTGCCTGTGGCTGAGCCTCAAGACACAATCAGCAATGAAGCACTTGGAGCGGATCGTATTCCCTGCTCCCAACGCGATGCATCAGCTGCCAATTGCAGGCCTGCTGCGGTCGCGAACCCGCCCACGCGTGGATGCAATGCTATCAATCAGTGCCGTGGCCGCAAATAAAGGTAAATAGAGCACGCCCCCGACGGGCACGGCCCAGTAGCTAACATTTCCAGTGTTTGTCACCAACCGAATATCTGTATATTTTAGTATGGTTTTGGGGGTATCCAGCTGTAGAGGTGGACTATCGAGGGTTTCAGTCTTTGTTGGGGTTGGATTCTTCAGGGACTTTTTCTGGCGAGGACTACTTCTTCACTTCGGTTCTTGGAGATGACGGCTTACAGAGTGGAGGGGTACATATGTTGATTTCAACTCTTGGTTGACGACTACTTATAGAAAGGTTGTTATATATTTGTTCCGATAGGGGTGGAGAATATTGACTGCCATTGTGATAATGGATATCTTGATTGGGATTGTTTAGCAACTAATGTCCTGCTAATCACTTAGCGCCTAGCAATAACAACCGTTCAAAAAAGTGAATCCTCCCCTTTCCCGGCTCTATGCCGTTGCAGTGGTGGATTTAGGTGGTCCAGCCCTAGAAAATTGAAATCAGTGATTGAAACATTCTTAAGTAAGATGACTCTTCCGCGAGATAGCCAGCTGTACGAACTCTATGCACCTATTGAAGTATTTGTCAGGATTATATAGCGTGATTGGGTCACACATAGTTTATACTTCGAATTTTAGTGTTTTGCTGCATGAACCTGGCGCTTGAGGGGCTTAGAGGTGGGGGGGGGGGGGGTGTTGCGGAACATTTTGATAGGTGCTCATTGTGGCTATTTGTTGGGATAACGATATGACGGCAAAGGAGTGCACAAGCAATGAAATATATAGCTTATATAGCTTAAAAGAGCTGTGCCTCAATTTGGGCGTTCACGTAAGCATGACGTTGGCTAGTGTGGTGCTGGTACAATTTTCTGAAGGCGTTTCCAAAAAAACTTACGCATAGATAAGAGAACCTGTGGGCATCTGTTTAGTGCGATCCCAGGGCTCAGTCTTGTAAGAATTAGCATTCTAGTGGATCTGAGAACGAAGGTGGGTCCGAATATACTCTGTACTTAATAGCCGTGGTGGAACTCGGCTTTCGCGATCGATAACTCTTTTCATAAGACTCTAGCATAACGAAATATAATCTTCAGAATCTCTCGGTACTTTCAAAAAAGGGTGCACGAAGTGAAAAAAAAAAAGAAAATCTTTCTCCTACTAGCACACTGCACATTGCCTGGCTAAGTAATTGGAATATGTGGGTTTCGTGCTGTCACAAAGGACTGGCCTGACCTCGGAATGGCGGGCCTCCCATTTCGAATTCCAGGGCACCCTAACTCCTCAACACTATGCGATTACACGATCGTTTGGCGGAATCTTTCGCCCGCAGCGCGCTGGAGCTATTGGTAAAATGATCTGCGCATGCCGACTCGATACCGTGGGGATGGCGTCGTTGTTGTGCTTGTCCGATTTTGGCCTGATCGGCTTTTCCGAAATTATCACTGCCTTTCTTTTTGTTTATTTTTTGGGGGGAAAACTTAATGGCTCTAGAGACTTGATGTTATCTTTATCACTGACTGAATCGAATAAATTGACGTTCTGAAGCAGTATATCTCCACGCTCATGTTTGTGGTTTCGTTGTGGTATCGCAGGGCTAGAAGGGCTCGAAATATTGCACAGCGATGAAGCGGTACTAGATTCGGCTTTCCGGCTAGTAGAGTTTCGGTTATGTGGGCTGAAGAGGGATATGTCGTGGATGCGGAAGGTGCTAGGGCATGGCATGGGTTTACGATGGTCATGTGTGGTTTAATGGTGCAGCGATGCATTCCTCGCCTCTCTAGGGCAACTTGATTGAGAACAATGCATTCTGCGCCTTATCTGATATAATCATCGGGGCGATTAAGAAAGAATTTAATACATGATCTTGGGTTTAATTACATCAAAAGGTGACTCTTAAATCTCCTATCAGTTTCCAATAATCGCTCGGTACGTCACATGAACCACAGCCTCGAGCCATATAAGCCGTATTGCAAATACACAACCAATGAAGCCAATAACTAGAAAATAAGCTCTGTTGAATATGACCACTGACTTCGTACAATGGAGATAAAGAGTGATAGAATATGCTTGTTTGTGCTAATATATGGAACAGGATCTCAACAACATAAGACTGCCATAAAATTCCATGGCGAACACGTGTCCCGTCGTATACGACCTTAATGCGCAGTAGTATGATCTGAATGACATTCAGTCAACCTTCCCCTCTACAAGTACACAGCCAAACACCAGGCGTACCCTTCCCTTCCAGCCCATCCATCACCCAAACATTGTCTGTTCCAACTTCCCCCTATAATCGTTGAACCTTACTAAGGCCTCTTCATCTCGATCATCCACAACCCACCCAACCCCATCCCTCAATACATTGCACTCTCTACCCTCAAACGGACTCTCGCCGTCAAAATGCAAATACGCATCGAGTTCCTCGCACACCATGCGCGCGGGACACTGCGCACCCACTGCCTCAAACGGCTCGATGAACCAGAACGCCGGCTGTGCATGGTTCGCTGGTGATGTTGCATAGTGTGACTTGAGGCGGCGGAAGAAGGCGAGGTATGTGGTTGAGTTCGTGTTGCTAAGGCGTATATTGTCGATGTTAATGTGTTGTGCAGACGTGAGTGCGCATAGGAGATCCAAGAATGGGTCGGGGTCTACGAAGGCGTTGCGGAGTGCGAGAAATTTGAGGCGGGGGAGGAGAGTTGTGGGAAGAAGGTTTGGGAGGCGTGCGAGGGCTTGCTCGATGAAATCGGAGGAGCGGCGCTTGGCACAGTTGAGGCTGAGGTCGAGGTGCTCGAGGTGCAGGAGAGCAGCCAGGAAGGCGTGGAGTAGAGGTGAGGTGAGGTAGGTTGAGGGGAGATCGTTCCCGTAGTTGTAGTCCCAGCTGCCACCGAACGAGTTGATGGATAATTTGAGGCGTTTGAGGGGGAGGCGGTGAGCCATGGTCATTGTGTTAGTGAAGTCGAGATTGGGTGTTGCGAAGAGTTGGTGGCTGATACCAGTTGGTTCGTTTCCAGCGTAGATGATGAGTTCTGATATCTGGGGGTTAGGGGCCGACATTAACGTAGAGATGATGATGCTATATCCTCTCCAGCCTGGATGTAGCGATTCGTTCTGATCGCCGATTGTTCGATTGAGTATCTTGTTTCGGTATACACCTTGAATACTTGTCCTGGACGGACCGCGGCCCAGCCATGGCCAGACGGACGGTTTGCGAAAGCCTGGTGGCAAAGAGCGATAAAACGGTGTGTGGAACACGGGCTCAGGATGCCATGGTCGCCAGACTTCGCTGGTCAAGATGACCGTTTCCAGGTTCGGACACATTGCAAGCACATGTTGAAGTGCGATTTCATCGAACTTTTGCTTGATAATCTCCTGTTCTTGCCAATAGAGTGTCTGGTAGATCTCGTAGCTTTCTTCGATACTCATTACTGTCGCGTTTTTCGCAATTATAGCCCTTGAGATTTGGCTGTCAAGTCGTAATAGTATGCCTTTAGCCACGTCTGTTAGCCTCCCGCTTTCGTCAAAAAAGTCGTCGTGCTCAAAATTTCGGATCTCCGTATTGTCGTCGTGGTGTCCTGAGCTACTAGCTTCCAGCATATGCTCGATGTCGTTCCTGGTGTTCTTTTCATCGATTGCTATGGCGTTGCGAAAGCTCTCAAGATCTGGAAAGTATTCTAATTGCGCTTCATCCCAGATAATCTCGAGGACGTGGTGCCTATAGCGAGGATGGTCGAGAATCTTCTGCAAGCAGTCTAGATTCGCACGATTCGGTGAAATGTATACACGATGAATGCGAAGATCCACGCTAATTGCTAGATGCTTGCTAGCTAGTCTGAGCCTTTTGATATCCAATTTTGAGAGATCTTCGCACACAATTGCCAATAATTCGGCTGGTAGGTCCAGTATGCTTTTGTTGCTCTTCTTCGGCATGCGGCTTTTGTCGCCAGTAAAAGCTTCCGGAAACTCGTCGCCAAACAATTCCTCTAAGAAACTCATGGACGGTATTTCCTTGGGACTAGCGAGGACGCTGGAGACACGCCTTTTTGCAACCCCAGCTCGAGCAGCCATAGCCATACTTGGTTTCCTCCGGTTGGGTTTGCCTGTGCGTATTTGTAAATTAGAAAACATTTTTTGGTATATTTTTTTGGTGTGCAACAATGCAGACCATCTAATTGTGGATTGTGCAGGTTGTGATTCGGATAATATGGTTATCTTGCTAGGCGCTATGACAGGCGGAATCATGCAGCTGACAATCTACCAGAAGCGCCGCAGGACAATGTCTATGGAGCTCTCCGAGATCACGAAGACAAGGGTGTTGCCATGGTGCCTTGCGCAAAATTCAAAGTTCAGTAGAGACTCAATTAATCAAGAAACGTAGAAGAGGTGCGCTGACGAAGGGTGATGATGTGCAGAAGGCAAGGAAACATCTGGCCGCACCCATGCAGGCATGCCCCACTCGGCGCGTGAGCGAGTCGTCGCAACGCTCTTTGCCAGTCATGGTGACAAGACTGATGGCAAATGCAGCACCTAGTGCTAGTGGTCGTGTCTGATGGGGCAAGGGTGATCTCATGTGATGCAGATTGTAAAGGCGAGGTGGGAGGGGCCGCAATGTGCACCTGCGCCTAGGCCGCTCAAAGGTTGGGGAGCCCACAGGTGGGTCCTACCCCGAAATATTCTGCATCACGGCAATGGTCGCAAGCGAATGTCATGTCGAGATCCGCATCTCCTCATTGTGTTGGACGCTCCCCAGCGACTCCAACGAGATCCCATTAACGTACATTAGACAGGTCTTGCTAGATCTACTGGCAAGCTGCAAAGCACCCTACGACGAACGCCGAGGAACGCATAGCCATGTCAATCAACCGCTCGCCCAGAGGCTCGCGGTCTCTCCGTTGAGCTGTGCGTAGAAATGCGCTCGCGCTTCCCCTATCGAAGCTGTAGAACCGGCACCCGAGTGCATATCCATACCCCCAGACCGACGCCGAAGCTGGAAATACGGTCGAGACGATACATAAAGCCGATGTCAGGGAAGGGGGCGAGTAGCTCATCTAGGAGCCCTCCTCAGGAATGGTGTTCTTGTTCTTCTTCTTCTTGCCGCCTGAGCCACCGGAGGGCATGCCTGATGTTGGCTGAGACTGCTGGTGGACGACGAAGCGGGTGTAGCACTCTGACGGGTCCCACTCGAAACCGGCGAGGTAGGGCTTGTCGAGCTCGTCATCCGACTGGTGCCGCGTCAGCATGCTAGCTGGCGCGATGATGATTATGATGAGATACGTACACGCTTCTTGAACTGCTTGTGGATGGCGTCTAGTGCATCCTTGATGGTGACGCCCTTCATGTTCCGGGCAACGACTTCGAGGCCTAATGGGAAGTGCAGGGTGATCTTCTTGACCTTGGGTGTGCATAGCGGCAGCTTCAGGATGGCCGGGTCCTCGACCTTGGTCGATGACTCGTTCAGCTTCCTAGTTGACGACTGGTCAGTCACGAATTGGAAGGCAGAGACGCGTCACTCACCAGCCGGTGCTCCGTGTCTCGATGGCGATGGAGATTTCCTTCTTCTCCTTTTCTGTTGACCAATCAGCCCCGCCTTCCCCTCACATGCAACCCCTCACGCGGCGCCGCGTCAGCACAACCACTCACCAAGATCCTCGATGCTGTAGACATCGGCGGCCATGGAACTCGCTCTACGATGTCCCTTTTTGACCTCTTCGGCGGTTGCCTTGACAAAGCTGTCGCTGGCCGAGTCGACCTTGGAGAGCGGGGCTGCTTCTGACATGGTGGCGAGAGGGTGGAGGGGCTGTTGCTGCTAGAGCTGCAGGTGAATTGAGGCGATGGGTGAGAACGGGGCAACAGAAGGCCTGAAGTTTGTGTGGACGGATGTGGTTGCAGGAGGCAGAAGCCAGGGGGCGGCCGGTTTTATGAGGGGCTGGACAGCAAGTCACTTGATCAGCACACCATGGTCATGCAATCCAATGGCGACTGCGAACATCGCGCCCGTGCGTCCGGGGTGCAGGTGCGGGGAAGGAGCAAGCCATTGCGCCTGCCTGCCCCTGGAGTGCCCCTCGGCGTCATTGAGACGGCAGCCAGTGTTAGAAGTCGTCTGCTCGTAGCTGTGCTGGCCGTTGAGCCGCAACCATCTGCTTTGCATCGTGGAGCCGCATCTTGTGCACGCCAACTCAGGTACCCGCTCTGTATGCGCGGTGGTGAGGTGACCTCACGCGACCCCGCCAGCGCGCATACGTCATCCGGCATCAGGCGACCTGCCGTGAGCCACTGCCTTCACAACACTGATGCTGCACCGTTATTTTGCTGTGGATTCTATCTATTCAATCGATTCGTAGCTCAGTTGGTAGGTTTGGCAGCTCTGGCGCCTGTTGGCTTACACAGATGTGCTCGCACTTTAGCCTATGCATGGTGGTCGTGATACAAAGTGGCACCAGACCATCCGAGAGCCGTACCTCGAGTAAACACAAAACCAAAACACCAAAACAAACAAACGACTCAGTATCTGTGCTCTGAATATAGAAGACTTGGTCTCAATAATTATCAATTGCACTTCTGTCCATTGGGCTCCGTCTTCCGATTTACAATCAGCGCATCTCTTCCAACTGTTGAAACCTATGTGTTTCGCTGCGGTGGCTCTATTGTCAGGATTCCTTCTAGATCATATACCAGTCTTGAGGCTATCCTTGACATAGGTGGCCGCATGATGATCGGATCAGATCTCTGCATCTGCAAAACTCGCCCCTCGTTGGATTTCAATCATCCCATGAATGCAGTCGCCGCTCATCCCCTTCAGACTACACAGCAAGCGCAGCATGCCTTACATCCGGCGGCAGCTGCGGCGGCGCGTGGTGCTGTGGCGCGACTCGGGGCTCGGGCTGCCGCGTTTCCAACTCATGTTCGCTCCCTTCATGTTCCTTGTAAACCGGTGGCGCCTGTGTTGAGACGCGTCCATTCATCACTTCCCTAAATCCAACTTCGCGTCCTGCATTCTGCGCACGCAATTTACGCTGCTGCTTCGGGTACAGCGCCATGATGCCGACACCAAGGCCGACCACGAGTACAGCGCCTGGGATACAGATGCTGAGCGCAACTATCGGACCTGTTTCAAGCCGCTTTTGAAGACGTGGTGCCGTGGGGTTGGTGTGCGAGTTCGATATCGGGGCCGCAAGGGCTATGTGGAACAGTGTGAAAAGCACGGACACGAGTGAAGACAGCATGACGGCGCTGGTCTATAGGGAAAAAGTGCGAACAATGAAAGCAAGGCGCTTGCTAGGCAGCCAGGCCGTTATAAAGCGTCGACATCTCATGTCTTCTGGATGGCCTTGTGCTTGCCACCTGCCTTATCAAGTCGCAAGCGGGCGACCTGCTTCCCCAAGTATGACTAGCGCTGACGGCGGCAATGTGCAAGAGCAAGCTTGTTATTTGCTTGTTATTTGCTTGTAAATCCTCAATCGCGGTCATCGGTAACAGTTTTGCGCGAGGCACTACGACAAGAGGGGAAGGTCGAGGATGAAACTTCGTTCGGCTAGCGGCCTGACAACTTGTGAACAAAGAACCCTAAGCGGCACAAGTCGCAATTACCTCTAATGCTTTACCATCAAGCTCCTCACAGTTCACCCCCCTGTCTCTGGAATTTGGCCATAAAATCCGGGTCACTCGAGCTATCGGTTATATTCCGGAGAACCGCCTGAACAGAATCCGTCTGAATGGCCCATGAGGCAACGACGCGAGCAAGTATGGCGAAGAAATTTGTAATGACTAGCTCTGCGCTAGCCATAAAGACAATTTGCCTATGTGCTGGAATAATAATGAATGCTAGTAGACTAGCAAGTGGCGTGACGGAGAGGTACAAACCGACGAAACTGATGGTGAGATACTATGTGCTTGTTAGGCCTCAAGTGTAATATGCGGTAGAAAATTGACTTACAGTTACAAATGACTTTAGGATATTCTGCGGGATTTCAAGTTTGAGGAACACTCCAACAAAATACTCTACTGTGTAATACCACAAGCTTCCCACTGTCATCTCTAAAACCCATTTCATGAATGTATTGCACCAATTCAGCGAAGGTCGTCGTAGTTTTTTTTGCGCAGCCCCTTTTCTAACGACCACTTCTTGGTTCTTGCCTTCTTCGACTTTCTCCGCCTGTTGGTAAGATGCATGTTCGTATCTAGGCCGAGCAGGCAAGAATCTCTCCAAACCAATGAACCACCAATACTGTAGGGTGGAAATGACTAAGTATATTAGTATCTCTCTTGGTAATGTCTGCCGATAAAACGACGTATCCGAGCGTTTGGTCGTGGCGAGCGTTGATTGATCAGACGTTTTGTTTTCCGAAGGAAGATATCCTGATCTGTTCAACGCATTGTTCAGGTTCAAAACTCCCTCGTTCCCTAGTACATGATGGAATGTATTTTCCCATAGATGATGGTTGATGATTGTAGAGAGAGTGAAGATAACTGTTGCTTGAAGGACAGCGGTGCGCTTGGTTGATAACGACATAACACTATATCGGGCGGGTTGGCAATACTCGAAGTGATGATCTGTGAGAAAACTGCGTGCAGTAGATATAGATTAGTCTATGTGGCACAGTTGTGTGGGGGCGTATTACGGGTTCAGTTTCAAACCAGCCTAAAAGGAGAGCGCTCAAAATTCGCTGCACGTCTGCCTAGCACTGCCCTGTCGCTCACCGATGAATACATACGATATTCCCGACGGTTCTTATCTAGTAATTAATGCTATTTTCATCTATAAAGTCGCTCCCACACTTGGAAGATTTGCTTAAACTAGGTTAACGCCGGGTCTACTATTATTGATACCGCCCAGGTAGAATATGAAAGACCTTGGGTTAATACAACATGCGAAGCATACTCCTCTATCTCCTCAACTAACAAAATACAAAGGCCTAGTGTAATAGCGTACGGACCTCATTATAGAAATACCGAGCAAAAACGAAAAAAAAAACCCCCCCATCACGGCAGAAGTTTACCAGTAGTCACCTTCTGTGTGATCATCGTCAGCTGAGATGAGTTTTATATTACGCCCCACTCCATGCAGCATTGCAGGGTTTTTTACTAATAAATTTCGCCCCATTAAGATGTGCATAGGATGAGAGCATTGTCGGCACGCCGTGGAACATTGATGTAGGGGCGAATATGTCCGTACTTGAAAAGAAATCACTCTCATCTTACCTTAGTGCATATATCTATCGCTCAACATAAAAAATGATTTTATAATACTTGACGACATAGCTCAGCATGTTTACGATCAACCAAACTGAATGGCACACAAGAACAGAAACCATCACGTATACCTGCTATAATGAATGGGATCTTCTTCGCTGTATGTACTGAAACGCCAGAATATCAAGTTTTTGACGTCTCCAGTTTGTGCTAATACCTTTTATAGTACTTGTAGTATCATGGCAGAGCGTATTCTGGCCTATCATAGCATGCGCCACTGCTGTTATGTTCCAGAACACCGGCAGAGTCTGCAGTGGACAATATAAGATTGGATACATTTTAAAAAGCTCGCTATTCGTTTGCATTCTCGACACTGTAATAATGCTTGTCAAATTCATCTCGTTAGTCGTGGCAGGGTGTTCCATTCCAATTGCAGCCGCACACGTCTGGTATGACCGGTTCACAGAGCCAGAATTGCCTCAGGATCATTATAGCGGAAAGATGCTCAATTACCTATTCGAGGATTATACTATGGACGAAACGAAAACTCATGGCAACATTAGACGTGCTGCAGCTAGCACTGCTCTTGATGAATTTGATACTCAATTCGTTTCCAGAGGGTCGGGCAGGGAACATAATCTAGATTTATACCACGTACACAAAGAACGTGAGAGAATGGACGATATCTCTTCCGTAGAAGTATTCCAAAACGGTCTTCGATTTCACCCGGGATCAGGCGTCGATCGGACGTGGAGGTTCAGCATAGCGAGTTTCATTTGCGGGGTTTTACCACAAGCTATCAAAATATTTGGAATGGAATATATCCCGGGTAGCAAATTGGTTGTTGGAATCCTGATAACGACATTTATCTTACCTGAGATATTTCGCCTAGCGGCAGGAAGTGTCGGTGCCCTCGATTTACATCCTACGCCCATTGTCGTTAACTTGAAAGACTTCCTATCCGAACTGGAACTTGTGCTCGTCGATGGTGTCATCTTTTCCACCATTCTTGGCAACTATTTATGGTTGTCAATTGCTCCGCATCTCTCCTTATACAGCCCAATCGGGCAAAAGGTAGTCGTATTTCATACCTCTATTCTTATCTCCGTACTTTGTACTGCTAGCATTCTCTTGGTTTCCTTTAGGCTGTTGAAAACTTCGGTAGTCGTTTTCGTGTCTCGAAAAAGTCCCTTTTCCAAGGTAGCTGTCATCTGTGAAAAACCTCGGTCAATAGTCGTTGCCCATATTTCACAGATTTTTGCCCTCAGAGAAGATTTGGTACACAATTTTTTGTATTCAGTCCTTTTCGTTATCCTCACATTGGTCATTCTACTAATCATTTCAACATCTGTTATGCTGCGATATATGTCTTATGTTGGTCAATATGTTTTTTATCTTCTTACCGCAGCGCCTCTTGGGTCATTGTTGAGAACGCTTTTTTTAATTATTATTTTACATGTGATTTATCGTCTACTCTTTATGGGATCTCTATCAAGATTACCTTGTAGAATATTTGGCCTGAACGGGTCGATCCGGGAGTTCATATCGGGGCTGTTTATTGCGTCGACAATTCTTAGCTACTTCGTGTTTTACACAACACTTTACGATACTGGGAACACGTTTAAACCACCCTGGACGGACGCCTTAGGCTAGACTAAAACATACGCTTTGGGCATTGGAGAGATCTAAGTTATCCATCAGCAGCCGCGGAGATTTCTTGACTTCTATCTTTTATTTATTGTGTATCTAAGTCTTGTCTTTATACGACGACTAAGTATTATCTGCGCTTTCGGTGAACCGTCGTTGATGCACCCATGAAGAGCCGATTAATCTCGTTTGCTAAGCAACGCAAGTATCGAGATAATTGCGGAGTTTGCAAATGGCGATCTCGATCCACTCCCGCAACATTGCTCCTGCCCCATCATAATCCTCGTTAAATGACATGCCATCGGTAGCAAACCGCATCAACCGTCTGGCCAACCTGTAAACAGGCGAGTATGCGTAACGCATGCATCCTAGTCCAGCGGCTTGCTCGAAATGAGTTTCAAAGCTTTTCCTTCCTCAGTAGAAGGAACATCATTTGTAGTTTGCTCATCTTCATCTTCATCTCCATCCCAGGCCCACATCCAAAGTGGAGGTGCATATGACATGAAACTTGGCGCCATAACAGCACTATGATTGTCTGCATACTTTCTAATGTTGAATTAACTAAGATGCTCCGGGGCGAGAAATCCAAATGACATAGTTTTGTGATCCTTGGAACCACATGTCTACTTCCAACTCATGAGCCATGGTGACAAAATAGTTTAGGAGTTTTGGACAGGAGTATCCGAGGGGCATGTCTCCAAACGGTTAGCTTGACGCGCTTTAAAAGTCTTTTCCAGTAAGCCAAATGTAGTACAGTCGGCTTTGCTTCGCTGGAAGCTGTCTTAGCCTTTAGCGGCATCCTCCGGCTTGAAGAAGAGGGTAATATAATATTTCGATCCCAAGCTACTATTGTTGGTTGAAATAGGGGAACGACCTGCAACTGAGCCCTTTACTGAGAGCATGCAACGAAAAATTATCCCTAATTTGGCCGCTATGTGACGCTTGTAGATATGGTCCAGCTAGTAAAAGCAGAATGCAGATCAGTTCCTGGCAGCCGTGCTTGTATCATATAGGGGCTTTCCAACTTGTCGTTTGCGGCCTCATCAAGGGAAACAACTTCAGGGATAGGACTTTCTCCCAGCTCTCTCACTGCATATAAGACTGCAACGCCCTAGACTAGTCGCACAGCATCAAACCGTGGGATTCTGAGGATGTATTCTTTCGTTTTCTTTTGTCCAACCGCCTTCCAGAAATACCAATGATGCGGCCGAATTCTCCAACTGACATCCGCTGGATTACCACATTTTCTTTAGACTCGTTCCATAGATCTTTCAAAAACTCCGAAAATCGACGGCGAAAGGTTTCGAAAGGCTCATGATCGTACAATCATGAGGGCGAGTCTGATGCTGAATCCAATATTTCATCATCCATTTCGTAGGTGAGCAATGTGTCTGACGTGCCCTACGTTAGAGCGAGAGGGTGTTTACGCAAGATTGAGGGGTTTGAGGAAAGTAGTCTTAGGGAGCGGAAGGTACGGGTATGTGTATAGTGACGGGATCCCTGTTATCCACCCGCCGCACAGGCTAGGATCTCACGCCTAGCCTTAGCTTCCGCATGCTGTGTATCGTAAGTACTTACACGTAGTAAAGTTAGGACGCTTAAGTGCTCTTAGGGTCATCTTCTTGTCACAATAATCAGTGAGATATGAGGATAGATTTCGCAACCTAACAATAGTACAATATCACCTATGTGACCGTGTGAATTGAAAAATCCCTACCTGGGCAGGTAGCCGCCCGGGGACGTGAATAGGATAACTGTGGCAAATTGAAGAATTTTCGCGTAAACATATTACTAGTGACCAGAAGCTAACTATTCACGCAGGCTACAAGGCCGAACGACTAAGTAGGTTCCCTGCATCGTTCAGATTTGAGCTTTTACCCTTCCCATTGGAACTGTCCAACCTCCTAGGTAGAGTGAGTGATGTAATCTATTCACGCGAGTAGGATTCTAAGGTTCCTGTATTCACATAACTACCTGGTTAGGCCGCACCGACCTTGGTATTCCCCATATAGGTACTTAGGTAATCGGAAAGATAAGATACTACTTAAGGGATAGAGCGGCTCTGACTCTACTATAAACCGTCATAAGCAAGAACAAGAAAAAATTTCAAGCCGCAGCTGCAAGCTCCGCGCCCTGCTTAATTCAACAATTATAGCCCGAAGCAAAGCCGAAATGCCAAAGAAAGGCGCAGCCACGACATATCACTGCCTGGGGAAGAAGAAAGGTAACCGTCAGTATAGTAAGTCAAAGGGTTATCAACCGCACTGCTCATCAGGCCTATTGTGAAACCTGTGAGATTATTTACCTAAAGGCTGAAAACTGCAACACCTACTACGTAAAGCTACGCCCTTTTCTTAAAACATTTACTAGTTCAAATCTGACCATCCTAGCCGCGAACCTAATGCCTTCCAGGGTTACTAGCTAAAGGCCCAGCAAAGGGGACATGCGGAATGGATGCAAGTACGATAATTTTTTAGTTATCATGGTCTGTAGATCGACTTGATGTCATTGTATATTTTCAATTTTATTGATCGCCAAAATCCCTGACTTGGATGTAAAGTGATGCTCATTATGGATAGCATAGTCAAAACGTAATGATATATCCAATCGTAGAAGTCGATAATCAAGATAGAATCATGGGAGAATATTATCCTTCTATGGTTTTCATACTGCGTTAAATATAAAATTAGAATTGATGCTACAGAATGTGATTGCGCTTTGGTGATCCATGTCAGATGTCAAGAGGTCTTAGCTTCAATCCAAGTCCGTAAAATATAGTACTAGCCATTGTTTGTCTTGTTTCAAAAATCCAAGTCAGAGAAAAACAAGGTCAATCCTATAACTAAAATCGTGATAACTTACTGACTGTTCGACACAAACGGAACTTCTACAAGATACATAATATATAATACTCAAACAAGATCGCCTCTCCCAAGCCTTGCATGACAACAGGAGGTTCCAGGAGACTTTAAACTAGTCGAAGCATCCTAAGGTTCTTCTGGAATTTGGAATACTTTCTATATTGCACCAAACTGATGCTCTTGGCTACTTTATCAAGATCACCACCACGCCGCCTTACCATTTGTTATGATGGATTTCATGCAGAATTATTTGACATTTCAACTTACAGTTCCGGTAGATGCATTGCTATTTGCTTTCTATAGCCGATCCACCATTGCTTAGTAAGCATGCAAATGAACCGGATAAAAGGACACGTTTACTTGTCTCCTAATAAACCAGAAGTATAGCATAAACTTAAAATATGAAGTCAAGGATCTTGCTTCCTCTCTATGTATATCCCCATCCAGGGTCTTGGAATCCACTATACGCTGCGTATGTTCGCCCTATCCGAAAGACGAAGCGTTCTCATTGTCTGACTATCGCTAGAATCAAAGCGCACCCTAATCTCCAATTCTTGGTCATAATTAACCCTAATAGTGGGCCCGGTGCAGCTCCGTGGTGGCCTAATGAGGATTATGTTCGTGAAGTTCCGCGATTGAATGCTTACTCCAACGTCCAAATAGTGGGCTACGTGCGCGCAACATACTGTCAAAGACCAATAGACGATGTGTTGCAAGATATTCGAACATATGCAGCTCGCTCCGAAGATAATTCACACACCAAAATCGAAGTGCAAGGCATCTTCGTCGATGAAACGGTTAACCTGTATTCGCCACACTCGAAACAGTATCTCGACAGCATTGACCACAGTGTCAAAGTGAATAACAGTATCGGCGGTAACAGAATCGTGCGTTTTATCCTTCAGAGTACTTGATTTTGCAAGCTGACATTCAAAAGACCATCCACAATCCGGGGACGGCCGTCAATGGCAAGCTCGCAGCTCCGGGCCCTGACATTACAGTCGTAGTAGAAACTTCTTACGGACATTTCATAACAAAGGAATACCAAGATTGGCTTAGAACTTCGCCGTATGATTACTCCCGGACTTGTTACATGCTTCATTCGGTGCCAGGAGAGGAGGTCGAACATTTAACTGCAGCTCTACATGACCGGGCTGCATATCTCTTCATAACGAGCGCGACGTCCAACTTCTATGAGTCTTTTGCGGAGCCATGCTGGCAGCGATTTGTTGCAGCGATGAGTTTACAATAGTTAAATCCACCTACAATTATATTCAGTACTAGAATACGTATTATCGGGTACTATATAAAAGTTCGTACAAATGTGGTTTTCTCAACATACCTCTGGCCCAGGGCCTTCAAAATATGTGCCCTAGAGAGACTGATTTGATGCTTGATTGACCGTAAAGCTTCTATAAGGTGGAAGTTGTACTCATAGGCTCGTGTCAAGTATTTGCATCTTTGTTTCCGACAACGAGAATACGGTTTGGTGATATACTATGTATGAATCATGGATGTCTACACCGCTTCACCATATCGTTAGAAAGCCAGTATTTCTTTTGATTTCAAGTCGAAGCTCAGTCTCGATGAGGTTCCAGATTCTGCAACGATTTCGAAGTCCGAATGGCATATCTGCCAGTCGTGTGTCTTCATCATGTATTGGGAATTGTTTCATGGCAAGCAGTTTTGCAGCACTTTTCCAGCCCCAGCCAGTCGCACCGGATGCTACATTTGAACTCTGCCGAAGATATTCGATCTGCTTCATGTCCAGATCCCATAAATGGGAATGTGCGCTTCCATGATGCAGAGCGTCCTGCCAAAATGCGCTGTCTAATGAAAGGGTTCTAGCCAAGGCCTTTGAGGTCTGGTGAAGCCTGAAAGCTGACTGTGTAGGTAAATATTTGCAAATCATGTCGAGTAGCTCAGCTGGAAGTCGTTCGATTCCTCTAGGCTCATGTGTGATCACTAAATGGTGGGCAGCTGTTTCCTCATGTGCAGATGCTAGCAGAGTGTCAAAAATGAATGAGTCGAGCGCCGGAACGTTGATGGGGTCAGTGTAAAACTTCTGTGCCATGTTAGCCCGGCTGTGTATACGCGTGTGAAACATCATACATCGTATTCTCCACCCCACCAATCCAAATGCTTCAAGCCTAATACACTTCGTGGCCCATATTGATCCGAGTGACCGCATAAGTCGAAAATGTCATTCAACTTGTCATCCTCATCACGCACAATGTCATCTGACGGGGGCATGCGTACACGATGATCCGAGAAGCGAGTGTTCAGAAGCCGACATATGATCATCAATGCGGGCTCCTTCCCTAGGTCCTTCTGTTGAGCGCGAAGATCATCAATCACTTTAAGCCCTATACTCAAGCAGGCCTCGTGTAGTGCAAACAAGGTACCCCCACTTTCAGGGCCACAAGCCTCGCGCTCATACCGTAGTACATCGTACCAGACACCTTGCAAGCCAGTCCGATCTGGTACTCGGAAAGGGCCAGCGCTTGCAAAGCTATATTCTGCCTTTTCTGAAAGGAAGACACCGTTGACATTTGAGCTGTTGACTGCCCTGTAGGCATTATTAATAAAGGCCTAAGCAATTGAACTTTATATCATACTCTGTATCTCTACTCGCAAGCTTGTGACTGTTCTCATCTTTACTATAACCTATGAGGCGACAATCAAATAACCACTCGAACGACCTGTCAGCACTAATATGTAGGATTTGAAAGGAAACAAACCTGATAGCGAGGATCTTTAGAATTCATATGGTAGACCTCCCCGATCAAATCAAACGGGGCCCCACAAATGACACAATAAGCTCCCGCCTCCATAGCGTATCGCGCATCGCTTTTCCAAGGCCTATGTGAGCTGTTATCAATTGATAGAAAGATACCCATGGTGTTAAAATATAATGAATCCGGGTTAGGATCTGGCGAAAGAGGTAGCTCAGTTGTTGTGTTAGGCATCTAGGCCAGATAATGAGGCCGCAAGCAACCGTTATTGACGTTGGTGCCGCCAACTTCCATGGTTGTATAAAGAACTAGACAAAGATGCTGACCATGGACCATTTTATGGTGGGATACCGTACCGCGGGGCAATTGCTGTTTACATTAGGTAATTTCAATTCACCAGTTTATTAAAAAGCGATAAACTGATAGGTTCACAGTAATCCAGGACGATAATGAAATGTCCCCGGGTTGGGTGATTGGTGGCGTGTAAGCATATCTGGCTTGGCTAATATTATGTGACATGCGCCATTCAGTCATCTTTCTAAAAAGGAGGATTCGGGCTTAGCTTATTAAGACGATCTACTTAAGGGCATGGAATAGGTTGGAGAAGCTTCATAGTTTACAAAGATGAAAGGGAGCGTACTAGGACTTTTTGTCTAATCGCGTTCGTTTTACTCCGCACTAGCTGGGATGTGGCGAGCAGTTGGACATCCACGGATCTTATTTGCAAGAAGTTCCAAGGTTCCTTATTTACCACTACTATTAATTACCTCAACTTCCCACTCACTCTCGTTCATTTGATAGCATATTTCTTCTACCCCCACCAATGGCGAGCGACCCGAAATTTTCCATCGCAGAACTAACCTGGTGTGCTGCTGCAACAGATGATTTTGCCGGAGTACGCCAAAGTAGCGATTATGTTGCAATTTTTTTTTAAATAGGAAGACGGAAGCGTGCGTGACTGTTGAAGCTTTTGGAATGAAAAGGTTGAAGTGGTTGATACTTGCATGTAATACTAACTGGTAACTCGTGTCCATACTATACTAAGTATAAGCGACAGCTGCAACCGTGAAACCCCCCCCCAAAAAAAATTGCTCGAAGGAGTTGGAAGCTACGCAAATCCGGAGTATTGCCTACGAAGGCCGCCATTCTAGCACATCTTTGCCGGTGCTACAACACGTTATATCTCTTAAGCATCGTCGCTCTCATACTCCGGTCTAGAAATATCGCGCAATCTGAATTGCTCAATAGTCTGGAGTATCTCATCGTCCTCTAGAAACTCCAGAAGCTCCGACGGATCAAGCCCTATATATGCACGTTCTTCACAGAACTTTCAGAAGATCGCAGGTTCACCTACCCCCCCTACCCTTCGAAAAGCATACTTTTTGTCTTTTGAAAACCAGAGAGAAGCAGGTTGATTTGTGGTCGGGCGGACAGCATCCATGAATGTTGTCACTTGGCCCTGAGATTCTGCGTCGTATGCCACCTCTACTTCCATATCGCTTTCAACCTGCTCTAAAGCATATTCAAAATCCTCCACATCCAATTCACTTCTAGTACCTACGAATATCTTCTTGAGACGTGGTAGACGATCTGCACGGTGGGTTATAACATCGATGATTTGTGATCGATGAACAAGCTCCACAGAAATCTCGCTAATGTGGAAAATAAGAGTTGTCAAAGACGGGGGAAGCCGATCACTGAGACGAAAATCGTCACGAAGGGAGGGTTCACCCATGGAACTGTCCTCGTCATCAACCATCTCCTCCCACATCGCCGGCAAAGAGTCTAAGACCCTGAGAGCACTGAAGTCAGACAAGGACTTTATTAGACCCTCGGGTTCATCGTCCCAGAGAGAATTCATGTCCAGGTAGAGTTCTTCGATTGTGTCTTTGATTGGGTCTAGTATGTCAACGAGGTCTTGAGGACCGAAATTGTGGAGGGGCGTGTCTTCTCTAGTATAGTGGAGAAATTTGAGTTTGGGACAAGCTTTGATGAGAATTGACATATCTGACTTAGTCAGAGTGTTTCGGAGCATTTCGAGTTTGGTTATACTCATTGATCCTGGCTTCAAGTTCACCGGCCATGCCCTCTCGCCAAGTTCAAATTCGGAAGGTTGGGACCAGGGTGCGGCATTGTCTAACAAAAGCTCCTCTAGGTTGGTGGCAAGGTTTAGCAGGGTGTTAAGATATCCTATACTGCAAAAAAGCTCACCGTCGGCGCTGGCGACCCTCAGCCGACGAAGTGCTTTGAATCTGTGGTGCGGCTCCGGCCAATCCAGTGGATTCGGGTCATCTCCAGATCCCCGAAGGAAAATGTCACTAACATTCGGAAGGATCGCGAACAGCAGCATTGCATAGGCGTCATCTACTCCAGCGCGAAGGAGCTGACAATACTTTCGGTCGTAGGGTATCTCGTTCATCGGGATAGTATCGTCAAATAAGTATGTTTCAAAGGAATTCGGAGTAGTAGCCACGGCATCGATTGAGAGCATTGGGGCGGCTTTTTTGATAATGCTGCTCTCGTCTTCGTATGGGAACACATCATTGATGATTCCTGCAGCCTTTGCTGCAGTTGTCAATATGCGGTATTCATCCTCGTTTGGCTCAAATGTCCAATCCATGAATTCGGTTTCCTTTCCCTCGCGATCCAGCTCAGTCACTCTACCAGGTTCCCCGTAATAGATAGGATCGAAGGCACGCAAAGTGTCCCAGCCTTCGACGTTCACAGACTTGATGTATCGAGCAAGTTCCGGCTTCTGCAGCACTCGAAACACGAATTTGGGGATAGGATAACCGGAACCAGTGAAGCGGTTCCTGTACTCCCGAAAAAGCTCGCATTCTGTCGTTTGTCGTAGAAAGCTGCAAGTCAGCGAGATATTGAGGAGATCAATCTGTCGTAGATGCGATGCAATACAGATAAGTAGCTCTACACTAAGGTCAAGGAGCTGCGGCATTATGGTAATAGGTGGTATACGAGAGCAATCGTGTTGCGAAATGGAATGAAACCCAACGCGGTGCCTTGGGACGAGACGCGACACGCTTTACCCTTCTCTCTCTAAAGTTGATTACATCATCATGTGGCGTCTTCTGACTGCAACGTCAAATTGCCAGCCCGCATCGCCTAATGTTCGCCCAGTGCAATCGCTGCAGTCGTAAAAAATCTTTCAATCCACTTCGGACAATTTTGATGAGGATCGAACTGACTTCGATGGTCCTAGTCATAGATCAGAACGTTCGGAAGCCCTAAAATCACTCCACCACTCTCAGCTCCTCCTGCTCTCGACACAGATCACAGCTACTATATCACAAAGGAATACACTGATTTATGAGCCGTACACCCCCTACTTAATTTAGCTTTCCTATAACGTGTTAGTTTCGAAAGTAGCTTGTGAACTTCTTAGTCGAAACGAGTGATGGTTGCATTGCCTTTTTCAATTCGCGATTTCTATGGTGTGTAGCAAATTCTGCGCTACAATCAGACTGCATTGTACAGTAAATTACGTAGTTCGATTCTAGCCTTCTACGGTGAGGCCCTAGCACCATTACGTGGTTTAAATTGTACGTTGGTTTGCGACACGTATCCAGGCCCAGTCAACACATACGAGAGCCTCAGCAATCTCATTCCCATACGCGAGGAAAACGTGTAGCTGTTGAGTGCAACTAGTTGAAGAAGCCAAGATATATTTCACGAAATGATCTCGGCTGTGTCTATCTGAAGAGATATCCTATAAATGAATCTTGAGCTCTGATGACGTTTGCAGGCTTGACGCACCTCTCATTTGTATACGGCTGTCAATTATCAAATATTGGACTTCCTTACAAGGACAATGGAAATACTGCATAATTCCCAGTCTCTCAGTGATCTACACTTAAATTTCTTGATTAAGGTTCACGCTATCTTGTGTAGCCGATGACTACGTTTGGTCGAATGAAGACCAATGTTGAATCCAACACACGCCCAGGCATATTGGGCTTAGATTCCATGTTTGAGTCTTTACGGTGGCCCAACAGGTTCTTTGATTTTTATCAATCTTCATCAATGAGGCGCTATGTCCTTGATGTGCATGCGTTGAAAATGGTGCGTCTTCAATCCTGCCTATACTTCGTGCTCCCTGCCCGGTCGTTATAATAATCTCCGTATTTCATAGCCTCTCTGTTTTCCGAGTCAAATTTCTTCAGAGTATACCATATCATACTCTCCCTCTGTTTGTGGGTTTTTCCCTGCATAATACCATTGTAGCGTGTTTCAAATTCGAGTGTATATCTCTTCTGTCGAATGAGCTTGCGCTTTGTGACGTTCAACTCATGCTGCAGTTTCCCACGGTTTTCTTGAGCATCGCGTTGACTGATATTCAGATTCGTTTTCAGGTCAGCAGCTTTTACTTTCAATTCCTTCACTTCGACTTTTGTCTTCTGTATCTCTCCTTCTTGAGCTTTAAACTTGGCCTTCATAGCCATAGTCTCACTCCCCTGCATAGAGAGGCTGGTCTTAAGCGTCTCAATCTCTCAAACCAGCTCTGCGCTAGTAGCTACCTTTTCAACTTGACAGTCGTTCTTGAGGGCCAAGGTTAGTAACAGCGTAGAAAAAAGTGTTGCAAGTTTGTGATGAGAAATGTACCTACTGGATTGGATATAATGTTTACAGTAACTAAAGGATATGTAAGCGAATCATAGTGAAGTAGAAGTGTATATGATTAACACGGCGACTCAACTCTCATAGAAAGTAAGTGGACTTTGTTTTCATCGGGATTGGACTTCACCGCTGTAACTGCTGTGCCCTGCAATTGCAATGGAGGCCGACAGGTGGCTACTTGAGAGCTGCTCCTGTATAGGTTCTTGTATTGTGGTGTAGTAGAAACGCACGTGATCGGGGAGTATTGGGTTAGTACTGCGGCTCCGCAAGTGGCTATAAGTAGGATCAGATAAGGGAGATAGACACCGACACCAACTCGTCATGTAGCTACTCTACGCAAATATTCAACTCAACTCGCCGACTGCGGGTCGCCACCTGCCCCCTACTTCTACGTGCATCCCACGATGCCACAGTATTCAAGCTTGAAATCTTCAAATATGGCTTTTCCCGTATAGCTTTTGATTTTTTAATACGACCAGTGACAAGATATGCGAATATAATCGCAGACTCGATGATTCTCGTTCTCTTGGCTGCCAAGTTCCCATCCAGGTCGCGGCGATGTTCTTCTTTAATGTCATAGAACTGAACGGGCTTTCATGGTAGATTCTGGTATTGCTATACTCTTTAGGAATTATCTTGCATCCTTCGCCAGGTTTTCCCGAGTAATATGATATTCCAGATGAAGTTATATGCGCCCATGCTGGACCCGAGATTTTTGACCAGTAAGCTCCGATATTGAGTAAGTCGGCATTAAGCACTTCATGATCATCGTTCACAAAAGCCATGCGCTCGAATTTGTAGACATCCTGGTTGGCTACTACAGCAAACTCGACAGGGAACTGCTTTTATGCATAGTCAATGAAGTCGTTGAGGGTGTATTTTCTTGCTAGTAGCATGTTGGATGCTGATAAGAATCTTAATGTTTTCTTGGATTTGTTATGTCGATCATGCTTTGATATGTCAGCCCTGTAGTTGCCATTCGGGTTTCTTTCTTGTCTTACTCCTCCACAGCCGTGGCGCTGTAATGTTTATCTCTGTGCCTTGCCGGCATCAACTAGACAATCGTAGCAATTGGGCCGATACAAGTTAGCACAGCGGCGACAGAAAACCAAACCCTACGTCACTGACGCGCCAAGACATTTCGTGCCTGTAACGCGATCGGTGAGACCTCGAGGTGAAGCAGAAATGATAACGCCGGTAGTGTAATGGAACAATACTCCATAGAATTCGGAAGCTGTGGTTTTTCAATTCTTATGCAGAGTAAGAAAGAAGATGTCATTCTGATAATTAAAATGAATCAAAATAGGCTCTTTTGTGTATTCACCGCAGATACATTGATAGCATAGCGTCTTGAGTGTTTGCTCTGTATTTCCATCTAATGGCCTACGAGTTTCCTCCTCTCATTCGTCCTCCACCATTTTACGCATACTATCTTTCAGCTTCCTGAAATTGCTTTCGTAAAGGTCAATCTATCAGAGACTTGATAATCCAGAGGACCACTTCTGGTCACGTTCGTTGATCTCGCCGCCCCTCTTCCGCTTCAACTTCACTCACTGAAGTTGAACTTTAGCGGCTTTTATCTCCCCTTGTTGCTACAGAAACTTGGCGTGGAGGGCCTTGCATTTACTCTCGAGGCCTTTTGCCTCTTTGGCGGCATCGGCATTCTCATCAGATTTACATGTCCCGATGCCATCCATGAAATGGAGGAACTGTCATGCATGAGCAAGGTCAATAGGAAATGAGGTCTTAAAACATACCTGTGCAGATCGCTTGGAAAGACCTGTGTTGGACGTCAGTTTATCAAGCGATATGTGCAAGACTACTTCCACTTACTATTTAGTTCGGTTTTGGACTCCGTGCTGATCATTGAGATGGCCACAGCCTTTGAGAATAGGGATTGGTCATTATAAGCTGTGACTGCTAACGGTTGACACGCTCGATTACGAAAGGGCAAATATCCAGTGCCGACCATCTTCCCCTGCTTCGCGTGCAAGCACAATTCCTTTATCTCTCGGAGCGAGCCCAGCCTCTCTGGGTTTTTGATTGACTGAATACGACCAGCGACCAGGAAGGCAACTTCGATGATGAGCTCCATTCGCTTCATGCTTGGACTGCTAGCTAGATCTTCGGCTTTCCGCGTAAAATTAAATCCTAGGTCAAGACTAGCCACGTAGCAGAACAATTTGATAAGTGTTTCAGTAGTGAACAAAGTAGCTGTCCGTGAAGCGTGGGAATGGTCCATCTTCGTCTAAAGCATAGCAAGAGAGCCCCGCATCATTGTATCGCGCGCAATGGGCATCTCTGTATACATCGTAGTGAAAGTGGTCAAAAGAGATCCTGAGAGTTAAGGAAATTTCTCGAAAATCATCTTGTCAACGCAAGAAGAAATCAATTTGAACTCCTATGGAAAGTGTTTACGCACATACTTCTTCACATCTTTTCGCGTATATTGAGCTTTTACCTGCATAATTGTCGATCAAAACTTCAAGAGTGTGTCTGAGAAGAATGTTAGAAGGTTAAATGGGGGGTAGATTAGTCGTAGTACTTCTTGTAGTAAAGAACGTCTCCCTTGGCGGATGTATCCACTGAGTAGAGGAGAGTCGACCAAAGCTGTCGTGCTTGGTGGTTATGAAACGAAAGCAGAATCGCTTAGGTAGGTGCCTGAAGCAATGAACCTTGTACAAAGACCAAGTGAACATGGGGGTGAACTCGATACAGTCACATGTAGGCAACACAACGTTAGAGTCACGAGGCGTCAGAGAGCCATTAACAAGCTGATTTGATGTCAAAGATAATGAAGAGAGACCTCAAGAGACTCAATTACATAGCGTATTGCTAATTGACAGATGGGCCAGCCTCCGAAATTCAATGCGCCTCATTGACACAATTCTCACCCTCACTGCACAACCTTACTAACCTTATACTCAACCACGATCCCTGGCTTCCCCTCTCCCGTCACAAAATGTCCCGCAGCAACATATGTCCCGTTCTCCAACTCTTTATACTTCGCATTTCCCGTCTCAAACCGAAAGGTTACAAAGCTGTCGCCATACGGCGTCGTCTTCGCATCCTCACTGCCTGATAAAACCGCTTTGATACCGGCCGTCAAGACAACCGTGCCAGTATAATACATCGCCAAAATAGCTCCGTCGTCATTCCTAAAACATTAGCTGGAGTAGTTGGATAATGAGAGCAAGGACATACTTGACTTGACTTCTGACATCCAACCGCATGTTTTCTCCGTTGGCGTCGTTGTGAATGTAGTCGTATCCCACGCCATGTCTGTGGCTTTTAGTATGTTTTATGGCAATTGGGAAGATACGTACAGTTCGGCATCTAGCTTTGGCGAGAAGCCTGGCTCGCTTTTTACGGTGCCGCTGAGCATGGGAACGATTGCTAGTTGACGGCCGGCCTGGCCGCCAACTTGCATTGGGGCATCAATGTCGACGCGCACGGTGAAGGCGGGTTGGAGCGAGGGGAAGCCTGACATTTTGGCAGCAATATATGGTTGGAGATGGATTCAGGCCGATGAGATTGTGCAAGGAACTTTGGTGAGATAGAAGCTGCGATGTGGGACTTGTATCTGCATTTGAGCGGTATGGTTTGGGGTAAGATGGTAGGCAATTCGAGAAAGTTACCCCGCCTACCCCACTCATCCATATCTCCGTTCCGATGATGACAGCATCAGTTCAGAAAGTTGTTGGCATGGGGATAACGAGGAAATAGCTTGAAACATTTATACACAAATCGAGAAAGTGGAATTTGAATAACGTCACTAATAGCCAAGTTGTTATTCAAGAGTTTCAAAACCCACTCACTCTGCCCTTCTTTTTCTTCTTTTTATCCAGTCGACCTCCAAACTTTCCGGGCTCGACTTGGCTCTGCGCCCCAAATGTGTCAAAAGAAAGGGGTAATGGTACATGGGACTGACTAGCAACTTGGCTGCTACTACCTATACCACCCAACATAGGTCCGGGAGAACTCCGAGGAAACACAGCAGGTTTTTCAAACACAAATGGCTGGCTTGATGGTTGTGTTCGCACCTGTTCATCTTCGCGCCTTTGTTTCCTCTCTCGATGCTTCTTTCTCTTACGTGCCTTCTCAGCTGCTTCCTCGTGTTGCTGCTGGCTTGTTTCGTCAAGCGCCTCAATATGACCTACTTCTTCTTGAAGGTCCCAGTCGTAGTCTCGTGGATCAGCGCCTAGTTTCCAGTGTGCTAGTAGTTGATCAACAGTACTTGAAAGAGGAGTGGAGAGTGGCGCATCGTCGTCAAACTTTAGATGTTTGCTGAGACTGCTAAGCGGATGCTTAGAAGCTGTTGATATTTGAGGTAATACTGGGGGATAAGAAGGCGAGGACAGCATTTGTGATAGTTGAGGCCGTGATTGAGATGGTAACATTGACGGCTGCGAATGCGAAGTCATTATAGCAGGTGGCGATGGCGACAATCGCCGCTGAGTTGACTTTGCGGGACTACCGTTTAAAGGCTGGGATGGCAGAATCGGCATCGAAATACTATTATTATGGGGTAGATCAAATGAAGTTTCCCTGGCCAGCTCATGCGATTCTTGTCGCTGGAAGCGAGAACTAGCTAGCATGATTTCGGTCGCAATTCGTCGGGCGAGGCGTTCTCTACATGTCCGAATGCGGAGTCCCATATTTTCCGGTAATGGTGCGACCCAACTCTTCAATATGTTGTCGTATAGACTTGAGATTGTACATTGCTCATAATCGCCAAGATGTAACAATTCGGTAGAGGCGATGCGACGAACTCCTAAAGATCCAGGTTGTTCTTCAAATGGCTGAAGATCGTCCAGGCATGACGAGGCCTCGTCGATATCTGGTACCTCTAATGCCATGCCAGCGAACTCTATTCTACCATATGTTAGCTTACTGCGATTGTATAGTCTAAAAGAAGGCTTACAGAGTACCAAGAGGTAGCTGCGAAAGGTCAGAGGTACTGGAGAGCAGTTGTTTGGCCCGAGCAGTCACGGCAACGACATCTACAGTCTTTGGGGACGTTTCACTATCTGAGGCATTCTGAGTCAATGCATCATATATTAGCTCAAAATTCATCAAATCTGGTACAGCGCCAACGATTTCGTCATGCGTCCACCGGGGCGTCTGTGGTATGAGTCGTGACTGAGGAGTATCCAATCCCTCCACGCTGTCGACATCGAGAAAGTTGCCCATGCCCTGCAGGTCATCGATCTCTTGAAGATCCCTGGCTGATCGGACAGCTTTTCTAGGTTGGTAAGATACGCTCCAAGAAAGGTCTTCAACTGAGGAAGGGTGCGGGCCCACAATACCATGGGTAGAGGGGTGAGCATATATAACCATCTCGTGTATGCTTAGGTCTGATCGGAGCACAAATAACTTGTAAAATTGGAATCCTTGCGCAAAGTATGAGCGGCCCAAGCCCGGGGTTTTGGAGTGTATATCTCCTTGAAACCGTAAGGGCTCTGCAATCAACTGTAAATTGTGACCCTCTCTATTAGCTGCAAGCTCTAGCACAGTAGGATTTGTAGTTGAAGGGGATTCTGAAGAGACATTGCTAAAAGTATATGTCTGGATAAGATTGTTCATTCGTGAATGTAGTAAGACGGAGGCATCTTCTACTAGGTCAGCTAGGGGCTCCAGATTGATAAATCAAATCCACATACCGTCTTCCTCAATCACACTCACACTCATAGTCAACGTCAGATCCTCGGGACCCCGATAATGCCTCCATGAGATTAGGATCCAAGCTCCTGGCTCAGCAGCTGCGTCCACAGCATCACCAATAGGCACCACTGCCAGGAGAAACAAGCTCGTCGATGTCAGGACGAAGAACCGGTCCCTATACAGAGGATGCCGTGTTACGTCCAGAATCCAGTCGCTCGTTTCGTTGGGGCACATTATCGGACAAGGAAGGTTTGTGAAAGAGGACCCCTTCATTCCAACAACACAAAGGTGTCTTCGGTTGCATATCAGGATCGTACTGACATCTCCAACCCAGAGAATCCTCGCCCAGCCATCCTCTTCTGGCTGCCCTTTGTCCTCTGGGGGGCTAATGCGTCCTTGGACTATGCATGAAACGGTATAATCCTCATTGCCCTCTCTGCTGTAGTCGATGTCCCAAACACTCCATGCGTGGCTCTGGTCGACAAGAGCAAACTGGAACTGGAAGTCTGGGTTGAAAGTTACATCGGCGTGGGGACTTCCTCCAGTCTGGCTATTCGTGAGACTTAATATTGGATGGGCGGTGATGGGAGACGGGGGAAGATGGTAGTATTGGGAATAGCTAGCAGACCACGAGTGTCGCGAATAGTAAGGTCGGAAGAGCACAGTCTTGGAGAGAAGGCGCACAGCAAGCAAGGTACTTCTGTCTTCTGATTGGGCGAAGCATACCTGCTGAATGGGCGCGGCTTCCTCATTCCAATAGCCACTTTCCGTGTTTACCAGGGTATGCGCTCTGACCCATACACTCTTATCAACACCCCAGCCCAGTGTTTCCTTATACATAAAAGTAATGCGCAGTATGTTTCCGCCTTCCCCAGCCACGGACGCAGCGACGCGACGGGGGTTTTCCCAATTGGTCGATCTTGTCTCGAAGGTTATGGAGCCCGTCGAGAATAGACCGCCGATAAGGGGGTCGTAGGACGCCGTTGCCGACACAACAGCCGCAGAGATGGCAGCGAGCTCGGGGAGAATGTCTGAGGCAGGCCCAAGCTGGGGGTGGATTTCCAGCAGTTCTTGCAAATTAGTACGGGCATCGGTGAGGCGGGTGGAAACCGTGGTGCTGGGAAACTGAATCGATGGGGGTAAAGCTTCTGTGGACCCCGCAGCAAGTCGGTCTTTGAGTCCAAGTTGGCTGAGTTTTATTGCTGTTGGCCGCCGGCCGAAGAACCATTGCCGGGTGTCTAGATCAAACGTCGCTGTACCAGCATGGCCATAGTTGACATGGCTCAAGCTGCGATCAGCCATGTGGGCTGAGCAAAGGTTCGCGGTCGATAACCACCAGGGTGTGACGACGCATTCTTGAGCGGGCCGCGTTTGCGACGTGAGTGAGACTTGGAGACGCGACTTTCTCCTCTGCCTCGCTCAGCCAAGCGCATCACAAAACGCATGTTCACGTGATCGCAGCCCCGCCAACCACCATTCCCTGCCTGGACTAGTGCATCGCCATTGTTTACCACGCCAAACACTGCAACCCTCTCTCACCAACGGTCGCAAACCACGTCGTACTCTGTAACGGATAATCCAGCGCACAAGCACACCACAACAAACCATATCCATATCTTCCACACCATGGCTACCTTCGAACCCTCCCTCAGCACAACTATGCGCGCCTCCTTGCACGATGCGCCGGCTACAGTCGAGCTGCCCACCATCAACTTTGGCTTCGACGACTTGCGCAGTCGCATGAACCACTTCACCACCCGCTTCGATGCTTTCATTGAGAACGGGCGGCGACGGGTACTGGAAGAACGCAACCAGTTCCGCATCAATGTTGCAGAGATGCATGGTACGGTCCTACCCTACATGGAGTCTACCAATCCACACTAACAATGCCTCCAGAGGACCAGCGTATGAAGAAGCGCAACATTGAGATCCTCGAGCTCAAGCAATCCCAACACAGCCAGAGCCTGGCCAAGGAGTCGCAAGAAACATGCGAAATGCAAGAAGCCATCAGCACCCTCACCCTCCAGCGCGACGAGCGACTCGCGCACCGCGACACTCTGCGGTCCCAGATTGCTCAAGTCCAGAAGTCCATTTCTGCTCGCCGTGAGGCACAGCTCAAGCATCGTCGCTACCTCGACGGCCAATCACGCTACAACGAGCCCGAGCTTGAGTTTTGGGAAAGCTATCTTGGCTTGCGCATCGAGGGCCTTGGCAAAGACGACAGACTGAAGTTTGTTTACACAAATGTGGACGAGCGCGAGTGGGAGCGTGAGGCTTGGTTTGAGCTGGATACAAGCGAGCGAGACTACAAGGTGCTCGAGGTGAGGCCAAAGGTGGAGAGAGAGGAGGTCGAGAGGGTTGTAGAGCGCTTGAACGAGTCACGAGACCTGGCGAGTTTCTTGAAAGGCATGCGTGAGTTGTTTGTCGAGGCCTGTAAATAGTCCAAATCTGTGTTTCCATCTCTTCACCGCCTATCATTCTTCACCTTGTAATACTCCGGCGCATACTCCATCAGCCAGTCCATATCCACTTCGCTCAAATCCCTGATGTATATCTTCCCCTTCGTCTCCATGATCTCCGTATACACGACCCACTCCGCTTTCCGATGGAAAAATACACTACTCGGATGCGCCCACAGCACCGTCTTCCCATCCACTGTCGTAAAGCTTCCATCCGCTTTCATCCGCGCCGCATGCGCAAAGAAGCCCGTAACAAGGCATCTCCTCACTCTCTCCGCCACCGGCTTACCCCCCACACGCAACACATCCGGCGCCGCGAGTCCCGACTCCTTAACACCAAACCGCTCGAGATACGCCGCGAGTTGTTTCCGCACACTAACCGCCTTCACAAGCGCTTTGTGGTTCAGGCTATTTTCCCGACACCATTGAACCTGCATGCCTGCGCCCACAAACGCCGTGAACACATTATACAGCGTGAGATGATCGCCTTCGCTAACGGCGAAGCGTCGCCGCGCTGCTTCGAGTTGTTTCTTGCCGCCGTCATGCGACACAAAGGCCGTACCCTGAAGTGTCATCATCGCTGCTATACTCAGCATTTCAGGGAGACAGCCAAACTCGGGGGTTGCGGCTTGGAGTAGGGCGCGCGACAGCATAGGGTCGAGCGGCATTTCGGCCATGCGGGCGCCGAGCGGTTTCGTCAGGCGAGCGTGTATGTCCAGGGCGCCGAGCGAAAAGAGGATGTCCAGGGCGCGTGTGACCAGCGAGGAGGGTGGCGGACTAAGGTAGTCGAAGCGAACTACATTCGTGATGCCGAGATTGAGGAGTTGGAGGAGTATGGGAGCGAGGTTGGAGCGTTGAATTTCTGGGAAAGTGGCAGGAGGTAGCGTGGAGAAGAGGGCTTCGGTATAGAGCCTGAAGCACTTTCCTGGGCGTGTGCGGCCGGCTCGGCCGGCGCGTTGGGTTGCGCTGGCTTGTGATGTAGGGACTATGTTGAGGGTTTCGATGCCGAGGGAGGCGTTGTAGGTTCTTAGTTTAACGTAGCCGCTGTCGACCACGTAAACAATATGATCGATTGTTACGCTGGCTTCGGCGATGTTGGTGCTGAGGATTACTTTTCGTGTGTTGGGGGGAGCTTTTTGGAAAACGAGCATTTGCTCCTCGGTTGGGAGACCGGCGTACAGTGGCAATGTGAGAAGTTTCTGTTGGGTTGAGGACATGTCAGCTATACGGTCACCTAACATGTCAGCTATATCGTCAATCTCATCGCGGCCTGTGAGGAAGACTAGAATGTCGCCATCGGACTCATTCGTATGGACACTCATTACCGTATCGACAACAGTTTCGATGTAGTTATTCGTCGGTTCCAGTAAATACTGAATCTCAACAGGATACGCTCTACCCTCAATTCCAACAATCTTTCCAAACTCTTCTTTGTTCTTGCCGTGTACTTGCTCTCCCTCATCGGGGGCGAAAAAGTCGAGGAATCGCTCCGCATCCAGCGTTGCGGAACTCACTACAACTCTTAAATCATCCCTTTTCCGTAGCACCTTCTTCAGCAATGATAGTAGAATGTCAGACGATAAGCTCCGCTCGTGCGCCTCGTCCACCATGATGATTGAGTACCGATTCAGCAACGGATCCACTAGCATTTCGCGCAACAGCAGCCCATCCGTGAGGAACTTAACTTGCGTGTTGGAACTTGTTACATCTTCAAAGCGAATGCTATATCCAACTCTTTGCCCTAAAGGTGTCCCCAGCTCTTCAGCAACACGTGCTGCTACGCTTGTCGCAGCAATCCGTCTAGGTTGGGTAACGGCAATCTGTTTTCCGTCTGCACACCATCCTGCATCAAGGCAGAATCTTGGAATTTGTGTTGTTTTCCCACTACCTGTTTCGCCCAGAACGATAGTTACGGGAAAGGTCTCAATAGTATAAAGTAACTGATCCTTTAGCTGTGCGATAGGAAGCAGAGCAGGAGGTTTGTACAGGTCAGGTAAAATGGGCACTTCGGAATCTTCATCATCTGCCATGTTACAGTTTTGATAGGGCTGGAAATAGTTGATACGTTGTTCGAAATAGGTGGTGGAGACATCGCAGACGTTTGATAATTCAAGCACTGACAGGAGGCCACTGGTGATGCGCGCTAGCTATTCTAGTTACTAGTTAGCGCGAACCAGGTCGCCCTTGAATGTTCGAGGCCGACCGCCTTCACTATCCACTGAGCATCAGTCCTTCATCAATTGCAAGCTCATCAGCCCAACCAGATTATAACCAATAAGCAAGTTCCGATATTCAGAAGACTTAATATAAAGTCTTCATGAGGCTTTGTGAGTATGCTCAATCCGAGCTCTGAGTTTGCTGACCTCAATTGTCGACCTTAGAACTGTTGGCCATAGCCAGACAAGCATACCGTGTCGAGTAATGATCGTTGCAAGTTCCAATCAAGACCTTTTTCATGATACTCGGCGATGCGTTTACTTGCTTTGTGCCCCTCAAGCATTGTAGTCAATAATTTCCACAAAGCACAACCGGACATGGATCGTGTATCCGCGATCCCATATACCAGATAGTCCTTATTCCAGGGAACTCTATGGTATTTTCATAGTTTTTCCGATTGGTTGTCGGACGGACGTTCGGAGTCCTCGAGAATTTCCTAGTAGCGTATAGAGGACGGCTAAACTCCGTGTCAAAAACGGAATAGTGGAGGGGGGTAACCCGGTATAAAGTTTAGATTCATCTAGATAGCGCGATCTAGTGTATTCTCAAATAGCCGTTTATTGATGCTTATTAGATAGTGGTGCCCAGCTCGCAAGACTTAAGATGTAGTCTTGAGAGCCGCAGTTATTGCCATCACAACACAACAGTTTCAGTATGCTCGGCCTCAACATCCTTCTTTCTATACTAGCGGCCGTCAGGTCTGCTCAGGCAATTCGATATCTTGGCCGAGTCAATCCAGCCACCAAAGAGTTGACCTGGTCAGGTACCGGTGTATCATTCACCTTTACTGGTTCATCAGCTTCAATTGACATCAAAACGAGTGGCAGCAACAGTGCCAATTTTATCATTGACGGCAAATCAACATACATTTCAAATGTCAATGGAAACGCAGTCACTACCCCGACCAATTTGACGCATGGAAAGCATACTGTCACCTTCAGCAAAAGCTCCGAAGCGCTTTTCGGTTCTATTTTCATTAGTAATATTACCACTAATGGCGCTTTCAAGCCAGACCCACCTGCATCACGACGCAGAATTGAAGTCATAGGCGATTCCATCACTTCAGGCTATGGCATCGGCGCCGCGTTTCCCTGCACCAATAACGCAGCTGTAGAAGTCATTTCTGAGACCTATAGCGTTCTTACTGCAAAAGCATTGAATGCAGATCTCACCATCATCTCATGGAGCGGCATTGGAGTCATTCGCAACTACGCTGGCGAGCAACCTGGTGCAAGCCCCATAATGCCAGAACGATATACCAAATATGGTGCCAACGACGCCACCGGAAGCTACACATTCCCCAAAAAAGACGTCCCAGACGTTGTGGTTGTGAATCTCGGTACCAATGACTTTGGCCACAGTAACGGGCGTCCCCAACTCAGTGGAGCGGAATACGGTGCCGCGGTCGTAAAGTTCGTAAAGTCCGTTCAGTCGAGTTATCACGCCAATCCCGCTATCTTCCTATTGAGTTCGCCAATGCTAGGAGATTCTTATCCGGCAGGAGAGATGGTTAAGACAACGCAGGTTAATGCGCTCAAAGATGCTGTGCAACAACTCAATGGTACGAAGGCATATTTTGTAGATTGGCCAACCCAGGGGTCGGACCTTGGATGTGATTATCACCCTACGCCAGGAACGAATGCTGTAGGTGCGAAGGCATTGACCGAAGCTATCAAAGCCAACCTAGGTTGGTGAGCGATTGAGGCATTACAAATATCATGCATTCGACTCAGTCTTTTCTTTTATGATTTCAGCTCGAAGATCTATGGAGTTGTTTTTGGAATATCAAAATCATCGAACCTTGGAAGTCTGAGATTATTGCCCTCCGATTATTACATTATTATATGAATACAGAAAGCTGTTATCATGACCACGATAGATTCTTAGACTTCATAAGCGAGAATTCCAAGATTCATCTCGTAATCAAGGGGCAACTAGTTGCGAGTTGTGCTCGTTTCGTTTCATTTCTTTACCTTGTCTCTCCCCAAACAAAATTACATCTTCAATGAATAAAGAAAACCCAAAAAGATAGAGTAATAGATCTGAGAATAAATTGACCACACCCTGATTCGAACAGAGAGCCTTCAGGAAGTTCCAATTCCGGAATCTGACGCGCTACCGTTGCTCTATGCGGCCAATGATATTGAACAAAATCTGAAAATTGCATGTACTCTATTCTATCAAACAAATAACTCCATACCCATGACATAGACATCGCAATACTTCAAAGTCCCTTCTGAACGCCAAGATATGTGCGAAGAAGCAGAGTCTAGAAGCGAGCCGCTAACACCATTCTTGCTAGGACTACATCACCTGATCAAAAATCTGTATGCGTCAGGCTTTCTCTCCTCTTCATTCTTTAGATAGAATGCAACCATTCCATCCTAAGCTCGTTACTTTGGATCCACGTAGCTACATAAGTGAACCTAGGCAAGAAGCAATTATGCTCACTTGCTGCTAGCCTGCTAAAATATCTGTCTCAGATCTTTTCACCAAAGGCTCATCGATCAATTTTACTTGACCACTACGGTGATATAACATAGCTACTGCTAAGACTTGTAAAACACCAAATCCTAGCAGTATCTTTGACTGAACACCATATGCTTTTGATAGTACCTTGCGTACCTCAAATTGCTGACTCAATGAGAGATAATGCACCTCTTGAACTTTAGTAAGTAGATCCGGAGTTGACGTACTACTGAGTAGATGTGTGAGATTTTCCTTCAAATAGTTGTTGAAGGCTGCAGTAGTGATAGAAACTCCCAAAGCACCTCCTAAAGCGCGAAACTGGATGAGTGCACCGCTCGAGACCGCTGTTTAGATTATGTTCAGCGATTGGCCGTAGTGCAGAAATATCCGAAAAGGTTACAACTTACCAATATCTCTAGTTTCAACAACAACCCCGGTCATTAAAAGTGTAATGGATAGTATGATACCAACCCCAATACCTGTGAGTACTTGACAGCCGTAAATAGTTGATGGTATCGTTCCATCCTCGGGTAGAACGGCCAACCAAATAAGGCCTCCTAGTTGCATTAAAGATCCGAATAGCATCATCCAGATAAAAGCTGCCCCAGTCTTTTTAATAACTACATTCGTTAAAACACCGAATGTAGGAATCAAGGCATTGAACGCAATCAGCCAAATTCCCGAGGAGATAGGAGATGCGCCGCCCAATTCTTGGAACTTTTGAGGAATGGTAATAATGAGAATGTTGTATGGCACACCAGCCAAGAAAGATGATAACAAAACTCCCATCCAGGTCCTATTATTCAAAAATCTCCATGGAAATATAGGCTCAGTTTTCCCATCACGTTTCGTAACGTACCATTCATTGAATGCGAATGAAATCCACATGAGCCCGGAGACCACAATTAAAGCAATGGTTGTGGGTGAGTTCCATGCAATCGTAATTCCACCTTCGAGTAGTACAGCTACAGTCAGCGTCGCCGAAGAAAGTATGAGAAAACATCCTAATCCGTCTAATCGTGCAAACGCATGACGTGAACATTTCTCACGTAAATCGAGAGTCTCGAAGCTGGAATCTCCATGGTGTGGAAAGTTTGAAGGGACAAACAGTAGGAGAAGTAACAGAGTCAATGCACCCGTGGGAACACTGAATAAAAACGTTAGGAGCATTACACCAGGAACAAAAAGTTAACTTACTTGAACAGAAATATCCATCTCCAATTGCCATGCTGACTAGCTCCTCCTCCAATAATAGGGCCCGACAAAGACCCGAGCGATGACGCACCTGCGAAAATAGACCCTTGAATAGGCCACTGTTCTCTAGGTACAAGTTCGTACATCATGGTCAGAGCAATAGACCACATTCCAGCAGCACCGATTCCTTGGAAGACTCGGCAGATAATGCTTTGATGTGTTAGAAGATAGGAAGATATCCATTTAATATGCTATACTGACAGTTGGTTCATGGTTTGGGCGGCTCCACAGCCACCAGAAAACATGGTGAAGATGCAGACACATGCCATCAAAGTGAGCTTGCGCCCAAAGATGTCGCTAAGCTTTGCCCAAATGATCAAAGTTGCGGTGTACGTGATGAGATAGCCTGTCACGACCCAGCCAATGCTATCAACTCCATGGAGGTCCTTGGCAATAGGAATCAGCGCAGTGCCAACAACAGATACCTCGATGTTAACAAGAAATAGTGATAGAATAGTGCTAATTTATTTGTATTAGATAATGCATTTCGCAGGTGACTATACGTGGACAAACGTTAAAGTTATTAAATGGCGTCTTGTGCCCTGCAGGTAGCAGGTGTTCGTGCCAGCATTGTATCCAGGGCGTACCAAATGCTCACTAGGTATATCTACATGATTCTCCCGCATGTTGATGTTGAGGGAGTCTTCGACGAAGGTAGTGAGTTGGTTGTTGAGGAAAGAATGACAGGTGAGGGTCATCAAGCTATTTAGCCTCCAAAAGGATCCCTGCGAGCATTTGAATCGCCAAAGTATTGACACGTGTGTCAAATTCTCATCAGATACATCATGTTACTTGCCTAGGCAGAGATTGGTGCCAGCTTTTAACATGTGTAAGCTGTGTGTAGCTGCTGTGCTCGTAGCCTACTACTAAAAAATCTGGCCCCATTGTTCTATCAAATCAGCTCCTTGCTTTCTGCACTATATTCTGCCCGCTTGACAAAACGTGGCGCTTTGATCAACATAAGGAGTGAGTCGCGGGCATGAATACGTACCTGGGCAGGTGACCTCAGATATCGAAATTGGATTAGTGCATGGATGACGGTTACCAACGCGCTACGCAGCAAACTATTGGTGGGTTGCATCACCACGGAATAAGACCTAGAGGCGGTGGGTCGGCAATTTCTGTGGTCCATCTAAGTACTTAGGGACCTCGGTGGGTACAACGGAGGGGGCGCATATTACCAGTTCAGCCCCTTACACCGAGGATGTCGTTGCACAAACCAGCCAAAAAAGCTATGGGAGGCCCACATGGGAAATCTCACGTTGAACAGATACCCGGGCATGGTGGCGAAATGGCTCCCACGAGCGTCGATAAAATTACCCTTTACACTAAAATTCCACACTAAATTTACACTAAACACAGATTCCATACCATTCGGAATAGCCGCTACCGAAATTGAGAGGTGTTCTCTCCCCAGCCCTACCTGGCATGGGCCCCGATGAGTACGGTGATGAGTTTTACTCTCAAGATCGCCATTTAGCTTATGCCGACTCTCTGGATTTATAATTCGAAGACGAGGGCACTGGAAATCATGAATACCCTGGTTTCTAATTAGATAGAGAGAAGAGCAACTACGGATTATAGAGCCAAAGAGGGCGTTCTATGAACACTTCTATCATCAGAAACTTTTGACTAGTATTTGAGGAGCACGCACCCAGCCCCTCATCGACGGTGATGACAAAAAATCAATGAAACTATTTAGAAGACTAGCTACGGGCTTAAGCACATGGATCAAGCACTTACATAGATGAGGATTTCGTCGAGATGGTTCACTGTATGTCAATCTACTGCATTTACATAATCCCAGTGAGCGTATGAGTTCGCCTTTGAACTATTGCGTGTCGGATTGTGCTTTTGGCTGGACTTCCTCTTATGAACTTTAGACTTTATTATAGATATACCATTCCACGTCATTAATCGGGTAGCAAGTTTCGTTTTCTGCGACCGTGAGCCAGCAGCTGGCAAGGTTTTCTCTGTGGCGTTTGATTCAGATCTCGTGAGTGCTCCTCAGGACCTAACTCATCCCTTTCTAGAATATACCAGTTTGGGTGGCACCGCAATATCGCTTGTCGAGCTTGGTTTATAAATATACCAATAATGCTACTTCGTTGTACTTTGTGTCAGTTATCGTTTTTTTCCGGTGCGAACTATAGGTAGAGTTAAATAGATGCTAGAGGGTCAGTCTAGGTAACACTATGGGGAATGAAGGCTTTGTATTCTTCGGGTGGTGGAGAAAAGTTGAACGAAGCGAACCTCAACTACTCATTCAAGAATGGGGTATTTGTCATCCACTAGCGTACAAACTATTGGTGAAAAGTCCTAGGTGTAATTTTCGGCCAGTATACTTCCATACCTACAAGATATAAGCTGACCCAATAGCAGCATTTGTGATGGCTGTGTGGTCATTGTCTGGAGCCCTGGCCCATGCATGCCTACGAATGGATCCTTGACGTGTTACAAATTAGACTCGACACGTCACGGTTGTTGGACGAAAACTTGTCCAGGCATGAGGCCAAATTCACCGTTCAGCGACCGAGTTCGCTACCTTTGGCGCTCGAGGCTCCATAACATCCTAAGTCCGATGGCGCTGGCATCGATTAGATGTGGTTGTGGCGATGTAGCAGGTTGAAGCTAGGAATGAAACAGAGAAAGGGTGACCTCGAAAAAGCTCCACCTCCGAACCTCCAACACTAAAAATCTTGGACACCTTCTCAAAATCGCACTCATTTCGGTGAGGTGTCCAGATTGAAGTTGGGTTTGGTCACAATCGGCCACGTCCCGGTGCAGATCACATAATATACCGCTAATTTGGCCGTAAACAAGGAACAACAAGCAGCTGAATCGTGGGTCATAATAATGGAAGCTGTCATCTTCCATGCCACGCCCCACAACAACATATGGACAGTCATGAGAAATATATCTTCACTCGCACCCGCAAAGCTCAAAGTCGACCTTTTCTTTAGCCTCAGGGTCTTCTACGGCCGTTGAACAAACCAAAAATATCCCTGCACCGGTGCACACCCTTCCGAAATTACCCACCCCACGTCATCGCTACAGAATCCCGACCTCGAGGTCCGGCATCGCTATGTGTTTTCACAACTACACGCAGTTCAACGGCTGCGGGCACTTGGGCGAAACCTACACATGTCCGTGGACACTGTGCCCCGCTGCACTGCAGCGCCTGAATGATCTACGCGGCCCAAACTCGCCGCCTCTCTCTTCTGCCGGCGTGGCTCCAAACTTTGCTCCACAAAAGCGTGCTTCCTCGACAAGGCGCTTCTTCTCTATTGGCTCCACCCTCTCCCGCTCCAACACCACTGCGTCAACTCTGTCGCGGCGCAGCGCGTCGGGACCGCCAGGAACGCCACGTGACTCCATGTCACCCAACGGCTCGTTCTCGCCTGGTTCGCCGGGCATGGAGTTAAATTATTCCGCATTGCCTGACCACCAGCTCGTTGCTGTGCGATGTGTGCAGCCGACTAAGACAACAAAGGTCAGTCGGGACATGGTTGTGTGCAAGGTATGTAAACGCTGGATCGAAGACATGCGCTCTATGATTGCACGCTATGACAAGACGGGGAGTGTCATGGGCACTGGTGCATTTGACAAGTTCCTCAAGGCGGAAGGAGACGCCGCAGGAGGACGGGAAGATGACTTTACTGTGCCATTGGACGACACTATTGATGGAGTGCGGCTCGGAGCAAGACAGGCTATCATCCTAGGCCATCCAGAGAATGCGATAGGGGATGAAGGAAGCCTAGAGGCTCTGGAGAGGAAGCTGAACCGAGAACGTGGATTTTATTGACCAACGCTTAGCATGATTTGTTGTATTTACTGCATAGCAAACGGCCAGTGACCCAGTTGCCCCTCTAGACACATTCGCTAAACGATATGATATTGTGCCACCGGTGCCGCAGTAAAGCATCGGCGATCTACACCACGGCCCTTTGGGTATTCCCGAGCAGTTTACTGGTTGCGGAACTGTTCCCTTCGCCTCGCTGCTATCGACACTTGCGTGAAACTTTCTGTATGAGGCAATATGGGGACGCAATGTACTGAATAGAGACAATCCGGTGACACTCATCGACGATGTGATGTACACAAAAAGCATGGCGCTGTGCCAATCGGTGAATACGGCCCAGGCTGAACGGTGAAAATACAACTACAAAGAAAGTTCTAATAATGCACATGCAACCTGAATCCCTTTAGCACATTACCCGCGAGATTCAATCCTTCGAATTATGCGAAGAGGCATTTGGGGTGTGATGCAACCAAGCCACATCGCCACTGACATCTATCAGACCTAAAGCTTGCCTAAAAAAAGCGAGCCTTACCCGCAACAAAAGCGGCCCTATGAACCGCGCCTCTCTCATTGGTGCGGAAAGGATATCCATTTCTGACACAGTAATCAACGCCAGTAGCGGAATCTCCAAAAGCAGCAATACCATAGGAAAAATATGGCGTGGTATGAATCTGACAGCGGGCCACGCCTACGCCTACCCCATCAGAACAGCCGAAATGAAACTAATAAAGCTTAATCGCGCCCCCGCCCTCCGAGGACCTACAAAGAGTAAATTTACCTGAGATGGTGGTTTTCATTGTGGTGGCGCGAAAGATTCACGACAGGAAAGAGAAACAGTCAGCGCCGCGAGATGTGGTGCATCTCGACAAGTGAATGCCACCACTCACAAACCTCACTTTCCATCAATTAAGCAATGGCCCACCAAACACCCTCCCAGTTGTCCTCCAGCTCATATAGCCCCCTCAAAATCCCCACCCCGCAAATCCTACCCGATTCACAAACAACTACAAAGTGTAAACCCTTCACGATTTGAAATGTGCACAGAACTCTACTATCGTTTCCGCCGATGTGGCCACACGCGCCTTTTCCGCTGGGAATACTGCGGCGTAATCGTGCCTGCGTTTCGCGTGCCTGACACAGGCGCCTCGTGTAGGAAATACAAGCTACGGTATAAGGATAATCAGGATTCGGCAAACTGTTTCAAATGTTTGCGAATCCGGGCGATGGGGAATGTGAGGAGCGACGAGGGTAGTAGCGGGAGTGGAAGCAAGGTGCGAGGACTGCTTAGCGGATGTTTTGGCAGAGCATAGAAGAGAAGTGATTATCTTGCTTCATCGGTGACATGAAGGGAGATATTCTGCTATCCGCAACAAGTGCCCTAGGTCACTGCCTAGAAGTGAGCAGAATTTTGTGAGAGAGATGTCAATACTGCGCCCTGGAAAGAGCGAACACAACCTTGATAGCGCTAACAATGCCTTTGACACCTATTATTCGGGTGTGTAGAGGGTGCTCGATTCAAATTTCAATTATCTAAACGACATTTCCAGACCAGCAAATGTAGTAGTAATTTCGAAACAAAAGATCTTGATTTCGTGTCGTGGAGGCATCCACCCAGCTTTCAACCCACACCAGAACTATACAATACCACCCCCCACTCCTCTAAAATAGCTTCGTCTCAAACCTTTCCCTCAATTTCTCATACTTCTTCACATCCCCAACACTCGGCCTTATGGTACGCACAGCCTCCAAAAAGTCGATCCGCTCAACCTGATCCGACTTGCGCCGCAACGCATGCTGTCCAGCCTTCCTCAACAAACTCTCCAAATCTGCTCCTGAGAAATTAGCGCATTCCTCATTTTCCGCAACGGCAGCCAAGTCCTCGTGAATCACGCCTCGCTGCCTGATTAAACTTCTGAGAATGTCGACCCGTTCTTTAGGCTTTGGTAGTTCGACGTAGAGGAGTGTTTCGAGACGGCCGGGACGGAGCATGGCTTCGTCAATCATTTCGGGCCGGTTGGTAGCGGCGATGAGATAGATGCCTTCGCGCATGCTAAGGCCATCGAGCTCAGTGAGCAACGTATTGACGACGCGGGCTGAGGCTTCGTGGAGCTCGGTGCTGCGTTTGGGGACGAGCGCATCGAGCTCGTCAAAGAAGATTACACAGGGCACCGAAGAGCGTGCGCGTTGGAATACTTGCCGGAGGGCACGTTCAGATTCTCCGACGTACTGGTTGATAGTTAGTCAAATGCCTGCAACTAGGCTAGGGGGTGGGTAGAGTAACTTTCCTTATTTAGAAGCTCTGGTCCCTTCACGCTGATAAAGTTTGCTTTTGACTCTGCTGCCACTGCCTTTGCTAGTAGCGTCTTACCACAGCCTGGTGGTCCCCAAAGCAGGACTCCGGTTGGTGCGGAAATTCCGACCTTCGCATATCGTTCCGGGTTCTGTATCGGCTCGACTATTGCCATCTGCAGCTCATCCCGCACGCCTTCGAGTGCGCCAACGTCGCGCCAAGTTGTGTCTGGCACGGTTGCGAATCCTTCACGCTTGGATGAGGGGGTAATTGCCGGGAGAACAGCTTCAAATGCTTCCATAGATATCGTTGTACTGTCGAAGCCTGGTGGCCGGGTAGCCTCTTTATCGCGGACGCGCCTGATCAGCCGGGCGATTTCCTGAGGCACGTCCGAATGTTTTGACGTTGTATTTGCGTCGATGCCCATTTCAGCCTCTTGCGAAGCAGCTTGTTTCTCCAGTGCTTCTCGATACTGATCCATTGACCAAGTGCCTGCTTTGCTAACAAGATCCTTAAGGTCGGCTCCAACAAATCCTGCCGTTTTCTTTGCCAAAGCAGGGAAATCCACATCCTCGCTCAGCTTTGGTTTTCTAGTTAAAGCCCTTAAAATCATTTCACGCATGGGCTCATTCGGTACGCCCATATTGATCTCTGTGTCAAAACGTCCGCCACGTCTGAGTGCAGGATCTAGGCTGTCTGGGCGATTTGTTGCTGCTAGAACAATGACCGGTTTACCGTCATTATCCTCCATAGCGAGGCTGTCCATTGAGATTAAGAGTTGTGCAACAATTCGTTTCTCCATTTGACTTTGTGCGCTGTCACGTTTAGGCGCTATTACATCTATTTCGTCAATAAAGAGCAAGCAGGGAGCGACTGCCTTTGCTTTGTCGAAATGCTCGCGTATCTGTTTTTCGGATTCTCCTGACATACCCGATACAACTGATGGTCCGAGAATCTCGATAAAGGGTACACCAAGTTCGGCTGCGAATGCACGACTAAGGGCTGTTTTGCCACATCCTGGGGGTCCATGGAGGAGGATACCACGTGGAATTGGAATCTCTCGTGTTGTGTACTCTTCGGGCCCGAGAAGAGGAAGGACCAGGTGCTCCTTCAGTTGTCTCATGACGCCGTCCACACCGCCAAGGTCCCGTAGTGAGACGGCTGTTGGGGTTATTGTATCGATCTTGGGTTCGGAAGTGTTTGCTCTTTTTTGTCTTTTGATCTCTCGTTCTCCATCCGCTTTTCTACCGTTTCTTTTCTTCATTTTCTCACTCTTGTCACCATTGACAGGCACAGCTTCCTGTTTGGTTGCCCACTGGCTTACAATCTGCTTATTCATCCAGTCACCTGACCTGTCTTTCACTGCCTTTTCTTCACTATTCCCCCCAAAATCACCTTCTAGTTCAGCCATTTCATCGTCATCGTCGTCCTCGTCCTCGCGGATGGCATCAATGACGCGATCAATGCTATCTTCAAGCTGCTTTTTGGGGCGTCTCTTTAGGCTTGAATTGGACCGCTGGATCCAGTCGTATATGGAGCTGACGCGTAACAAGAGAGGAGGCTCGTTGGGAGGTAACTCATTCTCGTCCAGATATTTTCGGACAATCTGATATACGTCGCGATCCAGCCCAGCTTGGAGAGATTTGCTCCGTGGTGCCATGGTGGCGACAATGCTGTGTTGGATGAGAAGAAGAGTCGATGGATGGAGTGAGGGCAAATAGGTAGACGCAAGCAAATTCCATAAACCGCGACGCCAACCAGCGTAGGTTACCAGCAAATCAATCGCATCAACTACAGCACAAAAATGTTTGTAGATCTCTTATCGATAAGAGATGCGATCTATCGATAAAGCATAACACGCTATGCCCAAATTGGCGCATCGGCACTGCTCATGCATCCGATACGTCAATCAAGGAAGAGCACGCGCGACATTCTAGGCTCGAGATTCATGCGCGTCATTTGGACATGTTGATAGAGCTGACCGCACCACCATGGGGAACTCAAATAGCTCCAATAAGATATCCGCCCAGGACAAGTATGTACTTCTACCATACATGCTTCGCTGCACCTGCCATGCTGACCACTCAGGGCGATCCTGGGCATGAAGAACCAGCGCGACCAGCTGCGGCAGTACCAGAAGCGCATCACCGTCCTCACCGACCGCGAAAAGGAGATCGCCAAAGAGTGTCTGTCCAGGGGCCAGACAGACAAGGCCAAGTTGGCCCTGCGGCGGAAGAAGTACCAAGAGTCGTTGCTGTCCAAGACGGATGCCCAATTAGCCCAGCTCGAACAGCTGACCAGCGATGTCGAGTTTGCGCTAGTACAGAAGGACGTGCTATTTGGCCTGCAGCAAGGCACCGCCGTACTGAAAGAAATACACAAGGAGATGGGCGGTATAGAGAATGTGGAGAAGCTGCTCGCTGACAACGAGGGGGCTAGAGCTTACCAAGAGGTACGTATCAGCCATGGCAGAAATCTCCACCACCTATATGCCAATACCTACTTGCAGGAAATCTCAGAGCTCTTGGCGAACAAAATGTCCAACCAGGACGAGGACGAGGTTGAAGACGAGCTAGAGGCCCTCGAGGCTGAGATCAACGGTGTCACAGCACTACCCAATACGCCCAACACACAACCACAGTTCACGCCAGAGGAGAAGGCGCAGATGGCAAAGGACAGGGCTGCAAGAAGGGCGCGCGAGAGGGCTGCCGAGCAGGCATCGCAGCCCATGTTGGCATGACAATACTAGAAGACAGAAGTGCATTAAAGGGCATTAGAGCATGGCGTTGGGGTGTTCTGTTGACTATTTGGCGTATATGTAGGAGGTGTATCGTGGTCTATTCGTTCACATAGAAATGCTGTCATGCATGTTCCGGGCAGCCCTCAAATAGCATCTGCAGTGCCCACGTGCCCCTACCGACGTCGATCAGGTAAGTACTCATCGCGCATGTTTACTTTGCCACAGTTTCACCTTGATGACCTGCACAAACACGCCATAGCTCAGGCCGTCGCTCCATCTTGTATCCCTAAACTAAATCTCACTGCACGCCCTGAAGAACTTCTCAAGCTCAAAGCTACCCCGCCCCCACCATCACCACCCCAACACCACCATGTCCCACCACGACCACGGCCACTGCCACTCCGAGCACCACGACCACGGCGGCGACGACCATGCCCACGACCACACCGATGACTTAACTCCCGCTGTCCAAAACTTGCTCTACGCGCAAATCGACTTCCCCAAACTCATCACCCTCAACGAATCCACGCCCAACAGCGGTCGCGCCATCTGCCAAAAAACATGGACGCAACGCCTCGACACTACCCCTGAACTGAAATCAAGTGCAGATGAACAACTCCTCATGCTCCTCCCGTTTACAGGCCAAGTCCGCCTGCACTCTATCTTACTCCGCGCATCTAATTCGCCCTCGTGTCCGCGCACACTCAAACTCTTCGTCAACGAAGATTCGCTAGACTTTGATACGGCGAGCGAGAAGACGGCGACGCAGGTGCTGGAAGTAGCGCAGACGTCTGATGTTCAAGAGATTCCTGTGAAGCGGGCGCACTTCAACACGACGCGGAGCCTAGTCTTGTTCTTCGAGGACAATTGGAGCGCAGGCGAGGAGGATGAGACGGTAGTGAGTTATATTGGGGTCAAGGGGGATTTCATGAAGTTGAACAAGGAGGCGGTTAGTGTACTGTATGAAGCGGCTGCGAATCCGAGTGACCATAAGAGTATTGTGGGGATAGGGGAGGGGGTAGGAAGGAGTATACAGTAAGGTAGTGACGAGAGACGAAATGTTCATGTATATTGTACTGGTCTAACTCGGGTTGCTGGAGGGTTAGCATGGACTTAAAGGATGGCTGATATGACATACTACGAAGCGTGTGCTTTGGTGGGTATCATTTCGTATCTTGGTGCTGCGTATCCAACGCGTTGCTGTCGTCCTCCTGAACTAGCGACGCCATTCTGTCCTCACGTGTGTCTCGTACTTCCTAGCACTTCGCCCTGCACCTTTGTCCAGTCGATGGTCTTATCTAGCTCTTCGTCTAACCTTCCTACTACCGCTACACTGTCGCCTCTTACTATATACAGGCCGAGGGGCACTTCTTCGCTGGGCACGCCTTCTTCTCGTGGCCGGATGATACGTTCGATGGCTTCCTGAAGAACGAGGTTCATAGATCCGTCGCAGGAGAAGAGGGTGCCGACCATAGTGCGGCCATCGAGTGTGAGAACTGTGACTCTTTCTAGAGTGGGTTAGTTTGCGCAAGGAACGAGGTGTGGCAGACGAACTGTTCAGGTAGGCGTTGAGCGCCATGTCGGTGTTTGGGTAGAATAGGTGCGCTTAATGCAGCACGGCTTAACTCGAGATATGCTACAACTTTGGAAACGACGTTATGATTGAAGCGCAAGGTGTTTATCAGGATTATACGCCGTCGTGTGCCGAAGCCTAGCTAAAGTTGGGACTGCTCGCCATGTGGTGTGGATGAGCTGCGACTTTCCAGACGGTCCGTGCGTCCAATCACACCTAACTTCCTCCGCACCCCACTTCTCCCGAGTCACGCTAGCAGTTGGTGCCTCCTTTACGAAAACAAGGACATTAGTATTGGGAATGTCCGGTCTTTGGAATACTCGGCCCAGTTGAATGAAAGAATTGTTTTACTGTCTTGTATCGCTGGCATTCTTCCTTACGGCCATCTTCCCAGCTCGTCGTTTTGCATGCCTTTTGGTATTGGCAGGAGAATGTCCACAGCATCTTAGAGTAACTTACTTCACTACAGTACCATTTGCATTGATGCTTCTCGCAATCCTCCACCAGCGACTTCATTTCCTTCCTACACTCTCGGTTGTCACATTTCTTCGGCTTGGTACCAGATAGTTTCCGGGCGGGCGCGACAATGTCATACAGTGGCATATGATTGACCTAGCAAACCGGCTACGTTTTTGTCAGAATAGTTTTTCGTACCATTATCGCCTCCATCTGCCGTTGCCGAATTCCATAAGAGAAACCGTGCAGTTCACCACCGAAGTGATACTTTTGGGTATATAAGACCGCGACCGTGCCGCCTTCCTTCATACTCTTTGGGACGTACTCACAAATTTCACGTCTTTGTTACTCTTTATGTTCTTCCATTTTCATTTTCAATATGACCCGCTCATCAGATTTGCCCTTCGTGTACAAGTAATAAAATGACGCCGTGCAAAATGCTGTGTTGGTGATCTCAACGAGAAGACACAAGTGTCTAGATGGGATAACACGTTCTTTTGTTGCGTCCCGTTCATAGAAGGATATGTCTATGGGTGTGTTTATTATTCTGCTGTCGGTGGGTAGTTCATCGAAGATTGGGAAGCGACGTGAATCCATTTTTCTCTGCAACGTAAATTGTCAGAAAATGCGGGTTTTTTCCGTGAAAGGGGAAGATTGAGAAATGTAGTGATAATGTTCCTGTGAGCGAATTTATTTAAATGAATTCAGTTTGCTACAATTCGCTCAATTGTAGTTCCGCAGGTACGGTGCCAATCAATAAGGCATGGAACAAACTCAATAATCACGAGATGCACAATTGAGGAAGCGCTCAAACTTTGAGATTTGCTTTCAGGCCACTAATTTCATACTACCTTAGCAATTGAGCGAGCAGATATTCTCCACTCCGCTCACGAGAGATGACCTACTGAGTCATAATGCCGTCGCCACATATGTACGAGGCTTCTGTAGCTGTCTGAGGAGATCTATTTCCCAAAAACCTCTGGTAGTATCATTTTCGGCGTCTTTTTCTTAAATGTTTTGCCTTCCAAAGTTAATATCTGCTTATTTTGATTTTTTCGAGATGCACTGGAAATCTGACAATTTAGAAACGCTTCTCTACATCGCTAAATAAAGCTTTAGATCTGAGATTTGCACGGTAGCATGTACTTCATTCTTAGGGTATGTCAAGTCCGCACTGAACCCCAAATAGATTACCTTTTTTTTTCATACTCCTTTTTCAATCGTCTCAGCTATGTTTATGGATAACTCAGTAGTTCCAAGAAATTGCTCAACTTTACAGATGTGCCTGCTATTCGAATTTAAAGATCTAACTGTGGGAAGCAAGGCAAACATTACTAAGAGTCGAGTTCAGGTAACTTGATAGATCATGGCACGGAAGTATATAAGGAAACATCGATAATTGATATAGCTGAGCACATCCCGGATACTACCTCCTGAACATGGCCGGTTATCATGAGATTTTGGCATTAGCTAAATCACCAAAAGGATATCAAAATTTTCAGTTTCGTTCTGAAATTGAGTAGAGGGCATTTTTGGTCTGAATCTTCAGTTCAAGGATGAACAGCCGATCGTCACCCCATGCCCCCTCTCTTCGCACAAATCAAGTATCTCGAGTAACGAAACGAATATACCATGACAGACTTCTAGGAACAAAGTTTCAAGCCACCTTTGCTATCCTCTTCGTACTCTCCCTTTTTGTCCTCGATGAAAGAGGCGTATTAAATAATGTAGTAGAAAGGAAAGCCTACCTCAGAACAGCTCCTGAACTGTCAATGCAGCAAAGTTCATGCACCTGCACCTCTACTTCACTATTTCACGACCAAGACTGGCAGATATATATGCCCGCTCAATTAGTCTGTTACTTTAGACAGACACATCATTTTTCAGGTCCTTGCCGGTCAAAAAAAAAAAGGAAAAAAAATTGAGTTCATAGATGTAGAATATGAAATGATGATGCAGACATTCTGAAACTGATTGCCACTAGATACCTGACTTCCTACGAAATCATCGCAAAGCTACCACCCTACAGAGTGTTGACAAGACGGCTCGCATCCCTGCCATAGTTTGGCGAATTAGAGCCCGAGACTAAGCATGACCCAAGGCGTTGATTGGCCAAACTTTGATAGTAATGCGTTCTACCATGTCAATATCCTGTACATTCAGGGTGCGTGGTTAATACCACCCACTAAATCACCAGCAGGAAGCGAACTCAGGACTGAATTAAGCGATACTTACGCAACACCAGGGCAATGCTGTTGTTGTGAACCGGTTTTGACTGAGTTTACGACTGGGGGCTGCAGGTATTCAGCTCCACTCGCTTAATAGATTGTTTGCTACACCTTATTGGCTACCTTCACCCATGCACGCACCAATACACGAATTCGTCCAAGCTTCTTCGTTGCCCTTACAAACACAGCCACGCCGCCCTCTCGTGTGTTCCTGCTGGGGTTTTCAGCCAGCGTATTGAAAGGCGCCCACTGAGCTTTTACCGTTGGCCCACGTATGCGAAATGCACATTCTGGTTGGGTGAAGGCTGATGCCGCCAATGTTGCCAGGCTTTCGAACTGCGGAAAGCAGGCAGACTGAAGGTAACCGCAGGAGTGGCTTATGTCGCGTGCTCTGTTTGGGTGTATACGAGCATTCTAAATGTATAGATAAGATGGAAGCCTTGGTCTCAAACTTGAAAGTAGCCTGACAAAATTCTATCATATACGCAATCGTCTCATCGTACTTGTGAATTTTGATACGCCGTATAATGTTGGATGGTCATCGCTTCCTCTGACCGCAATATCATTGGTTGAACATTATATCACGTGATCATATCACGTGGTAACATCACGTGTCCATATTACGCGATCATATCACGTGGTAACATCACGTGGCCATGCCACGTTCACTCTTCCTCTCGTCCACACGAGCCTCCTTAACTATCCTCTTCCTCCTCTTTACCCAAGCAACATCTTCAGATATTGGCTGTGAACACCCCCTCCCAGAACCATTCAGCCGTACTGGCTGCTACAACAAAGTAAAGTCGCTCATCGAATCTAACCAACTCTCCTCCGACTCCATCTGCTTTGCCCGCAACGCAGCCGGAACCCCCTTGTCCACCCCACTCCAACCATCCCTCACCCCTACCGCCTGCAATGCTATCTGCGGCAACAAATTCGGATGGTATGACGACATTGGCCCGCGCCTTACAACATGGCTCATTCCCGTGTTTCTCCTCTTAAGCAACATGGAAGTCTCACCACTCGATAAACGCCGCTACCTTATGATCGTCCACCTCGTCGCAGACCCCATTGATTCCCTCGTCTCTCTCCTCTCCAAACTAGAAGCCTGGTCGCGCTGCCACCACCTCGCGCAAACGCTCGACGCCCCAAACGCCCTGCACACTCGCAACATCGCCACCGTCCTCGGCGGCCTCGAAGACCTGCTCGGCTTCACGCACTGCCCCAAAGACATCTACCTCGCGCTGCGCTCGCGCGCCCTGGACCCCATGCACTTCGACCACTTCGTTGCCCGCGCGGCGCTGCACCTCGCGGATTCGCGCACCGACGAGCGCCTGCGCACGCTGTTTGCTACGCTGCTGTATGTTTACCAGCTGGCTGCTGCTTTTGTGGCTAGCATTGGCGGCGGCCAGACGACGCCACCGGGCGGCCGCATTGCTATAGCTATTTTCATGACGTGGATCATCCCATCCATTCTGCTGAGCAATGCTATCGGCGGATTCGCGTCGCAGCGTACGTGCTACGGGATCGTAGAAGCGTTGATTCAGGATGCGACGGGGAGGGCGGATGCGTGGCGCGTGTTGTGCGAGGTGGCGCCGGGGTTGGATGAGCGCGGTGGTGTGGACGAGTATTTTGATAGCCTGGCGTATGAGGGCGCGATATACACGTATCGCCCGAAGAAGAGGCTGGTGTTTCAGTCAGGAAGCAGAGATTACTCGCCATGGTCTCTGCTGGGTCTGGCGTGTGCACCCATCGTTACGTCCGCGGTGATTGCGTCGTTGATTTTGTGGAATACCCCGCCTGTGGGCATGAACTGTCGGAATATCTTAATTTTCGTCATGACGGGTTTGGTGCTTTGCTCTGCGGCGTTTACTCACCTCTCTTCACGATTTGTGGGTGGCGCGAAACAGTGGCGTGTTATCCTTATAAAAGACGCGTTACTCGCAATTCCGTCCGTTATGATTTTGTTTCTGGCGTGCGCGGGATTATTTAATACGTGTTGGTGTTGGTCTGGTGGGTATAGTAGAGGGAAGGGGGCGAACATTCCGTTGCATCCGGACGAGGATTTTGTTGCGTATAACAAGAAGCTCTATCCGGCCCTTGTGTCGGTGTGTCTGACGCTGCAGTGTGCGGCCTTCATAGTCATGATGTGGGTCGGGTGGCGCGGATGGAATTTGATGAGGTGGGGAGAGAATGAGAAAGAATACGCATGGAGGGCGTTGAGAAAAGTGGAGGAACTTGAGTTGCCTGAGATAGCAGGAGAAAGGTCTAAGACATATGTGCGTGTAGAAGAAGTGAAGTGATAGAATATGAACACAAGATAAATGTAAATATATACATTGGAATACTTATTAGCACATTTTCTGGTGCATAAACACACCATCATTACTACCATGGTATCATCGCTCATCTAGCGTAGTCTACAAAAGGTTCTTGCCCGTGCCGCAGGGCTGTCCATTGTGCAAGTGGCCTCCATCGTCCAATCGCGCAAGCAGCCTTGAGTTCTCGGCATTCCTCTTCCTCAGTGTAGCATTGCCGCGCGGGATACCCTCGAAGCTGAGCGCGTATTTGGCAACGCTGTTGGCAATACTCTGTGTGTTGAGGAGGTACGCATCGTGATCCAGGTTGTTGATGTCATCGCACTTCTGATGGTAGCAACCATCAAGAGGCTTTCCGGCTTCACCACCGAACATAACGGCTTCTTGCTCGGTCTTCAATACCTCAGCACCGGTGAAGAGACCACCGGAGGGAATGCCGTTCTCGAGGAAGGCGGCGTAGTCGGAACGAAGGGAGAAGAGGGATGGCACGTGGGGAAGGCCGCGGTTCTCGTAGAACTCTTCAAAGTCCTTCTCGATCTTGTCTGAACCAGCGGGGCCAGAAAAGTTAAACGCATCACCATTGCCATCGTAGATACCAAGGACGTAGTTTGGTGACGCAATCATGTCGAAGTTGAGATAGGCACGGAGCTTGGAAACTTCGGAGGAACTACCTGAGATGGAACCGTTAAGCGTCTTGAGATAGTGGAAAGAACCAAGCTTGCCAAACTCCTCAGCACCCCAGAAACCAAGACGGACGGCGTTTTTGACTTGGTACTTTGCGAGTGCGAGACCAACGACCAGGGAGCCGACGGTGCCAGATCCATCATCGTTGATACCTGGACCAGCAAAGACAGAGTCTGTATGTCCACCAATCATGAGAACATTGTCGTGGTCGCCTTGCTTGGTCTCGGCAATGACGTTGTAGTTGGTACGGTTCTCACGGATAGCATCGACAAAGAGGGATGCTTGAACGGTGCCGTTTCCGATCTGAGCGAGAAGGGCGTTTCCGGATTCCTGGGTCATACCAACAACGGGGGCATAATCGCCCTCACCGCCAAGGGTACCAGCAAGGGATGTGAGAGGAACATTGTTATAAATGGCAGCTCCTACGGCGCCAGCAGCCTTTGCGTTCAAGGCCTTGATCGCAAATGTGCACTCACCTCGGGAGATGAGAGCAATTTGGCCAGAGACTGCGGATGGGTAGTCTGCAGCATTGCAACCCAGGTTATTGACCTTGACTAGAGTACCACTGACATTGCCGGATGGTCCGTAAGTAAGATACTCGACTTTAATGGCCTCGCCAGCAACCGTGAGTCCAGTGGTGGCAGCGGTGAATAGCTCGACGAATGGCTGCTTGTAAATATCATAGGCTCCAGTTGCAAGCAGGGTCTGGTACAACCACTCAGCTGTAGCGTTGTGACCGCCACCACCGAAGGCGCGGTTTCCGCCGTTGGCATCAGCGAAATCTTGGAGTTTTTGAGATCCAGCGAGCAGATCTTCAAGCTTGACGTCTTTGATCAGGTCATTAGTAGAGACCAATGGCTTTTCGGCAGGCGGTGCTGATGACGCAGATGGTTTTGGTGGTCCTGAGGGTCCAGAAGGTTTAGGAGGCGCTGCAGGACCTGACGGTTTCGGCGGGCCAGGAGAACCAGGTGGCGGATTGACAGGATACTGCGCAAGAATGGGCGCAACAAGCGCAGCAAACAGCAGAGCGTATCTCATCTTGAAACTCGAAATCCCGGAGCTAAAAAGATATCCTGACCCCAAGGCAAAACCAGTGAAGAAATACTGAGACGAAAAAGCGAAGAGAGCTCGCACCGAAGGCTATATACTTCACCTCGTACTCATATATATCGTACCAGGAAATTCCACCGATACTGCATAATGCTCGTCGGGCCTGGCACTAGGCCGCAACAGGCAGCCGGCAGGTCCAAATCATTTTGCAGCAACGCTCAGGAACCACAAGGATATGACCGCAGGCCGGGCATGAGGGTTGAAGAGCATCTTGGCGGCTCAAACGCTGCGATACATGGGGAAGGAGATGCAAGCGTCTCGGTGCGGCCTCTTATCGGGCGAGCACTGATTGGGAAGGACCATATTAGCCAAGACGTGGGATCTCCACTCTGCTGGCTTGGCGGGATGACGCCACAATTTGGACGGCGGAGCGAACGAGTGGATAAAACGCCACGCGGAGCTCTTGCGGTGGGTGGCGTTGCTGGTTGCACCGTTGCGGGTGTGGATGAGAGATTGAGCATTGAGCATGGCGCTTGCGATGGAGCATCGGCGAACTTGAGAGAATATGCAAGGTGGTTGGAGGGGGTGGCGTGGTGCAGATAGTCGTGGTAGGTCGAGGCGAAGTTGCAGTGGGGCGGTGCGTGTGTGTGCGACGCGAAATGATTTTCGCCTGTGTTTGATGGCAGGATACTGCGGTTGGGTGATCATGTACCCATTTGGCACATGTTGCACGGCCGTGTGCAGGGATAGTTGTGAGCACAAGTTCTTGTCAAATCGAGGAAGCGGATTGTGGTGTACCTACCTAGGTAAATAGATGGTTGTAGTCCCAGGCACCCTACGAGGCGTATTATATAATCTTATACGACGACGGGCTAAAGTACGTTGCTGATTTCCAAAGGATAGGTTGACATCATAAGGGAGTTTACATTAAATCTGGTCAGGATTGCTAGCCTTGTTGTATACTAACAGCTACAGAAACTCAGCTTACAGTTTTACGGCGCACACGGGATATAAATATCATCATATCAATCACGCGTAGACCTAGCAATACGTGCCTCACATAGCACAGCAATAGCTTGTTTAATTTATATATTAGAATATTTCACAAAGACTCTCTCCTCTCCCCCTAAATACCCTTGCCAGCCTGGAACTTGACAACAAACGCTCCGCGCTCCATCGTGTTGATCAAAATATTGCCACTCTTAAACAGTGCATAACTTGACCAGGTGCCGACAAAGTCGACTGAACCTCCACCAGGCTGGTTATCGTCTTCTGGGTAGATGTCGAAGAAACCGACTTCCTTAACGCCAGCACCAGTAGGATCGCTAGGGATGGAGCGTACATCGAGTACGCGGAAACCGGTACCGTAGTTGGACTGGTACGCAAAGCCATTGGAAACATACTGGTTGTGGTCGACGCCGCGGGCAGCGGACTTGTAGAGACCGGTTTGCTTGGGGGCTTTGAGGCTGGAGATGTCCCAGATGTAAGTAATGGGGTTGCCGGGGGCACCGGGGCCAACCCTGTCGTATTCATCATATTCATCGTCGAGAAGGAGATATTTCTGGTTCTTGGGGTCGAGAATGGCGCCTTGGTGCGTGTAGGATGCGCCCTCGTACGAGGTTCGGGAAAGCACTACAGGCGCTTTCTTGTCGGTGACGTCGTAAATGGTGAGGGTGTCCTCGTTGTAGCCGTAACAGATTTCGCGGCCCTCGTAGGCTTTGTCGGGGCCGTGGTAGATGAGGCATTGGGCGTCGTGGACGTAGCCGTCTTGGGATGCGCATCCAGGGCTGGTTGGCTTGCTTGGGTCCGTGATGTCAATGAAGATGATACCGGACTTGCATGTTGAGTCTCTTGGCATGGAGCCTACCGCATAGATGAAGTTTGTTTCCGGGTTGGTCACAACATTGTGGGCACGTCCAGTAGGGAGGCCCTTGTAATGGCCAACTAGATCCTTTGTGTTGCTGAATGTTACCGGCTTCGCAGGGTCAACAGTGAGCAATTTCTTCATGTCGAAGATCTGGATACCATGGCCTACAGCCTCACTACCGATGATCATGAGGTTGTTCTGACCTCTGATCTCGCGCCAGGTGCTAGGAGTGGAGAACTGTGGGAGACGTCCAAGATACACCAACTTTCCTTCCTTGGTGATTTCAGCAAAGGCAGCGCCGTCTTGCTGGCCAATGGCCACGAATTCACGGCCATCATCCGATGTCCAACCTAAAGTTGCGTTAGCGTTAGGTACTTTGGATGTTTGCTGTTGACTACCCACCCCAGGACGACGAGCCAACGCCACGTGTGCTGCCAAGCTGGGCATGCGACAGGAAGTGGAGAAGGTCAATCTAATAGAATGTGAGTGATGATCAAAGTGCGTCAATGCAAAAATACTGACGTTGCTGCACCTAAACGTGTCGGTCCCTGTCTTCGCAGTGCCGTTGACACACTCAACCTTGTTGTCGACCTCCGCGTATCGGGCCGAGTCGTATGCGCCGGCAGCTTCCTGGATTGCCCAATGCTCCTGTTTCATGTCAGCGATGAGCTAGGTATCTACATGGTGCATATAAGAGAACGAACCTGCTTCAGTGCAATGTTGTTCGCGTGTTTGATACCAGAATCGTACAGCTGTGCGCCCCTGAGCTCATCCTTTGGCAGCTCCTTAGCCACCGCAAGGGCGGACAGCGACAAGAGGGCACTCCGTAGAAACATGTTGGCGGTTGTTGAGAGGTCGGGTGGCACACAAGGCTGAAGGCGAAGAACAGGCCATCGGCATGCCTTTATACCACTGAAGTATTCAACCTCCCAAGGACGTATTGACTAGGTATTGCAAACATGGCAGGTTGCTAGAACACCTGCCCCTCCTGGTGTCAGGCTCCACGTTTGTTTCCGGCGCAAAACAAAAAGCGCAACCCCACGATTGACATCCTGGCTTCGACATGAGACGTGTATATGAATTGAAGACCATGCAGAAGGCGAGATTGGAGGTGGTAAATGAAACAAAAGCTTCGTGTATGGAGTAAAGGACTGAATAGGAAGGAGGCGCCATTTAAGCTCACTTGGCAGTAGCGATCCCTAGCTTCAAGCCAACGGAACGAGGCAGGCGACAAGTCGCTGGACACGCCCAGCTTGCCAAGATGCAGACCGGGTAGACAGAATAACGATAACAAAGCCCGTTTTGTGATAAGAATTTCGATATATTTGATAAATTCATGCGTAGTACGATAGCATCATCGCAGGGGTCGATTGGCGACAATGGCAGGTGCGGAGGTCCCATGGTGTTTGTAGAGCAGCTGGTAGGACGGCAGTGAGGCTGGGTAGAGGGCTATTATGTGGCAGTTAATAAAATGTGGTTTGACGAGAGAAACCGGAAGAAGCCCAGGCCTATCGGCTCAATTCGGCGCCAGCCCTTCTGGTCCTCACTCGGGCCTAGTGTGAGGGTGGGAAAGATGATCAGTATTGGTACTGCGGCCTGCATGTGATAATTGACATGAGTGAGGTATGTGCCTGATATGGGTAAGTAGGTAACTAGGCATGGAACCCCCCGCTTGAGCCGCAAGCTTACCACGCGCGAACGTGCCTAAGCTAGCTAGCACTGTATTTAGTGGGTCAGTTACGTCAATCATGTCAGCAAAAAGCACGACGAAGGGCTGAGAAGAGTTTTTTTTTTGCTTTCGACCAATCGAGGTCCAGAAAACAGAGTTCTATTCCCACCTGTTTATCTATTGTATGCCATATTTTAATCGTGATCCATACGTCGTAGCGTCTACTGCACCGGTGTAGAGCCCGTCTAAGGGGCCGTATCTGGCCGCCAGGTCAGACTTGACAGCAGTCTTCTACATGGTGGCCTCGACCTTCTTGAGGCACTCCTGGAACTCCTTCCAGTCGTACATGATGGCCGCGCACTTGGTCTCCTCGGTGAGGAGCTTGGCCATCTGCTCCATCTTCTCCTTGCCCTCCTCGATGCCGTAGATGCCAACGTATCCAATACAGGGAATGCCAGCGCGCATGGCAGCAGTGGCACCGCTCTTGCTGTCCTCGACAGTGATGGCCTCGCCGGGAGCAACACCGAGCTGCTCAGCAGCGTACAGGTAGATGGCGGGGTCGGGCTTGGAGCTGGGTGGGTTGAGCGAGGTGGCGGCCGAGTAGACGTGCTCTGGGGGGAAGAAGTGGGCAATGTTGGCCTTCTCGATGGAGGCGACCACACGGCTCTTTGCCGATGTGCTGACGACCGACATGGGGTAGCCCTGCTCCTTGATCTTGTTGAGCTCATCAGTCACACCGGGGCACTCGACGGCCTTCTCGCTGAGCTTGCGGGTAACGGCACCGAGCTCCTGCTGCACAAAGTCCTCGAGCTCGGCGTCCGGCATGGTGAAGTTGTGCTTGGTCTGCAGGCCCTTGAGCATGCCACGGAAGTTGTGGCCGACAAAGTCCTCGAGCAGAGATTCTGCCGTGTAGCGGGCCTCGAGGTTGTGCTTTTCCATGACGATGTTGGTCAGCTCGGCGCAGGCCTCGAAGGCGAGACGCTCCGACTGGACAAGCGTGTTGTCGCAGTCGAGCATGATGTACTTGGCCTGCCATGTGTCAGTGTGGGGCAGCGAGGGGCAGCGAGGGGCAGCGAGAAGCAGGTATTGGGGTTGCGTACCTTGCCCATGGTTGTGGTTGGTGTGTATGGCGGTTGACAAGTGTTGTATTAGCTATTGGAGGCGAGGTCAATTGCCAATTGTAATGTGTGCGTGAAGAGAGAAGCAGAGGGTGGGTGGTGACACGGTTTGGTTGGGGACCAGGTAAATAAGAATATAATGGAACTAGTGCTCTGAGCTGGCAGCAGCGGCGCTGGGTTGGTGGGTAGACAGTGCGAAGATAGGGTAGGGGGCACGGCGGGGCACTTCCGAGCGACAGGCCGACCTCGCGCTACGTCATTGGCTGCTTCAGCGGACCGTGGGCAAGCCATTGGCCGACGTACCTGTCGCGCCGTTTACTGCCACTGCCACACTCTCACCTCACCTTCTCCCCACCACCACCGCCACCACCAATACCACGCTTTACGCACTACCTCCCATATCTAGCAGATCCGTGACTGCACACATTTGTCAGCCTGCAAATCTCCCCCCTGCAAATCTCCCCGCTCACTTGCTTTTCCTACTGCCTGTCCCTTGCCCTTGCCCAATCTGGCTCCCTTTTCCGAGTCGTGCACAACTTTTCACTTTCGCTTGCTGCCTGTGTTACTGCACCTCACACTTGGACCAACATCACGAGAACCATTTCGACCCCCATGGCCGAGTCGAGAGCTGCACCGACCACAGACACGGTGTGCTGGCTGAAAAGTTCCTGCATATGGCGGTGATGCGTTTGCAGCCTCGCGTGGTTCCTAATGCACGGTTGGCGCCCCCCAATGCCCAACCCCACAAAGCCCATCGTCAACTAACATCGACTCTGGCCATCTTGCCAAGGCCGCCTCAGCAATCAAGGGTCATGCATTGGTTTTCTGCCAATAGGACTTCATCCCAATTCCAATTTTTACAAAATCCATTGAACACCTTCATCTGGCGGTGTGGACCCCAACATCAACATCAGGTTGCGCATTATACCACCGCTGCCAGCCTGGCTCCCACGCATGCCCGCGATATACCCAGTCATACCCACCACAGTAATTTACTCTTACAACTTTCTCTTTTCCGGGCACAATTTCTTGTATCGCGTCCCCCAGCCTCGTTTTCACATGCTCTCTGAGTTTGCTAACTCTCTCCTCACGATCTCGCCAGAACCATCTTCTAGTTCCCCCTTTCCTACTATATTTGTCGACAGTCGTGAGAAGATCTAGTCTGAACCCTTCCAGCTTTGGCATCATGGTCACGTCCTTAGCCCATGGTGTAATGTCGACTCGAGGGAATGGATCATTCGGTAAACCGGGGCCAGGACAGTTGATATACGAGTCGAGATTCGCTAGGTTAGACTCGTACATATGTTGAAGTGAGACCTCTACTGTCAAAGTTCGAAGGCTCGTACAACTCCGGAGCAAATCATGGAATCGCATGGTAAGTCTTGTACTCGGATCGTACCACATATGCCCAGCAAAGCACACTTTGCGTAACACAGCGCGACACTCTGGTCCTATGACATCAAGCCAACGTACGAAGATGGGAAGGTACTCGTATTCATTTCCGAGGATGAAGAAATGCTTCGAGGCGTAGAAGAACGTGCGTGCTTCGCGCCATATGGCATGACTAACCATACCGAGCGCCTGCAGCACATTAATAGTGTCGTTTTGAGCATTGTCACCCCTCTGATTCAGTCGAAATTGGCCCGAAGTCTTTTCGGCTGCCACAACGAAGAATGGCGTATCAGACTGCAAAACAATAGCGTAGATCTTGTTGCGAATCTCGGCAGGTAAGCTCGAAAGTCTACCATAATTCAGTACCGTGCCTACTGCGGTCGGTGCTAGAGGAGAAGATATAGCTAGGGAAGATTCAGTATTAGGAGTGTTTTGCCTCGTAAGGCCTGAGGCAGTGAGATCAATATGTTCCGAGGAAGCCATTACGTTGGCTGCTATGTTTGAGGTAAGTGCCGGCATCATATAACTAAATGTAGCGAAGTGACAATAACATCGATCAATGCATTGGCGTGGATGTCTGATACAATCCAACGACATCTATTCAAGGGTAGCGGTGCCACGTCATCATAGTGACAACACCTTCTATCCGCCTTTGCATTCCCCAAGAGCGTGTTTTCATACCCCCCCTCGGTATTCGCTTTGAGCTGACCGAGAACAGTCACGTTTGAAGTGCGAGAAAGGCACATCATTGGATCAACTAAACGAAAATCTCGTTGGCTTGAGCGGGGTCACAACTTTTACATCCCCTTCACACACCCTTGAAAGAACAGCACCCCAAATCGTTTGAATAGTTAGATATAAATATGCGACTAATTGACACCACGACCTTAAAGTTATGTGAATTCACAAACGCGGAAAAGTCATACGCCATTTTGTCGCATACATGGAAGGACGGTGAGGAGGTCACCTACGACGAGATGTCGTCCCCTCAACGCTCTGAAAAAACACTGAAAAAACCTGGATACGAAAAGATTGTGAAGACATGCGAAATTGCTAAGTCTCGTTACCAATTACGCTTTGCATGGATTGATACGTGTTGTATAAACAAGGATAGTAGCGCGGAGATAAGTGAAGCCATTAATTCCATGTTCAAGTGGTATCGCAAAGCCAAAGTCTGCCTTGCAATTTTATCTGACGTAACTGAGGGAGAGACTTTCAAAGCAGCGAGATGGTTCTCGAGGTCTTGGTGTCTTCAGGAATTGATTGCGCCAAAGGATGTCGTCTTTTACAATCATGCCTGGGAGTACATTGGAAATAAATCCACTATGGCCACCGAAATATCGTCTACCACCGGTATACCATCTGCGGCCTTGAACCGTTCCAAGGGCCTCGAGGAATTCCCTTTAGCACAGCGGTTTTCATGGGCCTCAAACCGCGAAGCAACAAGGGAAGAGGACAAGGCTTATTCACTGCTTGGGATCTTCGATATAAACATGCCAATGCTATATGGCGAGGGTTCGAAAGCTTTCATTCGCCTCCAAGAGCACATTCTCAGTCAGAGCGCCGACCTATCCATCTTTATGTGGAAGGATATAAAGACGACACTGCAATACACTGGCTTACTGGCACCCTCTCCAGCATGCTTTCTAGAGATGAAAACAATTGTAGCCAAGCCCATGTTCACACAACGTGAATTTCAGCTGACCAATCGCGGTATTCGCTTCGAACTGGGACTCGAATGGGAACAGTCCACCGGCCTTGCAATCCTGCCTCTCCAGCACTACTTTGCGAAAACCGGAAACGTTCGATCCAACGGAGTCTATCTACGCAGCGTTGGCGAAGCTCTCTTTGTCCGCGCCCGCCCCCAACACCTATCTTCCCAAGAAGCCCAAATGACAGCCACCCTCTTCACTATCGAAAAGCAGCTGACCTTCACACAATCGAAAATCATCGAGATGAGTGCAATGCGCATAGTCATGCCACCCGAAATGAAAGTCACACTCGTCAATCCGCCAGGCTTCTGGGATCCTAGTACGAACCTCATCTCTGCAAGTCATACGCGCGATTTCCTTGGCGCCCTCGTCTTCTCAGCCAAGGATGCGGCCTTTACCATCGTGTTTCGGCACAGCAAGCAAGAATACTGGTCCATTGATATGGTCAATGTGTGGCGATGGCGCGGTATCCACGACAAGTTGTACGTACATTACAAAGACAATCTTGCTCAGCTGAAGCCGGTTACGCGCCCAGACCAAGAGATCGCGCGTATTGTAGAGAAGGGATCCATGAAGGTCGCAGTTTGGGCGAGGAAGTTACGGGACACGAGACGTGTGTCGTTAGAGATTGTGACAGCAGAGGCAGAAAAGGAGAAGATTTCTGCCGCTACTGCAAGAATAATTGCTACGATCAAGGAAAAGCCCATTTTGGAGGATATTCCATAGGTCTTCCTTTGATGTATTGCCGAAGGCCGGGTGGTGTTTTACATTTCGTTATAAGTTCAACGAGAAGTGTCCAAAAACCGCCCCAGAAGGACCAAAGTTCCATCAATTGTCAAGGTTGATAACCGAGCAGTCGCATCGAGTACAAAAACGGTACTGTATAGCACGTATACTGAGCTTATCTTAAAAATCTCAACCTATTTATATCAAAGGGTCATATGGAAGTCTGCCCAGGTGGCATCACACACTGATAGAGAACCGCAATGCGATATTGCCAAGGCAATGCTCTTTCTAGATTGGCCATATTGTGATGTATACCCGAAACTTCAGCGTTAAAACCGCCGCTGATTGTCCGTAGGACATGGCCTGATCAACTACTTGGCTAGCAATTTAATTTTTGTCAGTGCAATAGACGAGAACGGTGTCTTCCGTCACTTTCAAGAATGCCGATTTTAGAATCAAGGAAGTACTTGCTTATCGGGAATCCGGACCGTGTTCTTGTCTTTGCAGTTCTAGCATGAGTCGTGATCCATTGTGCAGACGAAGATCAGCTTGCAAGGCCACTTGCGACGCTACCTCTTATGTTCTAAAGCATCCGATGTCTTTTTACTAGCTCCATGGCTATTCGCGTTCTCATTGCTATACCGACCGATAGCGTCGCACTACCTTTACCGCGAGTAATGTCACGACTGCTGGTCCGGCATCGACGGAATATGCATCATTCGTCGACATGTGAGGGTCCTGTCTTGCATATTAGTATCGGCGTATCCCATCCATGTGGTTCATGTCAGGTGAGAAGGGGTGGTTCACAACCATGGTGAAGCCTGTTATAGATTACCAAGTACGAGGCTGGGTATGAGCGGGAGGTGTCTACGGGTAGTTCTGGGATCTGGTATGGCACGCGTGCATCAGTCTTGCTAGCTAGATCTAGCGCGGGGCAGATCTATCATTAGTACCGCTTGCGCGACGTGACTTTCGCTCTCCTTTGTCCTCTGGGGAAATCATCAATAATCCGGTTAGGTCGGACTTCTGGTCTACTACACGTCTATTGTACAAACCGCCCCGATTTTTAGCAAGACTAAGTATTGAAAGCCCTCGTGGCTAGAACATTGGCTTCTCTCTAGACTAACGTTTTTTTAGTTGACTCGGTAGGCTAGCGCACGGCAGCCTCTGGGCCTACATGGGAATGCCGAACCACCCAAAGTCGCTTTTTTTTTGGGAAAGTAACATGGGTTCATTCTTTCGTGGGGTGCTTGCCGGTCCTATCTTCGTTCTAATTATCAACCTGCTCAACCATCAAGCTATTTTGATGGACTTCATTTCCGCTCAAGAACACCCTGCTTCAGTCCAGGGTGGCGTCCATTATGAAAAGTTGCGCAATAGCCTCTTTCATATCAACCTAGCTTTAGGTACCCATCTCTTGAGATTGCCTAGGCTCCACACGCTAGATGAACAAGTCAGATGACTATAGAAGGCGTCGAGATCATCTTATCACTGGCTATGTCCTCCACAAATCCGGGGTAAGTCGACATTCGAACGGAGAAATTATAGTGACGAAAACCCAAAATACCAGGTTTATCTCCACAATTTCCCGCAAAACCGGGTAGACCACCGGCAGTTTTAATACTAATATTGGGCTAAGGTAAGTCCGTGCATACCCTCCCCTGTCTCGGACCTTCTACTTTTGAATCGAAGGGCCGAAAGAATATAAACATTCTTCTTTAGTTTGTCTATTCTGGTCGGAATGCTCACCAGCCAAGTAAAAAGATAGTCATTAGATGGAAGATCATTTTTACATGAGACGCTGGCCGACTATGCTAGTGATTTGTCTCAGTCGATACCGGGAACTAAGATTTCTGTACCGAAAACATAATGAAGTGTGAATGGAGCCTAGGGATGGAGTCGTAGTCAACAGCAAAAGCATAAAGACGTGAAAGCGGATGCAGAATTTTGCACGCCACCAGAAAGACACAGTTGCATCACATCCGCAGTAACTACCAATTCACAACAACCAAGATGCTGTTCAAATCCTTTGCGCTGGCTGGTATCTTGACTGCGGTCACTGCTAGTCCAGTTGCCGCCCCGATTACTCCAGTGCGCCGTCAAGCTGCGTCCCTCTGCGGCCAATACTCCTACTACGCAGCCAATGGATATGAGTTCAACAACAACAACTGGGGCAAGGGGTACGCCAGCTCCGGCAGCCAGTGCACCACTGTTCAGAGCACTTCCGGTTCTGGCGCCAGCTGGTCCACTAGTTGGACGTGGCAGGGAGGCCAAGACAACGTCAAGAGCTACGCGAATGCCGGCAGGCAGTTTTCAAAGGGCCTCGTTATAGGCAAGATCAAGAGTCTACCCACAAACATCCAGTGGGACTACCAACCGCGAGACATTCGGGCCAACGTTGCGTACGATATTTTCACGGCTGCTGACCCCAACCATGACAAGAGCAGTGGTGACTATGAACTCATGGTCTGGTAAGCTTACCTTCAATCCTTATTCTTGACCCCTTTTAACAAGACCAAGGCTTGCACGCATCGGAAGTGTTTGGCCAATTGGCAGCAAGGTCACGACCGTCAACATCGCCGGATATAACTGGGATCTGTTCGTTGGACCCAACGGCAACATGAAAGTCTTTAGCTTCATCCCCTCCGACGGCTCCTGGAAGTTTAGCTTCAACGCCGATCTCAAGCTGTTCTTCAACTACCTTGCCAGCAACCAAGGATACCCAATTAACAACCAGCACTTGATTGGTAAGTTGCTGTGTGTTTTTTTTTTAGATCGAATGTTTTGGACTGCTCTGACATTTGTATTTAGTCTTCCAACAAGGCACTGAGCCTTTCACGGGTGGCCCAGCCAAGTACACCGTTTCGAGCTACAGCGCTAACGTCAACACCTAAGAGGGCTGACAGGCAGCCGAGGGATTTGCGCAGACGTCTTCGATTCTGAGATGCGTAATCGTTGTACAAATTCAATGGGCTAGTAGAATCGACACAATGGCTAGCCTAATCTATCATATTACATGTAAATACATATATCGGATCTAGTAGAACCGTTGTGATGAATTTTGCATACGCCAAGATGAAATGGTGTGGTCTCCAAGCTACCTACTTGCCCTGCTTACCTGCTTCCCTGCTACCATGAGTAGAACCGTATTAATTGCAACAGTATAAAAATTTGAGCTTGCGTATAATGTAGTGGCAAATATTGACATGGGTTGTCATCACCCTTGTTCTATCTTTCAGAGACATAACTGCGGTAGGCAAAAAAAAAACCCTTTTTTAGTCTCTTTATAGTCTTCAATCTCAGTCTTATTCTTTACTTACCACGAAGGATAACGTCTGCATAGAGTACTCAGTAGGATTGAATATACGGTGATGCAGAACACATGTCAAAAGAAGTCAAGGTGCCGCGCAAGAGAGAAGCCTTGAATCGAACACTATTGCCAAATCAAGCCACTTCCGATTACTTCCCCTTTACTCCTACCTGAGAACATGACGGATCTGCCGCCAATGATGTCCAAACCACAATTGCCTTTTACAATGATAGTACCGCTTCCAGTATGGCCAACAGTCTCATTTCCATTGAGAACTATAGTACTAGAGCCAGATATATCTACCTTGCTGTTACTGTTAATAGCGACGTCTCTTCTGCTATGAGTTATGATATAGCTGCCCTACACAAGGCTTTTCCGCTTCCGGCTATATAGGTTGGTCTTTTCGAGACCCTTGGGGTCTTGTCTCAGTCTTTTAACAGCCATTGTTTTTGTGAGTGCAGGGACACTTCGCCAATCCGATAGCTTGGGTGTAGGCTTAGGATCGGGTTTGGCAGCGTATAATGATACTAAAAGCTGCTTTTCCCTTCTTCCGAAAAGACGTTGTTGAGCGGAATATAATTGATGCGGCTCACAGCGTCCGCACGCTCTACCGGGTAGCGCACAATTGATTTTGTGCTGTAAGGCGTATTCGGAGATCCAATAACGAGATTCTTTTCATAGTTGCGGTTGACAGAGGCGTCATCGTATTCATACTTTCTCTTCGGCTCGGACCCGTCGAATATGGGGTTGTAGCTTAGATGGCCAAATTCATGCAGAATATCGGCTTGAATCTTCTGACGGTTGTTGTGATACCCAAGCCCATGGTTAGTTTGTTCGCGGCAACGGTCTTGTTAGCAGGATCAATGTAACTAGACGAACCACCAGAGTTGGTGAAAGTGATGCGAATATCAGAAGGCCTAGTGTCGCTGAGACAGAAATTTAAACCGTAAACATAAGGTAATTATGTAATAATTTTTTTATGAAGCCTTCGACAAGTTGCTTGTCTTTAGTGCAGCTATTCAAGAAGCGGACTTTTAGGTGGCGTTTACCACGAGGCCAGAGGCTGTAGGTGTCGTTTCTTGTTTGGGCCTTATCCGCTCATTGTCTAGAGGATGTCTGCTTGGTATGCTTTCGAAGAGTGTATCTCCAGCTGCACCTATGTTTTTTACATGTTTGGTTTATCGAACGACTGGAGTGGCTACTCTCCCTGATACTCGGAATTCGTCACTAAAGCATGAATATGAGCTGTCTGAATCGAATGGGTAATCCAAATCGAATAAGCTGTCAGGCCTATGTAGGCTTTCAGCTAGCCAAAAGTAACGTGTAAGTTTGAAGACGCATGAACTTTTGCGAAGACGAACTAGGATAAGGGCGTCATATGGAAGACACCAGATCAGAGGTAAAGGACAACCTCTGCAAGCTGAATCAATGAAATACTGCTGAAGGCTTGTTACCATTACATGCCCAACGCCTAGTCTTCCAAAATTGGAGTGAATTGAAGAGATTTTTGTCGCAGCTAGAGGCCCTCTCCATGCTATACCTTCTCTATTCTCAATAAGTCTCCCACGCCCAGTCATCTGAGCCATCTTTTGCCGCAGCCAGGATTTTCGCCATGGCATCTTTAGCAGGAACGCGAATGATCCTCACTATATCCGATCGCCTCATTTCCCACAGCTCACTCTCACTCTTTTCTATATCCATATCCCAGTCATAACGAACTATGACCACGCCTTGATCTTTTACTGTCTCATGGTCAAACCAAGTGAAGTACTGGCGATTGAACAGTGGCAAGAAGCGTTTGTCGTAGCAGTGCCATGGGAATCTATTAACCGATTCCTCTAAAGTCCAGTGTACATTTATTTCTTCTGGCGAGGTTTGAGATGAACGATGAACTTCGACAGGCGTTCCTGCGACTATGAAATACTGGTCACGTAATTTGCGGTCCCAATGTAGAGGATCAACAACATCTACCCCCCAATGAGGCCCATCAGGTGCGTTGACTTGAAAGATAGCAAATGAAGGATGCGTGGGAGAGAAAACAGCTGCGCCGCACGCGATTAGCCCATACTGGTATTGTATCCCGTCTTTCTCCTTGCCTGGAACACGAATAGTCTCGTGAGAAGCATTGGTTCCGATTTCTCGTAGTTCAGTTTTAGATCGACCCTTGCTAACGCCATCCCAGGTGAGTTTGACCATGGCAAGACCAGAAGTATAGGGCTGTGTGTTGTCGCAGACAAGGAAGTAGGTCTTGTGTAGCCACTTATTTGCGCGGCAGCGGACGGGATGTAGTGCACAGGCTTGTGCAACAAGATCTTCAGTTATGGTTGGGTCTGGTTTGGTGAGGGCTTTTATGTCCTTGGTACTTTCGCCTGTTGGCTTAAGACTTCCTTGGTTGCGGATGCGATAGTCTGTGAAGGGGTTGCGCTTATCTTGAGCGTCTTCTTCAAGGCTTGAGACCACGGCCTCTGCATCTGCCGACTCAATGAAATAGATAGGTATGAGATACTCGTATGCAGGTTTTTTGGACGGATACTCTGGGCCTTCATCATCGCTCTGGCCTTCGTCCGCATCGGTGGGTAACTCAACCTTCTCTTCGGCCTCCTTAGCCTCGCGTTCCACTCCAATTTCATAGCAGTCTCGCACTTCTTCCCAACCTAAATTGGCGATCTGCAAATTTTGTACTATTGAGCCAGCATCTCCAGCCTTGCAAAAGAACGAATCGACAGCAGGAGGCTCGTCGTCAGTGTACAGATTGACAAGCAGCACCCCGTTCTCCTTCCAGTTCCTGCTTACTACAACAATGAAGTAGAAGTGTTCAAATTTGCCCTCGGAGCAGAGCTGCAAGTGGCTATTATACACGGCTCTGAGGGGTTGGGAGACGAAATGAGGCTGTGGAGCTGGTTGCACGAAATCTGCCTCCTCAGCTCCGTACTCAGGCTGACATGCGCTTACCACTTCATTCAGTTCGTCTTTTGACAAAGTAACGAGAGTATAGAGAGCGGTTGGGAGGATCTCTTCCCGGTCTTGGGTTAGATAGCCTTCTGGTGCGGTAGGAGGCAGCCCGAGGTCGAGGTTGTGAGCCATGGTGAGACGCGTGATGCTCAATGCCACCTTCGAGGGCAAACCAGGAGCTTGTGAGCAAATCCAAGTTGTGGGGGTGGGAGGCAATAAGGTGTTTTACCTGGATGACGTAAGCCTAGACACCCACCTTCCAGCCGTGAAACTCGTGCTTCCACTTTACCACGCGATAATTCAATCTTGTGGATAAAACACCAGAGGGGCCTAGGCGCTAAGCGGGGTGAAGGTAGTTGCGCGATCGGATCGGCGGCACCGAGTTGCTGCTGTGCCACTCTTGGGGGCTGAAGTTCAATCCTGGAGGATGTGTCTTACTCCGCAGCTGGACAGGGCCTGAAGCGAAATTAACAGTAATACCACTAGACTACATCAAGAAAATGGCGCACTATTAGGGGATGACAATGCTGTAAGAATATAGCTCTCATGAGCCTTAGACGACGCCTTCCAAAAGCGGCTGACCTGAAAGGATGATGCATTCCAAGGGTTGTATGGAGTTACAGAGGTACAATATCGCAAAGTTACCTATGGCTTTCTGCTTCGACAAAGCACCTTCCGAAGGTGCCCTGCCCAAGAGGGACAATGGCGGCCCCTACATTAGCTGACCGGGCGTGCTGACTACTTTGGCATTGGGCCCCGAACAAACTTAACAATCAGCATCCGCAAGTTGAGCTCCGACCTGAAGCCTGAAAGCCCTGCTTATTGGTCATTCTGGGGTGAGATGTCGACCATTTTGGGAATCTCGGTCCTTTGAGTTTCCAGCCACCTTTAAATTGGGAAAGGGCAATTCGTGTCCCGCAGAAAACGGTAGCTTTTGAGGGATCAGGCCTCCAGTCTTCGCCTTTTCTGTTGGCGCAGGACTAAAATATTCGTATCTGGTGATACAATGCATAGTTCAACTGTGACGCATTTAGGTTTTCATCAGCCTTCTGCTCTGTGGCAAGCATCCTCCCTCGGCACCATTACGGGTGTGCGGGTCTGTGGGTATGACACGATCGCAGTCATGTTTCGTTTTAAATGCTCCAATAAGCAAGATACTCATCTGAGAAGAAAAAATTAGTATATAAGATCATTTGCAAGTAGAGCAGAATGATATCGACATCGCTCACTCTTCAATTCCATTCCGGTCCTCAGCCACCTCATTCTTTTCTCCAGGCCCTCCACTATGAAGTTCACTATCATTAGCGTAGCTGCTATTGCAGCTGTCGTTGTAGCATCACCATCAGCAGACCCAAAGCCAGACGGAGCGCTCCAACGTCGTGCTGATCCTATCTTGGAGTTCAGCTGCAGCGAGTTCCCTGCTATCTGCAAAACACAATGTTATGGTATTAGATATATTCTCCCCACTCTGTTTAAAGCTATCTTTTTAATTCATTGTGCTTTAGGAGCTTATTGTGCCAGAAATGGAGATAAACTCAGTCACGACATCGTCTCTACTCAAGAAAAGCGGAATCGCCGAAAACAAGCCGGATGTATTAAATCGGGTGGCAACCGGTGTTCGACGAAGAAAGGGCATGCGGCTGGTTTCCAGTGCGATGAGTTCCCTTACGCCAGCTCTAAGCCGCAGGGCTCAACAACTGTTCGTTTGAATAAATGTGTCGTCGCTGCGGAGAACAACAGTACGCCGAATGGCCTTCTAGAACAAAGAGTAGAAAGGTTGCTAACGAATTTGAATAGAGCAGGGCGGCAAACTCAGTGCCTTTTATACTACGGTATGCAAGCAAAAGGCGTGCAACTTCCAGATCAAGATGACAGGCGGAGGAGACATTTGTGATTCTTCTAAACCTGGTTTCCAGGCGGCTTGCACGGCTGAAAAGGTTTGTTCGCATCCTGCTTCCACTCCACTTTAATTCGCTCTCCAATTAACACCACATAGGCGAATATTGAACAACTTGCCGCTGGTCAGCCGGCAGCAGTAGCAAGTGATGTTTCTGACGATGGATCCGACGAAAGTCAGGCGAAGCGAAGCCTTGCACATACTTTGATGAGACGCTACATCACCAGCAGTGGCCGTGAAGTTGAACTCAATGGCGAAAACAACATTGGCCGGTCCATCTTTCAGGTTGTAGCCAGGAACGAAACGCTTCACGAGGAACAAATCAACGGGCATGTTTTTGACCCTGATGATGATGAGGAGGATGAATTCAAGTATATGCATGACAACCTTGAGGTCAGGGAAGAGACTATCGTTAGGCTCCTATAAGCCAGGATAGTGAGAGACCGCTAGACCTATCTGGGAGCCGGTATTCGGCGTCAGGTAGGGCAATGGCTCGTATGGTTTCTGACGTTTCGTCCAAGTATTCTCTTACCTAGTCACTCATTTAGTCAGTTCACGTTTTGAAAAGCATCATCTCCCTTATCCTGTGACTCTTCCGGTGATTAAAATACTGGGGGTTACGGTGCGGTTGCTCTCGTGTGCAGTACAGAAAAGTGTAGAGGTGGTGTGGAAGCTTGAAGTGAAGGAATGCAGACTGATCCGGGTGTTGGGTAGGCCGTCTTTAGGGCAAGTCCAGATAGCAGTGGTTCTTATTATGCACGGACTTGCAAAAGCTGGGTGATATTGCCTGACCTGCATCTATATTAAGCTGATTGTGGTGGGGTAAAGGCTGTAAATTTGATGACTGGTGATAGTCGAAGCGATGTATCACGTGAAGGTGAATCGCGCCTCTTGGCACCGTCGTCATAGGTGGCGCGTCATGGTCACAGCCACCAGGCAGCATTAGCTTCATATGTCGAGACGCATAACATACACACTGAACCCTCCCTACACTACACAACACACCAGAAGGCACATTTTACCATTCTCACCATGTCTGAAAAACCCAGCGCGGAAAAGGTGGGCAGCATGCCTCGCCATGCAAAGCTTCACACTGACAACTGCAGCCCCCAGAGAGCCCAACAACGGCACGCGAGCTCGACTTTGACGACGACAACGACGCGCCGACTTCGTCTGCCCAACCTGCGGTCACGCCATCCGTCCCACCGCCACTATCCAAGTCGCCGAAGCCTGGTGTGCGCTTCACAGAGGAGGCAACCGAGATCCCCCCACCAAAGCCCCCGCGGCCCATGTCTCCGCAGCAGCAGGCGCAGAACACGCTGATTGAAGCGTTCCCGGATATTGACAACAATGTCATCAAGGCGGTGCTTGTTGCCAGCGGAGGCAAAGTTGAGCCTGCCTTCAACGCACTCCTGAGTAGGTTCACGCTTGCCCAAAGCGAGTCGCATGCGACTGACAGGGACAGGCATGTCGGATCCCAACTTCAAGACGGAAGAGGCCCCACCGCCGCAGCCGCAGCCACCGCGACCGCAGCCGCGCAGCCAGCTGGAGCAGGATGAGATTTATGCGCGCCAGCTGGCTGAGCATTACCAGACACAAGGTGGCCAGGGCGGCCAGCGGTCGCGCGCACAAGGCGACCCACGCGGACAGCAAAGGCCCCAGGACTCGGAGCGTGAGCACAGTTTCTTCGATGGTATGGCCCCTGCGACATCTGGCAGCGCCTCTTGCTAACTCGAGCAGACGACCTCCCCGAGATCCGCAAGACCATCGAGGAAGGCTTCAAAGAGTCGCAGAAGACATTCACCTCCTGGATTTCAAATCTCACCAAGAAGCTCGACGGCGACACGGAACCTGATGCGTATGACCGATACGGCAATCCCATCCACCACGACCAATCGAGACCTGGCCAGCCTTCTGCGCAGCGACAGAACTATGGCCCCTCGCAATCGGACCAGCTGTACGGTGTTCGGAAGTCAGCCGAGCAGCGCCGGTCTGCAGACCACAATCGATACGACGCAGACAATCGCGTGCTGGGCGACGACTTTGCGCAGTTGGAAATGCGGGACAATGAGGGTGAGCACCTCCAATCCATGCAGGGTGTACGCCCACTAACAGTATTAGGTGCTGGTCCACGAACATCGAGTCGCCCCCACGCAAATCCTGACCTCTTCAAGCCCACCCCGGTATCCCCTCCCCAATCTGGCCCTGTAGACGAAGTGGATGCGCTGTACCGCAACCCCTCGCCAAACAGCCAGCCCGCCTCCCAAGGAAAGTCTGGTGGAAAGAAGTGGCAACCCCTGACTTCGGTAGCTCCCCACCCGGAGCCGGATGACCATGACCCTTTCAGCCTTGGTGATAGTGACGACGAGGACAGCAAGGCCAAGGACACCAATCCAGCTGACAGCGAAAGGCTGAAGAAGGCAGCTGCAGCCAAGGAGGGCGTTTCGACTGCCGAACTTAAGCCTGCCGAGCGCAGTGGAAGCATAGGCCAGAAAGATGCTGCCGCCGAGGCACTGTTGAAAGAAGCGAAATAGGTCCGTAGATGTTTCATCATATTCTAACGATGCGGGTAGTAGTCCATGTCCTTGTTGCTGGGCGGCAGGTTCGTCATATTGATATTTCTAGTTGTCAATACCACTTCAATTCGAGTTATTCCATTCGTTGTGCTTTTACAACATTCGTCTCTTCCTTCTTAACAAAAGTTCAGCATTCTAGCTTGAACGTCCTCTTGATTGCCTGGCGGGCGAATTATACCAAATCATGTCATCACGATTAGCGCGGCTACCTCAATGTCGCCTTTGCATGCTTTATGCCACATGCGAATAGAATGTTCTTTAGTCGTCGTGCAAAAGGCACGAGTGGCTTGCGTACCTACTGTAGATCTCAATCGCCCCGAATAGAAGATGAAGAGTCATGTATACGATCGTGAGACCGTGCGCGGTGGGGTGTGATATGTTGGGAGGTCCACTTTGGATGGCCAGCCGCAGACTATCTAGATTTCTTCCTAGGCACTGTGGGCCTGCCGATCGACTACCTAATCAAGGTGGCCACTGTGAGCCAAATAACTGCCAGGTTCCGGGTGTTCAACGCGCAACCCTCCTCGACTGGAAAGCGTGGCACTGTAGCACCTGTGGTTCTAGAGGCCTTGGCTGTTGTCTGCAAAGCAAATGTGGGCGAGGAAGGTATTCGCGATCGGCGCGAATGGAAAATGAATGTGTGGAAGGTTTGGTTGCACCCAGTTGTCCCTACTAATTGGCGACAGCCCACCCCTCACATAGGATGCAAAACCCGGAACACCATCCAGGCAGGCTCAAGGTACAGAGAGCCTGATAACTGTGGAACAAGCCTAGAACCTTTTCCTAGGGTGCAGTAGTCCAGGATAAGCAGTCAAAAGTTGCGGCTCAGAAGCCAACAGTGTGGAAGACAGCCTGTCAAATGACACGCTGATTCAACATCAAGCCTCACATTACCATGCAAAACCATAAAATATGGGGCACAACGGTCCGCGATCTGTGAAAGGAAGGTCTGAGAGACTACGCCATCAATCCAACTTGGATTGCGACTCTTCTTCATACTGTCATACGTCACCCTTGGCTTCTGCTACGCATCAGATGCCCGAGAGAGCACAAAGCGTAAGGATTGTGTTTCAATATGTGTAGCCCGAGGGAGAGTTTACGTGTGCATGTGGTTTTCATCAGGCCCAGGTAAGCAGCCATGCAAACCTCAGGTGATATTTGGTTCCCAGCTGTACAGTGGCCTATCAGCAAATGGATTAGGACCAACGGAACGTGACGAGACAGTACTATTCTAACATATAGGGACAATGTATACACCCGCTCTGGTACTAGATTGGTTGGGTTCGGAGTGCATGGCTTACGCCACTTCAAGCCTGCTGTAATTCAGGGCAAGTGGCCGCCATCATAGCCTCCTGTCGACATGCTGAAGTTTTGGAGCCGCAGTCCATCGCCACACACAAAGGTCTTCTTCACGCGTATCTCCCGCTCAGCCCATTTGGACAGCAGGTAAAGCGGGCCAATACTAGACCTGCTGTCGGCACTCGGCCCAATATCTGCCCAGCCGCAAAAGGGCCGACGCAGGTGCGTGCCATTGCACTCCGCTAGGGCAGATACAGCAACCGTCATGATTTATGGCATTGCAAAAATGCCAGCAGCACATGTGGTGGCCAATCCAGACCCCGAAATGTTTGGATTTTGAAACGCGGTTGCTGCCACCCGTCGAACTGACTTCGGATGAGCAGACGCCCATGGCTCGCGTGTCCCAGGCGAGGAGGCGGTAGAGCTCGCCATTCCCTGCACCCGCGGCAGACCCGCATTCCGACGCTATCCTCGATTGTCGAGGGTTGGCAACAGGTTGGCAACAGGTTCCCTGTCTGCGGGGGATGATCTCCAGTTTCAAGCTACCTGCACACAGGCACGGGCACCATTAGAACAATCGTAGAACTTAGCGTATGTCGCCACGGCACGAATTTTCTTTGGGCGGGTCCTTGCCGCCCTTGCATCCATCGCTTGAGCAGGTCTGGCCTTGCATCCATCGCTTGAGCAAGTCTGGGATGGTTTTCGCAACACAGCCGGGTGGCCGGAACCTCCAGCAGGCGCGGGAGCTCAATTGCTTGATGCCTTCAGCACAAACGTGAATTTCATATCCTCCGTCAGGTCAGTCATGGTTGGGCCATAACCAGATTTACACGAGGCCGCAGCGCCCAGGATATCCATGCTGCCAATCGTTTTCCATGAATCGAGACGGGGATTCGTCTTGGGGGGTCGACAAGAGCATAATCATGTTGCAACGTCAACAGGCGCCACACTTGCCGCATGTCCACTCATACGGACAGCCCGCATGATTCAAGCTAGACCTTTTTTTTCGCGCGCCGAGCTCAACGCAACAGCAACAAAGCGCCCGTTTAGGCCTCCCCGTTTGGTTTGGTACCTGAACGTTGCCTTCCATCCGCTAGGAAGGAGCATGTACCGTGGGCTGAATGTCCCTTGCGCCGGCCGTCGAATTCCTCCATCAAGCGGAGTGGATCAGATACCCCGCGTAGCTCTGGTAAACTGGGATCACGGAGGATGAATTAACTTTGGAAAGAATAATGCGGGGGACGTATGGTTTCGCATTTTACGCTCTGAAGTGGGTACTTCCCATCGTCAAAGCGAACGCAAAGATGTGTCACCGGGGTGGGCCGGGTTAATATGCAGGTCATCACAGAGTTTTCTTCGAACAAGGTTAGGCCAAAGGTTGTTTGAGGAGTATCGCTTCACTTGCAATCCTAGGCATAAAAATCCTCTTTAGGACTGTGCGTTCGGCGCCGACCAATAACAGTACAAACAATGGTGAGAACCAGTAAATTCGCTGACTGTCAACCTTATCTTGACTCGAGTGCTGTCTTGTGTCGGCGGTTTTTCTCCTGACGATGCACCTAGTTCCCGCCCTGCTGGATACCAGACATGAAAAGACAAGAACTGCTCTGTGGAACGATCAGGTCTTGCGTCTAACTCAGCAACCATCTCATGTGTTTCCCATACTGTTGATTCCGTCTTAGTCTTGGACGTTCCGGACTAGTCATCGCCTTCTCAGCACCACGCCCCACACCATGGACGACGAATTCCGGATCGATCCCTCATTCAAACCATGGGGGCCATTCGTCTCGCCTAATTATATACCGGAAAGAATCACAAACGCAGATATCGTCGTGGCATCTGTTATCTGGGGCTTGACGTTGGTGAACGCCATCCTTGCGGCATGGCAAGGATATAAGCAGACAAAAGGCTCAAGAGTGCCCTGGAAAAGCGTTTACATTTGGATGATATGGTTGGAACTACTGGTGTCCTGTATGATGGGGCTTGAGTGCTTCCTACATCTGATGAAAATCGTACCACCTAGTAAGTGCACTCAACGACGTTGACCTATTCCACGGTATTGATGATCACAGGTTTTTTATTTTACTTTACCATCCGTAAGTTCTCTAGATTTGAGTGCTTCATTGTAAGTGTAGACTAACGATGTGGTCAGTTTTCTGGTGGTGTATCCAAGTCCAGCTTCTGCTACAGATTATCATCAATCGTATCAGAGTAATTGTACCTGATCGAAAGCGCTCACGGAACATCATGGTCGGTACGGCTTGTTTCGTAACAGCCATCAACATCTCCGTCTTTTGCATATGGATACCTTCTAGGCTTCAGATAAGCCATAGATACCACATCATCAACGAATACTGGGATCGAACAGAGAAAGCACTGTACCTCTTTGTCGACGCAGCACTGAATTGGTACTTCCTAAAGACCGTGAGAGCAAATCTGATTAGCAATGGCCTTACAAAGTACAACTCTCTCGTTCGTTTCAACCAGCGCATCGTCATTTTGTCCCTCCTCATGGACGTCATGATCATTGCCGCAATGTCTATTCCGAATTCCTTTGTGTAAGCCAAATTCTGTGCCCAATACTTTCACATTCTAACCATCCCAGATACATCCAATTCCACCCCCTCGCCTACCTTGTCAAACTCAATATCGAAATGACAATGGCCAACCTCATCAAACGCATCGCAGTCTCCACATCCCGCCGCACCGGCAAAGCATCTATCGCAGAAGAATTCAAATCTTCAAATCCATCTACCTCCGGCCATCACATCCACGGCACGGCAAAGCGTGGCTCCCTCCACGAACTCGCAAACATCGTGTCATACCACGGCAACCGCAAACAAGGCGATCGTGCCGCCAGCTTCAAACCAACCGGCAACCAAATCAAGACCACGCAGGAAATCACCATAACAAGTGAACCCAACCCATTCTTCGAGCGTGGGCGCCGCGGCTCAGAAGTCGAGATCACAGCGGGTAGCGGGCATTCTACCAAATTCAAGGACCCCGGCCTTATCGTGGAGGAGATAGACACGCCGCGAACCAAGAGTCTTGATAGCAGCACCGAGGTGGCAGACAGTGTGAAGAGCGCTGAAGGGCGAAAAAGAGACAAGGACGAAAGCGACGATGAGGCAGCACTGGTAGGAAAAAAACGAGGATGGGGACGATAACCGGGCTAAAATTAGGCACCATGTTCCTTCCCACACATACATTCACAATACATAGATTTTGGCTTTATAGAACGCGTATACCATGATGTTTAATGCGAGATGAATAGTGTATTCTGAGACGACGTTCGAGGGCTACAAGGTTGTGCCAAGATGCTTGAGGCTACTCACCTAGATGGGGGACCTGCATATCTGTGCGCCCACCAAAGGGCCTCGCGAGCCGCTCATTCGTTACCAGAAAGCTGTTTGGAAACCACGATGGCGTTTCCTTGCCCAACACCATATCAACGAGGGCCTCGGCGCTCTTCAAACATAGCACCATGCCATGCCCGTTGAACCCGGCCGAGACCCAGAAACTTTTTTTGCCAGGCACTTCTCCGACATGGGGTTTTCCATCTGCGGTGGCGCCCATGATCCCGGTCCACTCTTGCACTGTGCGTTGCTCTGCATCGATCTCCGTTGTTTCCCCCCAGGCTTCGGCGCCGAAGTAGCTCGTTAAGCTGGAATGGAGGTATGCAGATAGTGTAGGGTTTAGGCGGGCGTCGTTCACTGTACCATATTCGGCTGCACCCGTGTTTGGGAGACGACCGAGACCGCCGCCGATGATGATGTGTTGGCTTCCATCAGCCAATGGGCGTGGAATCATATATTCATAGCCGGTGCGATAGATGAAGGAATACGTGTTTGGAAGGGGGCTTGAGAGTTTGCTTGAAGCCCCAGGACGCTGTGCGGTGATTTGGCCGCGCATTGGAACTATGGAAGTTTGGAATTCGTGCGAAAGGTATGGTGTATATCCGTTTGTGGCAAGGATGACGTTGCGGGTTGAAAGGGTATTGTATTGCGTGAATATATCCCATAACGGATGCTCCGTATCGTTTGAGGGTAAAATAGAGTGCACAGGCGTGTTGGTGCATAGGATCAGCCCTTTTTTGACACACTCTTTCAGCACTCCGGTTACGAAGCGGTATGCGTGTATGCGACCCGCAAGATACTCGAACACACCAGATACTTCTTCCTTCTCGTTTACTGTTTTGCTCGTTTTTACCGCTCCAATGCTGAAATTCCGACTTATGTCTTCTTTCCCTTCATGCACTCTGTACCATGCCATTTCCCTTTCGTGCTTTTCTTCCTCCCTGGCGTCCGCCTGTAGTGTTTCAATCGCCTTCTTGCCCAGCTCGAATGTAGATTCATCGTATATGACATCGACAGTATTACACAGTTGGCTCTCGCAATCAATCTCCATTTCGACCACGATGCGATGTGTTTCAATTATATTCGCATACTCCAGCCTAGCAATCTTGAGTGCTTCCTCCTTGCCTAGCTCTTGTTTGTTCTGCAAATAGCTACGATAGCTAGCAGCCTTTGTGTGTCCGCCGTTGCGTCCCGTAGCTCCACTACAAACCTCGCGGGCTTCAATCATCACGATTCGAGCATTGGGGTTAGACTTGATAAGGTTATGCGCGATCATGGTGCCAGAGATACCGGAGCCGATGATGGCGTAGTCATAGCATTTTGTAGGTTCATCAGCTTCAGGCTCAACAACGTTCGCCAAAGGCGATTTTGGTTCGTGCCAGTATGACGGAAGAGGGTTGTTGACCGGAGGTCCTACTGGAATACGAGCGCGGGCTTCCATGACAAGTACTTGAGGCTCTGTTGCTATTTGGAGTGAATGAAAGTATTTCCTTAACGTGACGCAGTCCTCCTTGAATAAGGGCGATTTGAAAGCTCAGGTTTGGTTTTGAACAATCGTATCTAGGTGTGTCGTGGATGAGGTTCGTGAGTAGCTTAGGCTCAACAAAGGGAAGGCCAGGTTCGGCTCCACTTCCCGTCTGCAGTCTAGCGTCGTCTATTTCAGCTAGCAGGGTTTCGTTGGTACTTCTGCACGAGCTTTCTGAGACTGTGCTATCCTATTTATTTATATTGTTCATTCTGGGGAGTGGCGAGTGAAAGAAGCTCCAAATTTCTTTCCCATGATGACTCGAAGAATGGATGTCAATGACGCCTCCACGTTTCCAAGTTACGCTCGACCAAATTCAAGCAAATGAGAAACCACCAATCAATATTATTTGCAAAGATGGAATCAAACAAGATCGAATGAGAGCGATTATAAAGTAGAATCGCTAGGTACGTAGCTATGTCTACCCTAGGTAACTACTTGGGTGGGCTCTTATTGGCGGATAACTCGGGTCATTGGAGTCCAAATTCTGCTTGTGTGTGAAGAACTTGCAACAACTTTTAAGATCGGCGACAGAACGATGGAAAGATTAGAACCGCTGTCATCTCAACTTCTTGAAATAATTACTAGCAATAGTGCGGGTGAGAGCAAGACCCATTCTACCCCGCATCGAGCCGATCACGGCAACCCCACGAACACAAACACCACCTCCAGAATGGCGAGAACCAAGGTCGTGGTGACACGGCAACTAATCGACGAAGCGCAAAAGCTACTCGATGAAAAGAAAGATGAGCTAGAAATTGTACAATGGAATTCCGAGAAGGCGAGGCATGATGATAAACAGACAAATGCACAACAGCTGACCAGTGCTTACAGCCCTGTGATCGATCATGGCTACTCGAAAATGCGAAAGGAGCGACAGGAATACTCGTAATGTTATCTGACCAAGTAAACGAGGAGCTTCTACAAGCAGCAGGGGACCAACTAAAAGTCATTGCGTCTTTCTCCGTTGGAACGGACCATGTTCAGCGCGACGCTTTGAAAAAGCGCAGCATACGACTCGGATACACACCAACTTGCCTAACAGATGCAGTTGCTGATCTAACAGTGATGCTCATTTTAATGGCACAAAGACGAGGGGGTGAATCTATGGCTAAGGTGATTAAGGGCGAGTGGCCGCAAATGCCATGGCATCCGCTATTGATGACTGGACCTCAGATAAGGGGGTCGACGATCGGATTTTTAGGATTCGGAAGGATTGCGCAGGCGTCTCTACAGAGACTTCTACCATTCGGGATAAAACGCGCCATATACTTGACATCGAAACCGGGCCAATCAGCCAAGGAAGACCATTTTGGTCTGATCAAGAGCTCAACAATACCGATCAAACCGGCTCAAAATGCTGATGAACTTGCGAGCCAAAGCGATGTTGTCGTTGTAGGCTGCGCGTTGACATCAGATACAAAATATCTGGTCAGCACGCACTTTTTCCAGAAGATGAAGAAGCTTGCAGTCATTGTCAACATTGCGCGAGGGCCAGTCATCGATACTGAAGCTTTAGTGAAGGCACTTGATGAAGAACAAATTTTTGGCGCAGGTTTGGATGTTATTGAGAATGAACCAAACATTCAAGCGGACCATCCAATTCTCAAGCAATTTAGATGCGTACTAGTCCCACATATTGGCTCTGCTACTATTGAAACTAGAGAGCAAATGGCGACAGAGTCGGTGAAGAATCTCTTAGCTGGACTGCAAGGCGGCGCAATGGTAAATGAATTAAAGCTGTAGCGAGAACAATGAGTAAAATATAAACGCACCTAACTTAGGATATTTGGTTTAGCGGCACACGAAATAGTTGTTTGCATGTTCGCTTCGGCATGCTCCAATAACACTTGGTTGCGATACGTTTATGGTAATTGGTTGCGCGCGTGGGGCTGTGTTGCTTTCAGCTGTGGCTGCCTTGTCGCACCTCGTCAGTATAACAACATAGCCGGGGTGGACAGAATCAAATCTCAACCCACCTCAAATTATATTACTCCACAATGTCATCCCATCCAGAACCTAAAACTCATGCCGAAGCACTTGCCTTTATACGCGAACTCAACTCAACTCCTCAATTAGTAAGATCCTCGTCGCCACAGCATTGTGACCCTCTCTTGGAACCTGCTGGCGATCATGAGCACCTACCACTGTATACAGAAAGTCGATATATCTTTCAAGACGGTATTGAGGAGCTCGCAACAATTCTTCATGGAGAAGACAGTGTCAACCTACCAATCACATCGTATCCACAGCTCAACAGTGCCGGTGATGGTGAGCCCAGTCAAAGAGCAATCATTCGACGCTGTCAGCATATGGTCAGCATGTACTTTGACGCCATTTCTAAAGCTGATTTGGAGATACTCACCGCCCTCTCACACCATAGGCTGGTGACTAGTGAGACTACGGACAAAGCTGGCAGAACTCCGTTACTCGCTGCTATCGAAGCTGGAAAAGTAGCAACCGTAAAATTCTTGCTGGACGCGGGCGCAAACATAAACAACTACGGCATGATCGCAACTTCATATACCGACCTAAATCGACCATGTGAGGAGAACAAATTTCATATCTACCGCACGCCGCTCCAGTATGCCGCGCAACTCGGAAACCTAGCAATTATAAAGCTATTGATGGAAGCCGGCGCAGATGATGCGCTCATTGCGCCCGATGGCCAGCTTGCACTTCGCCTTGCGGCTGACAACGGTCATCGCGAAGTTGTGGGGTTTCTCCCACGGCGACGCGGTGGAGGTTTCAAGAGATGGAAAGTGAAGCATGCAACTGCCATGCGTCGGTGTAAGAAAGCCGTTCACAAAATCTACGAATTTGGCAAATTTTTTGCATGGGATGTACCGAAATTCTTCGTTTGGTCAATACCAAAGCACGTCATTGTACTACCTTTGATAAAAGGCATCAAATGGCTACGAGATCATGGAGAAGAGATTCCTGGCATGGTTGCCGATGGACTGCGAGAATTGTGGGGTGTGATGAAGAAGCTTCCTAACACTGTCTGGGTAGCCATGAAATCGATTCCAGGTTTTCTGAAACGGTTAATACAAGTTATCGGTAGATGCCTGAGTGCCTGCGCTAAAGGCATCTGGAACGCCATCAAGGGTATTCCCAATGCTGCAAAGATTGCACTCGTTTGGATCTGGACAGGATTAAAGTCGGTCGGCAGTGCTGTAGGGAATGTGTTTGCAAGCATCTTCTCGTTTTTACACACCTTGTGCGCAGCTATTGTGGACTTTTTTCAGCACATCACCCTACAAGACGTTTGGAGAGGCTTGGTAGCATGCTTAAATGTCGTCTTTGTTGATGCTCCAAAGAAAGTATGGGGATGGCTTTGCAAACTTGGCAAGGTAACGATGCGGGGCCTTGAAGCTATGTTTGGTAGTTTGGGTAAATGCATGTGGTACCTTGTGAGGGGAATATGGGAGTTGATTGTGTACACCCCGAAGAAACTAGGCGCGGTTATAGCAGCCTGCGGAAGTTCCGTTAAGAGTGGAGGAAAAGAGGTGATGGTCTGGATAGACCCGAAAAGGGTGTAAAGGAGCTATGCGATGTCATGTAATTGTACTCGTGTGTAAAACAGTAATTGCGGTATCCAAAATGGTCAACCAATCATACGTGCCGCCCCTTTAGAGAGACATCGAGCATCATGTACTCAAAGCCTACAGAAAGATTGGTACACCCTTGTATGCATCACTTGAACCTACTGAATTATGCCGTGAGTCAAGATAATTCTAGGCAATTTGATGGAATGCCAAAATTAAGCTTGCGCACTAGGATCCCATCACTTCGATTCCAAACACCATTATCTCAATCAACACGCTCAATCTAGAGGTTAAACAGCACTAAGATATCATAAATATGCTCAAATACTCAAAATCCTAGTTTTAACGTCGAAAATTATGGTAGGCGTGCCCACCAACTCTACTAGTGGGATCTTAACCGAAAAATGTGGTACCAAATTATAAGGATAGGGACCAAACTACGCGCGTCGCCATCATATCACCCATTATAGCGTTAATTTCGACGATTTCTGATATTCTGCTTGCGCCTCTAGGATCTGCACTTAGTAGAAGGGAAATTCCAACGATATGGGATATCTCGAGGCGGATAATGTTGTTTCAAATAGTGAAACGAAGAGGGAAAGAGAGCCTCCACTGCTTGGACTCTCAGTTTTGGTGTGAGTCAATCGTAACAGCGGTCGAGTTCTGGAAGCGTTTCTTGTTGAGGACTTTCTACCGGAGCAGAATGTAGGAAATCGGCCAGATAAAGAAACAGCAAACAAACAGTTACGGCCATTTGGACAAAACAAGCACAGCAGCACCTTTTAAGATAGCGACTATGAAGGCAATGCCAACGTCAAGCTCAAACAAGTTACGTGACAGTCATGTATTAGATACAGCGTCACTGTAATAATATTCCATCCCCTTGACTCGGAACAACACAAGGATGCAATATCGTGCCCATAATCAACCCACCTGTCATACGAATTGATACCAATCTTTTGTTGATACCATCACGATCTAACTTGCGACATTGACTGTTGGGACCTGTCCACTCCTCGCTGGGTATCTGTACCATAGGACTTGACCTTCCCGAAGAGAAGCTTGGGCGGGGGGAGACCCGCTGTGCGACGTACCCGGACGATATCATTCATGTCATCCTTCAGTTTTTCTAGCTCCGTCACCGTCTTCAATGCCGTTATTGCGATGCTGAGTTCCACCTCCTCCTGTTCGCCAAACTTCATGAGTTCCTCGAACTTCGACCATCCTTTCAAACTGCCATGCTCCCTGATCCAGTTATCTCCGGTGTAAGCCTGCCTAAACAAATTCATCTTGCTGACCATACTCTCATACTTTTCCACATTTCGTTCGTGCTGGGTAACGTTATTCTTGATATTTCGAGCGCGAGGTTGGAGAGAGGAAAACATCGGAAGTGTTCTACAGGCACCGAGGATGTCCTGAGCCATATTTCGGACTCCATCATATGAATCCAATTCCAGGCGAACGAGGCTGCTTTTGTATTTCCATTGTAAGAATGGGATGTCTTCAAAGGTGTTGACGTGATCAGACGTAACTGGCATCGTTCATTGTAGCTGAAAGTGATGTTACAATACTGCGACTGGAGGCGATGAGACTGAATATTGCTCCAGTCGACTTGCAATGAATGGTGGGTTTAAGCGTGGAATAGTGCGGGGGTGCTGGGGAGCTCGTAGGGCATGCGAAAGACTGCTCTAAGGTCAACCAAATATCAAAGTTCAGACACGAAAGTGGACGAGGCTGGAATGGAGAGCCTGCGGGTATGGCAAGGTCTTTGAACAAGTTGTTGTGAATCAGTTGTTACTAAGGAAATGTTTGGAAAACAGAGTAAAATGTACACGATCTTGTCTATTAGGCTGGGGCTGAACCACGGTGACAGGCTGCGGTCTAGGTAAAAAATTAAAAAAAATGCCCTCAGTTTGTACTAGCTAGCTCGAGTTGACTCGTGGTTCTCTAACCCTGCTATAACGATGTCGGGTTGAACCTTAGCCCGATAGGCAAGTGGCGAAGTGGCTGTCGTTTCAGTGACGATGTTGCTGTGCACGGTCAGTCGTGACCTTTCTTGTGTACGGTGCAGTGTACCTGCTAGATGAGCTTGCGCGCCTTCACGCCCCGCACGCTGAGTTTGCGGTACCTGCTCCCGAAATAGTTGCACAAGCCAGTTCCCAGTCTCGCTGCGCGTCTTGCATCTCGCCATTGTTCTGTTGGGGTGGCTCCTGCTCCTTTTTTACTGCATTGCACGGCGCTGTGTTGGCTGGCCTCGATACCATGGACCAAACCTCCTCAATCAGGTTCCAAGCGTAATTTGCTGCGCCCTGCAGCATTGGCCAGATCGGTTGGTGATGGTGATCGTCCATTTTGGGCTATTTGCTGAAATGCGTGCCGGTGTCTCGGTTCTGACTTGCTTCACAATCAATTTACTCAACCCAATTTGTGGAGGACAGGCGTGTGTTGTGAGATATCGCGACCGCTTGGTGTTTGTGTCAATATAGGTTGGGAAGGCGCTAGGAAGCGCAGATGCCAAGAGATAAGATGACATAAGTAAGGGTGGTGACACCCAGGGCATGTTGCAGCAGTTTCATAGGCATAGAAACTAGGTGTCTTTGCAGCGATCTTCTTGTACTTCATTCAGAAAGGCAGAGTCTGCCTAATATGAGCTTTGTCCTTGTGGCAAAAACTCGCGCTCCCATTCTGTTCGTAGGTTTACACATACCCCCTGGCACTTACAATATTGTTAAAAGGTAAGCATTCATATAGAGCCTATCAAGATCTTAAACTAATAGTTCGTATATCTTATCTTATATACCATCGTGTGGTGTGAAATTATTGTAGCAGGAGCGAGAATTCTGGATAGAATAGCATCTCACGGCCTATACCGAGAGTGGCATGAAGATTTAGGCGTAGTAAGACATGACTTGTAGATTTATTCGAACCAGTATGAATGAGATTGTGCCTAGCTCTCAACTATCGGTGAGTGATACACGACTATGTAGTGGCCACGCACTGCAGTTGTCACCTAAAGCATCTCAGCTCTGCATACCGCGCACTTGTAACGTGACTGATGTCGACTCTTGAGTTGTTTGGCTAAGCAAGCCTCGTCGTAGACATGACCGCAAACTGACAACCTACGCGCCGTTTGATGTGCAACGTCCTCGAGACATATAGCGCAGATATTGTTTCCTAGTATCAATAAATTTTGACTGATTTGGCCAACATCGACATTTTCAGGACCGCTGAGGACGGGCTCTACTTCATATTCTGTGCTGCCGTCACTGTCGTCACTGTCGTCACTGTCGTCACTGTCGTCACTGTCGTCACTGTCGTCGCTGTCGTCGCTGTCGTCGCTGTCGTCGCTGTCGTCGCTGTCGTCGCTGTCGTCGCTGTCGTCGCTGTCGTCGCTGTCGTCGCTGTCGTCGCTGTCGTCGCTGTCGCCTTCGTCATCGCTGTCATCTTCGTCATCGCTGTCACCGCCGCCGCCACCGCCGTCGCTGTTGTCTTCGTCATCGCTGTCGCCTTCGTCATCGCTGTCATCGCTGTCATCGCTGTCGCTACTATCGTCACTGTCGTCGCTGGCGTCGCTGGCGTTCCTGTTTCTATTGCGATGAGCAGGATTAGAACATGGATAATCACAATCACTGCCACTCTCATCACTAGAGTCATTGCTACTCTCATTACTGGAGTCATTGCCACCCACATCACTAGAGTTAGCGCCTGCCTCGCGGGAATGTCCATCATTAGCCGGTTCGCTGAAATTTTCGGGCTCATCGGTGTAGTCATCCATACCGCTCCATTCAGCTTCCCAGAAACTTTTCAACAGGAAGCTTTGATTAGTGAAAAGTTTCGCAATATTGCAGAAAACCATCTCGTCGGTCTGTTGTATTTCTTCATCATTCTGGCTGAGGATACCAAAAATACCATACCAGCTAAACAGATTCGTGAGATATTCCCGGAGAGGGTGTCGTACACTCTCAGTAAGATATTCAGCTAGTGTACCTCGGAAATCGGACAGATCCCGCTCACCATGCTCTTTGGTGGAGTGCTCGATTATCCACATATCGTCACCTTGCTCTTTGGTGGAGTGCTCAATTATCCACACGTCATCACCTTGCTCAACTGTATGTGATGTAAAACAGAATGACCGAAACTCTCCTGTTAGATAATTCATATATCTAGCGATTCGTAGAATCCGTGACATGATAGGATTTAGTAATCTTGCGATATTTTGCTGCACCGTGTCTAATAGGTCCAGAATTTCATCGCACTCGTTCCTTTGTTTCTCAGCCCATGGCTCCAATTCAGTCCAGACTGTGAGGATATCGTACATCAGACCAAATTCAAGGCTCAACAAACTGTCCTGATAGTCCGGAAATGTGTTGAGAACATTATTGAGCATATCGCTTGCGCCAATGCCCAACGATTTCCATCGGCTCCGATCATGCTGTATCGTGGCAAAACAATGACCAATTCTGCTCACTGACTCTCGAAAGTCCATGATAGTCCGTGAGGAAACACCTGCCATCAAAGGCAGCTCGTTGCCAGCTTCCCGCGCCAGTTTATCGATGCGTGCTGAGGCCAAAGCAGCCCCTATAGTATACATAGTTCCACTGGTCCGGAACCTAGGACGGGGATTTTCACAGTTTATCCTACTCATTTAAGTGTTTTAAAAAAACTGAAATGCCCGTTGAAATTGAGATAGGTTTGAACAAGTGATTTGGTGGTTATGATTTCGCTTGGAGGAGATTATACGCCTATTTTTTACCTCACAGAGTGGCCCGTTGAACTTTCATGTCTCTCAACAGGGAATATATAATTTTGCATCAAATTATTGTTTATACTCACTGTTGAACATGATAGCGCTACAGTCATGTGATCTCATAACGCACAACGTAATGGTAGCAAGCCATTTAATACCCACTTCATCGAGAGAAAGCCAATGAAGATGTTCGATCTTCGAATTGAACCTTATGGAATGGCACAAACTAAACATTCTGGAAGATTGGTCGTGCCTAGTAGGTCGATTGGAATACTTTGTTGAAGCGAGTATGCATGAGTAACTACAACCTGATCAACTTTGTACTCTAACGTCAACATGAAGGGGAGTATACGCTCGTTACTGAAGATTGAAATAATCATGCGTAGAGGAAGTAGGTTGATAATAGCAGGTTCAAAGAACAAAACAGGTGGCTTGCACTCTCTTCACTCGAATCACGACTGAGAAACGTCCAGATAGGACCTTTTCAACTGGGGGCCAATCAAGCGGTGTAGGCTTTTCCTCATTACCGTAAATATATTAATCAAGCATCATATCTCACTAGTTTCGAGCTCATTGCTACGGTACCCTAATGGGCCTTGGAATCATGCCGGAGGTTCTCGCGTTGCTTCCTTCATGTCTTTGAAGTCACGAGTATGCTAAATAGGTACCTGGAGACTATAAGCTAGTCACTATGAAACGGGCGAAGTCACATGGCGTTCCTTGCATGCTTCCATGCATATACACACACGTGGACTCGAAGATCCCTTAGCGTACCCACCTTCTCATGAGAATCATCCATCAACCAATTGTACGGAGCCCGATGTATTCGCTCTTTCCTTGACTTGGTTTCGAATTGCGGGTATCCAGGTATGTGGTAAAGCAAAACGATGTTGTATCTGAAATACTATTTTTAGGCGGATCCCGGAAGCCAGGCTTCGGCGCACCCCCCGAACAGGGTTAAGCCGCAACCATGGACGCGTACTATAACTAACCACGTAGGTAGTAAATGACACTAGATATCAGAGAAAGTGAGCTTAGGAATATATAAATTCGAGTGCACACAGTTGTCTGAGTGTGAACGTGCGTTTTCCAACAGCAAACATGTAAAAATTTAATTGACAACTGAGTATTTCTACCTAGTACTGCAAGTATTCTTTCTCCGCCCCCAATAGGTATCTAGATTGTACTGTATGGGTTACTGGTGAAGAGAATGACGTGCAGACACCATCATAATCTCCAATGCGACACCACATGGCACTAGTTCGGTTGCAGCGGCACCCGTGCGGGGGCTCCGCACTAAGATCTTCGAAACAAGCGTCGCCGTTGCGGGCACGGCGCATCGGTGCAATTCATGGCTTATCTTAGCAGGAGAGTAAGATTAACCCCTGTCGATTGACCAATGAACCCCGCGCGCTATATCTTCTTGCCGCGGCTGTTGTGACATTGTCTTGGATCATTCCCATAAAGTACGTACATTCACACCTCCAGTTGCACGGTGCAAACGACGAGGACACAATCAGTCATTTCAAGGCACTCAAAAACCTGTTGGTAGATTCGGCAACATTCAATGTCGAGTATCTCATAATCGTACACAGTAAATAAGATGTCGGACACATCACCGCCGATACCACGCTCCCACGACGTAGAGAAGAATGGAAGCGATGTAATTCAACTAGAGGAATTGCCCTCTCAAACTCCGTCCAGCGATGCAGAGAAAACTGGGCAACTGGTTCCTGTCGCCAGGACCGGACCTGTTGTTCACAAGAAGGTAATACGAGTGCAGCCAAATCTATAAGGCAAATATTAATTGCAGCACAGATGAACCGCCAGCTTTTTATGACCTTGATGTGCATGTCGTTTCTCTGGGTTGGCTCGCAGATCCCTCTGTACCTCTTCGGTTCCGTCCTCCCCAATATTTACCAGGACAGTACGTAATACGCATGTACAAATTGGAGCCAGGACATACGTTGACATGGTATAGTTGGTGGTGTCGATAGATATGTTTGGTTCATCATTGGTTATTTGATTCCCAATGCGGCTCTCTGCCCTTTCGTTGGCGCTCTCTCAGATCTCTTTGGTCGCCAGAAAGTAGCTATTGTTGGTCAAATCGCTCTTATTATAGGCCCTATTATCACAGCAACAGCGAAGACGATGAACACTGCAATTGGTAAGTTTATACATAAATAGCTTGGGTAGTAGCTAATGGCTGATAGCTGGGAACGTCTTTTCTGGAATTGGCGCAGGTCTCAATGAGCTTATTGCGCTTGCTGGCACTGGCGAGGTCGTCCCTGTTAAAGATCGTAGCAAGTACGTCGGCCTCGTAGTCATCACTATTCTGCCGTTCTGTCCCTCTGTGCTCTATGCACAATTGATTGCAGAGGCTAGCAACTGGCGATTCAATGGCCTCCTTATTGGTGTCTGGAATTTTGTCGGCCTCTTGTTCTGTATCTTCGTCTACAAGGACCCATCTCGCCTCACCGAGGAATATACGGCTCGGGATGTATTGCGAAAGGTCGATTATATTGGCGGCATGCTCAGCACGGTTGGTGTTACTTGCTTCATGATGGGATTGCAATGGGGCGCATCCCAGGTGAGTTTAATACTAGAACATATCTATTCTATTAAAATGGCGCTGATTAGTTGAAAGTATCCCTGGGGAAGCGCACATAATGTTGCACCCCTGATCATCGGCATCATTTCCATCATCGCGTTTTTTATTTGGGAGTTCTACGCACCATATCCAATGGTCCCAAGAACGTTATTCAGCAAAGCCAAGAAGACTATGATAGTCATTCTGCTCATCACGTTCCTTAGTGGTGGTAACTTTTTCGTGCTTCTCCTCATTTGGCCTACCCAAATCTACAATGTATACGGTAAGGCCTACTAGGCGGTCCAATATGATGGAGCTAATTGTTTGTAGGAGATGATCCACTCGGGATCGGTCTTCGTTCTTTACCTATTGGATTTGGCATCATCGGCGGTGCCGTCATCTGTCTTATCCTTATTCCTATCACAAAAGGTCGCATCCGAGGACTGATGATCGTCTTCACGGCTTTGATGACGGCTGCAACCGGCGCCATAGCGACTGCAACTCCACATAATTTCCGTTCTGTATGCGCATTGGCCACCTTCGCCTCACTTGGTGTCGGTGGTGTTATCATTCCTTCGTCTATCATTGCGCAAATTGCCTCTCCAGATGAACTCATCGCAACGATAACAGCAATCACACTCAGTATTCGATACATCGGCGGCGCTATAGGATTTGCAGTGTATTCGAACCTATTCTTCCGCAGAGCTACCGAGAATTTGACCGAAATTGTTGCCAAAGAGACGATTGCTATGAAGGGTATCATCAGCCCACTCTCAGCCCAAGGCCTAGCTACAATTGCGCACGTTACCGAACTCATGGGAAATGCGAAGTTCAATGAGGTTAAACACATTATGGCCACGAGTCCAATGGTTTTGCAGAGAAACGCTTATCCAGTGATTGTCGCGGCCACGCAAGAGGCATTTGCCTTAGCTTACAGATGGCCTTACTATGTTAGCATTGCATTTGGCGCCTTGTGTTTTATACTCAGTTTTTTTGTAGGAGATATTGGTACACTGCTAGATGCGCAGGTTGCAGCGTCGACGTAATGTCTCGAGCTTCGACATATAGGAAAGTTATGGCGAAAGCAAGAAACATTGTCAGACTTACAGATGATGCACAATTGCACAATGCTTGATGTTATGACCTCATGCTTCCGTAATTGAGCCGCACAGAACGGCTTGGCATTTCCGTGTCCTATGTTCCGCTACATACTCGCCCCCTTCCACATCCCTCTCCCCAATCGCTGTTCTTCCACGCCAAAGCCCGTATGCGCACCCGCAAATCGGTTTGCCGCAGAATACAGGATGCTACCAGACGACATCAAAGGCTGCTGCGACATGCAAGAGACCAATGCCATACCTGCTGCCATGGGCACGATGGAGACTAATGACACACAATATTGAGCACCGCGGATGCTCTCGTGCACAGTTGCTGCATTCGGCAATACCCGGCAATAACCGGCAATAACCCCAGGCCGCCAAAGACGATGTAGTGCGATTCTCGAGTGGCGGGCGTGGTGCCAAGACCTCTCGCCCGAGGACTCGGGTCGTCGCGGGCAGCAATCGAATACTGACAGGCGTCACTTCTATAAAGATCCACTTTTGACCAACTAAAAGGTACTCAGCCCACTCCCCCTCTCGCTCCCAATCCACATAGCCGTGTCCTGTTGTGCGGTTCCCCGATTGACTCGACATTGAAAGATCGGTTCATCGCGGTTCTTCACCGCGTCAGGGTTTACATCACCCCATCCACGGCCTATATTGCTTTGGAACGTAATCGACATCTGGTAGAACCATGGATGGTGCCAAAATGAGGAATTATCTGGCTGGAAAGGCAAGGAGAATCTTTACCATCTCTTCAGAGGAACGACACAAGCAAAGGATATCCTTAGAGCAAATCGCAAGAGAAACAATCAATCAAACATACCAGGAACATGATCCATCCGTTGCAGACTGGTTCCGCGATTTGGTGCCATCTTCAGCAGGCGTTGCTGAGTATGTGAGCGAGCTGTTCCCATCAGCACAGTGGCTGCGGCGATATAACGTACACTGGCTGATGGGAGACGTCATTGCTGGTATGTTTTCAAGAAGCCTAAAACACTGGGGATTCGGCTGAACATGTCAAGGTATTACCGTTGGTCTGGTTGTTGTGCCACAGGCTATGGCGTATGCGCTACTTGCTCGACTTACGCCTGCGTTCGGTCTCTATACCACCTTTACCGGAGCGTGTATATATTGGATCTTTGGTACCTCCAAGGACATTGTCATTGGTGTACGCATACTCTCTACCCCTTTTTTAGGATTACGCATATGCTAATGATCGGTAGACTACAGCCGTCGGATCTCTTTTAGTTGGTAGTGTGATTAGCAAGATTGAAACCGAACATCCCGGTGTTTACAAACCAGAACATATCGCCCATGCCCTCTCCTTCTTGGCTGGAGCTGCATTATTTGTTCTTGGTATTCTTCGACTCGGGTGGCTTATAGAATTCATCCCATATGTTCCCATATCAGCTTTTGTTACGTCGGCTAGCATTACAATCATCTCAACGCAATTACCCACCGTTCTTGGTATCACTGGCATTCATACTCGGGAGGCACCTTACAAGGTCTATATCAATACGCTCAAAGGTCTGCCTAGGACCAAACTGGATGCTGCAATTGGCATTACATGCATCGTACTTCTCCATGCTATTCGAAGCGCATGCACCAAGATGGAGTTGCGCCAACCGAGCAAAAAACGAGTCTGGTCTCTTCTGTCATCTCTAAGGCTCACATTCGCTATTCTGATCTACACATTCATCAGCTGGCTCGTCAACCGTAAATTGCCCGCGGGACAAGAAAAGTTCCGCATCGTTGGGCATATTGATAAGGGTGAAGTTACCATACACGAGTAAAAGAAGTGTGGCTAACATCTTCAAAGGGTTTAGTCATGCTGGTGTGCCGCCTATGAACGGCGAGTTGTTTAGTTTGGTTGCTTCCGAACTACCTGCCATCATTATCATTCTCATTGTTGAACACATCGCAATCGCTAAATCGTTCGGTCGTATTTTTGGTTACACCGTTATCCCTTCTCAAGAGATGATTGCTCAAGGGGCCTCCAACATACTCAGTCCTTTCGTAGGCGGATATGTTTGCACTGGTTCTTTTGGCGCTTCTGCAGTCTTATCCAAAGCCGCAGTACGCACACCACTTGCTGGCTTGTTTAGCGCAATGGTCCTTGTCTTAGCACTTTACGCCCTCACAGCCGTGTTCTATTACATCCCAAATGCAGCTCTTGCTGGTTTGATTATCCACTGTACTTTTAACCTAATCACCCCACCCAGGTCCCTCTTGAAGTACTGGCAGTTTTCGCCCTTCGAACTCTTCATTTGGGTTTGCGGCGTTGTGATTGCATTCTTCACCAACCTTGAGACTGCAATCTACGCTACTGTTGGTCTATCTTTCGCTATGCTCCTTATTCGCATGGCACGTAATCCGGGAAGATTCCGCGGGTCTGTAGGAGTAACACGTATTGTTCGTGAAAGCGCTGCTAGCCATGCTCCGACGTCGTGCTCTAGTTCAGCCTTAACACTACAAATGCACACTGAAGAAACACGCCAGATTTACCTTCCTTACGACACCAAGGACAATCGCAATCCTAATATCAAGGTCCAACCCGCTTATCCAGGCGTCTTTATCTACCGGTTTGCTGAGAATTTTAATTATATCAATCAAGCTTACCACATTGATCATTTAACAAAATACGTCAAGTCGCACACGCAACCCACAAAAACCGACGATGGAATCCATCCAAGTGATCGCCTATGGTGCGACGCATCCCCTTCCAAAAAGATTATTGAAGAGAAGTCAGAGCTTCCCATCCTCAAAGCAGTCGTCCTAGACTTTTCCACTGTCAACGTAATCGACATTACCAGTCTACAAGGGTTGATTGAATTACGCAGCACATTAGATCGGTACGCGGCTCCATCGCTAGTCGAGTGGCACTTCGCGGGTGTACACAACAGCTGGACACGTCGAGCACTAGCTTTTGCGGGCTTCGGTTTCCCTGCCAGTAATAGCCTTGACGAAGTTGGTAATTGGTGTCCCGCGTACACCGTCGCAACTTCACTTGCCGGTGCGACAGAAGAAGATCAGCGTGAACTAGAAGTGCTGCGACGAGAGATACAAGCCAAGGATGAAGAGGGGCGGAATACGAAGAAGGGCCTACAGCAGGGTAGGTCTAGAGCGTTAAGCGAGAGCAAGCACTCCACCGCGTTCGCACGGGAGAATGAAAGACCTACACTAGCTCCCATTTATGGTGTCGATAGACCGTTTTTCCACATTGATTTGCATGACGCGGTTGATGCGGCAGTTCGAGATGCGAAGAAACTAGATCAACGAGGTCAGCCGGGAGATACAGTGGATTATCCGAGCAGGGAAGAGAGTGGTCACACGACGCCAGTCTGATGATAGATTTATATTGTTTAAAGATCCTCCTTAGACAAACTCGTGATGAAGGGAGCTATCATTGCATATTGATACTATTCGACTAGATTTATAGATTCAATACAGATTCTAACAAGACATGGCGTAAATGTTCGTTTCAGTCATGTAAATTGTACCCGGTTATATCTACTGTAGGTCCTGTGGGATTCTGTAAGCCGCAGTGAAATGGTGCTGAAAGGCTAAGCCACGTCTAATATGCATGTGCATTCGCAGTGAGAGTTCGCGCCACATTCTGACATCGAATAACGATCTTGAATATGGATTGAGAATAGATCGGGATATCTGAGATATGAGAAAACTGAATCCCAAAACATGCACATCACTTGAGTACCTACGACCGTATCAGGGCATGTTGTAACCTATTCAAACAAACACAATACATCGTAAAGCGAATCTGAAGGTAGATTAAACAACTCATTGTTGCTACATAGGTTTGACCAGATTACCCCGTGCAGACTGTAAGAGCAAGTAATCAGAGATAGCCGTGGTTCAGGTAATCAGTTGAGTCAGTCTGCAGTTGAGATACTGCGTACCGAGTAGGCGAGTGCCAAGTGACCAGCGACGGGGCTAAGCTAAGTGAGCTGGTTAACCTGATACTCGTAAGTTCGAAACTGAAATCCGCCACACAGAAAAGCTGTAATGCTGCCAGAGCCCATTTCCAGCGACTGAAAGCACCGCCAAGGTCTTAATAGCGGCTCCAATAAAGTCGTATCATAAAAATAATCTAGTTCTCTAGCGACATTGTGTTCCCGAGCCAAATGGTCGTAAAACTTGAGAATACCAGAGAATTTTTCCTGTGTGCACCCTCGTAGATTGTGTAATGTTGCGTGTTCTCTCATCGATTCTAAGAAGGATGTGTCACCTGTATAGTTTTCACAGAGGGTGACTCCGCAAAGCCTGCATCTAGTACGTTTCCCAAGATATGCATCAGCCTCAGCTGGAAAGTTGTAGCTTTGAAAAATATCTTCGAAACCACGGAGGTGGCTACAAGACCAGGACAAACACCGTGAGTGTTTGGTGGTTGCAGAATAAATGTCCTCAACCGTAAGGCCACAGTTCAGGCAATCGAATGTACTTTTGTCTGAAAGTACTCCATCGTTCCGGTGTTGATTCATCAGGAGACGCCCTGGCCACCAAGATGACTTGGAGTACCCATCTTTGAGGTGCTCGAAGACATGGCTCTGGCGCTCTTCCCAATTGATAAAGCTTTTGCCACAAAACCCACATTTCAAGGAGGAGGGATCGATTGTCGGATTTTCAATCTTCCAACCAGACAATATACGGTTGACTTTTGTTTTTCTTGCCCGGGTACCAAAGTGAGCTCCATTGATGTGTTGAAGCAACTGGTCCTCACGCAAAAATGTCCGATCTGCTCGACTTCTGCCCACGCAAGAGGCGCAATGGCGACGAATGAAGTGTCTAAAGCAAACGTTACCCTTCGGGCAAGCAAAGCATTGTCCAAGAAAATAGTTATGCGATTCTTCCAAACAACAAATCCAATGGTAGGGTTGGTAATGCAGAGCTTCTTCATGACGAGCCCATTCCCAGCGGAACTCGAATCGGGCGTCACAAGTTGCATCAGTGCAATAGTAACGCCCTTTATTGTCGGATTTTGTTGAGACTGGATCCAAGTGAGACTCCTTCGATATGTCCACCTGGTTTACTTTAGACTGCGAGCGCATCCATAGTTTGCGGCCACGTCGAGATCCTCTAGAGTACATAGAGTGGGCACTGAGGGTGGAGGTGTGAGATATGGAGGAACCGACGGAGCTTTCTGAGTCAAAGGTACTGGGTGATTCGCGTGGGTAGGACTCGAAGCCCTGGGCCAATGAGTGGGAAATAGACTCGAAGCTTCGGAGACCTGAAAAAATTTCCGATTCGGTTGAATGATCATGAGCGTAAGTATCGTTCGAATCAGCATACTGCTCATGCGCAAAGTCTGACAGATTTTCAATCAAGGGAGGAGAAAAAGTGGCTACCTCAATATTGTGACGCAAGGCGGTACCTATAACTGCACCTGGGACCACCTCATCGTTTGATGGCGACAACAAGTATCGCTGTAAAGAGCTTACGCTAACAGCTGGCGATATTCTGTCAATAGCTTCAACGTTAGCCATAGACAGGCTATGGTCGGAGCTTGAGCGACGCGACGAAGGGCGAACACCGGCTTTAGGGGCAAAAGCCGTCCATCCTTGTGGCCCTAAATTTTCAATAGTAAGCATTCCGTAAGTTGTCATGGGTTTGAGGATATTTACCCATGTCCCTCTTGCGAGATCTTCTGTTGGAGAACCAATTCTTGATCGTCCGATCAGGAAGTTTTGTGGCCTTCTCAAGGGATGACATATCCCCCTTGTCCGGGTAGGGATTCTTCTGGAAGAAGTTCGCAAGGATACCCGCAGCTGTTTTGCTAATATGTGTTCTCTTCGACTTTGGGGCTGCGGACGCTATTGGTTGTCTCGTGTCATCGCTTTTCTGGAGTGTGACGTACTGTTCCTGTACCTGACCATCATAAACACCAGTCAATATAGGGGACAGCGATACAACAGGCTCAGCGGCATGTTGAGCTGCGAAAAGGGTATCAAGTTTTGGAGGGCACGGCTGGTTTTCCACATTTTCCATAGTAGGTAGCGCACTTTCGAGCAAGGATAGACCTGTCTGCATGTGATTCCTAGAAGAGCATGGCGCTAGTGTAGGCCATGTCTCCAAGGCTGAGATCTGGGTTAGGCCAGCCGACCTGGTAGTGCATGAATGCTCGTGAGGCTGGGCCGTAACATTGGATTGATGGATAGCGACAGATCTGAGTTGCCCCGCGTCCCAAGCGTCAAAATCAAAGAAGCTGTTCGACTCATCGACTCGACCCTGGGCAAGATCGAAATCGAAATCGAAGGCGAAAGGTGGACTATTGTCCATATCTGTTCAAGACGGTGATATTTCGGAGTACTTAAGACAACCTGTATATCATGATGTTCCAGACTGAGAGCCGCCTATTATAGACTAGGCTGAGATTCAAGGTGAATTCTTGATGTTCGGGGTGCGGTGCTAACCAAAAAAGCATCTAGCGCTCAGCCCCATTGTGATGACCAATGGAGTTGAACAGCAGCATAAATTGAACACGTATACTATGCACGTCAAAAGTCAGTGGAACTTTAACTTTCCACCTTGCTTTTTGTGATTATCACGATTCGATGCGGGATAATTCTGCTGTGAATCCGATCTGGCCTCAATATCAAACGATTTGAGCTCGCTGTAGATTTTGAGGGGCCAGGGCAGCGGAGGAAACGATAAGCTGGCCATCCACCATTTTCAAGGTATGCTCCTGTGCCCACGGATCCAGGCCCGTATGTCTTCCGAACAAAACCCTGTTATGTCGAACAGTTGCGCCATGCTTCTCCTCCAAGTGCGCCCAAAACGCCTCAGGGTCCTCCAGAAATAGATCTTGGGAGCAATTTCGAATTGGATGTCTCCGGATGTGTTTTTCGACATCATGCAGAGCCAAGTCCCATATTTCTTCATGTGCCTGGTTCGCAAAGCCGCAAAGCCTACATGCGACAACTAACGCTGCGCGTGGTTCTTCTGAGGTGAGATCGGCTGCTCTTCCCGAATCGAACTCTTGAGCGCAGTGAGGTGAAGGGCATTTAGGCATGGGCATACCATGCGTAGCTATCAAGTCGCTGTAGCAACCCCGGCATGTAATGCGGATGAGTCCATTATGGTCGTGTAAAAAGCGGCAGGACCACGACTTGCAACGCGGGTCGTAGCTATCGGTATCCTCGAAAGCGTCGAATATTTGCTGCCATGTCGTTTCCTCAGGCGCCTGTATGCTATGAGGTGTAAGAATTTATCCATATATGTTGAAACACAAATGTACTAACACATCCTGAGAGTTGGATGGTGCTGCCAGTCGATCCAACCACCATGCCGACTTCCGAATTCCATTCCTTATATGATCAGATACGTGAATGCTGCGCGCTTCCCAGGTTTCGAACATGCTTCCGCAAAAGCCACAATGCACGCTAGATTTTGGCAGGTTAACAATGTCGCATTTCCAAGCTTTCAAAAGTGCTTCGGGTACAATTGGGGTACGACCCTCTGAACCCAGCGAGGTCAGATGTCTTTTAATATGGTTCTTCATCTGGTCCAACCGATAGAATGTACGGTCCCAAGTCGGCTTTTTGGAGCACGTAGAGAAGTGTTCCTCGGCTAGATGCCGAAGTGTTACATTCTCTTTATCACAGACAATACAGATTTTCAGGGCATCGTCCGTACCCTGCTCAGAGCAACAAACCCACTGATGAGGGCAGTAGTGCACGGCCTCTTCGTGGCGCTGCCATTCAAATCGATGGAGGAATTTTCGATTGCAATCAGGCCAGGTGCAGAAGTATCGAGACTTTTTTTCATGAGTTGAAGCCTTTGCTTTTTTTTCATTGGACTTTTTCCAGCCTCTTCGGCCTTGGCGCGATCCTCGTGAGTCGCCTGAGTGGAAGCTGCCAACGCTAACCATTGAACTGGGAGTGCCAATAGACATAGAATTCGTATGAGACTGCCCTGGCGACGAGATCTCCATTGGTAGTGTTGGATCGGGTGACCAGGAGTCCGAGGATAAATCCTCAATTATTATGGGCTCGTCGGCGCGAGAATTGGCAAGGTATCTTTCGACTGAGGCATTGTTTGGTCGGGGCGAAACTCGATTCAGCTTATCTAGATTCGCAACTGTCACGCTCTTTTGCGATGGATCTGTGCTTCATGAGTTCGAAATCTATCTTGATAGCAAACCACATTAACTCACTGTCTGCCGGTTTGTTACGGGATCGGGCGTTTGCAAACCAGGTTTTGATTGAAGTACTCGGAAGTGAAGTCTGACACGCAAGCGCAGAAATAACCTCATCGCTAGGGTAAACATTGATTGCAAAGCTTGCATCTAATAGGGATTTTGCCTGACGAGAAATGAATGTTCGTCTTAGTGCTGGCGGTCGAGGCGCCGAGGCGGCTTCGGTTGGAGGTTCTATTGATGTAGATACATTTTCAAGTCCCGAGACTGTACCAGGAACTTGCAAGACGGATGCGTTGAAATCATTGTTGCCGTCTATTTGCAATAGAAACGGAGGAGACCCTTGTTGTTCCGCAGGGGAAGGCGGAGCTATAAGGACAGCCTGTTTCTCAGCCTCATCAATGGGATAAATCTGAGGGTTGAACCAATCTTGATCGTGAATGAATGGCTGTTCAAAACTATCCAGCTCATCGCATTGAGAATTCGGAAATGCATGTAGCGCGCTATGCCATGGATGTTGTTGCTCGGTTTCTACTAGGTGTGCGGGGAGCGGGGCGTCTGTAACAGGGACAAAATCGAAACCGATATCATAATAGTTGAACGTCGGAAAAGATGTGAAATCATCTCCTACCAAACAGGATGGGTCGAGGAAGTCATTTGCTGATAAGAAAGATTCGATTGTGGCTGCATCTCCAAAGTAATCATGATATGTATCGAATTCGAATGTGGAGATCTCAGACTCCATGGCAACAAGGAGCTCACCGGGTGACGGAAACCATCGGATATTTAACCACGCGAGGCCAGGGACTAGAAATAACAGCCATGGAATGAGGCTGAAGGTCAAAGTTAGCGTTGATTTTTGAGGTTGGGCGCGAATGCATGCAGAACTGCGCTAGCACGCTATACTGAAAAAGTGCTAACCCCCTGCAGCTCTCCATGGCAAGCTTGTAATCGCGACTTCAAATGATCAAAGCCATGGATTTTCGGTGAGGGCATCTTAGTCTTCAGCGACTGTGAGACGACTATAAATATTCGTTGATCATTTGGTAGCAAAATGAAAGTGTTTCTCGGACAAGAGATAAATACAACTACTATGTCACGTGACTTGTTAGCTAAATGGAATATACGCGTGGAAAACTTATAGACGGGATTGGAGAAGAATCGAGTAGCTTGGGTTCAAGCATAAACAGCTTACGGTGCATCTAAACCGCCGTAGCCATACCCAAACCACACAAGCAACGCCTAACTCTGTCATCCAGGAATAACATTCAAAACCCTCACCACCCCCTTCCCTAAACAAAACGGGCTCTCTCTTATCATCTGCAGGCTACACACAACCGCCCCCTCGCCCCCCCTCCTCTTCAAACCCTGTAAATACTTCCATGAATCCGCCCGCCCCTCATACACCCAATCCGCGCCATGCTCATCCCTCAAATGCGCCGCGAAGTCCTTGTACTCGGTGAAAATATCTTGTGCACAAGACCGCAAGCCATGTGTTTCTGCATGTTGCGCGAGCTCTTGTTGACACCAGCCGTCTTCACCGTAGACTTCGAAGGAGCAGAGAATGCATGTTGCGATGGGATAGGATAGGACATCGTCATCATGGGTGGAGAAGATTAGGTGGGGATCCGGGAGGTAGCGGCAGGACCAGGTGGTGCAGATTGGGTGGTGTGCGGCGGCAGTGTCGAAGTCTTTGTAGATTCTACTGCAGCAGTTGCAGGTTATGGATGAGATGCTTCATGGCGTTAGCAGTGGTGGTGGATATTGGATGTAAGATGTCTTACGATATCATGTTGAGATTAAAGAGCGGAAGCCTCTCGGGCCACCAAGCTGATTTGCATATTTTTCGTTGAAGATGGTTAAAGACGTGGTTTGTTCGTTCTTTCCAGGTCGAAAAAGAAAGCCCACAGAATCCGCAGTGAAGTGCGTGAGTTTCCATGGCTGGATTGACGGATTTCCAGGCTGTGACTAGATCAGGTAGCCTCGCGGAGATGCACTTCTGAGTGTGAGAATCTGAAAGATGCCTTCTCATATGTTGGGTGAGCTGGTCCTGCCGGAAAAATGTGCGTTTTGCTGCTGGCTTCTTAGCGCAAGCTGACAAAGACTCAGTGGCGCCATGTAATAGGGGCACATCTCGTTTCAAGCAGTGGCAGCATTGTCTAAGGGATTGAAGTTCAGTTTCCTCGTCGCAACAAATCCATCGATAAGGGCGATAGTGTATGGCCTCCTCATGCCGCTCCCATTCGAATCGATGGCGAAAGACTTCTTCACAATCTGGCCATGTGCAGAAATACCTTTTTGTTGACATCCTTGAGGCTTGACCTATCCTAGGTAGTGGTATTGATATACCTTGATTGAGATGCAATGATTCGGCGTCATCGCTGCAAAATCCCGAGTCGGGGCTGAGGATATTGAAGCCTGGGTCCCCGAGAAGGGACTTATGGCTGGGAGTTGCGCCAGATTTCCAGGCACGTCGCCCTTGTCGGGGGCCTCGGTAATCAACGGATCTCATGCTAAGCATGCTTTGGGGGTTGGAAACGAGAGAAGCTACGGAATCAACACGGCTAATAGATGGCTTTATTGATGAGATCGGAGTTGTGTTATGGTTTGAGTTTAAGCGTTTGGATGGCCAAGGTACGTCGGCAGATTGGCCACAAGAGCATATATCATTTGAAACATCGAGACAGCAGTCTGGAGAATCAACTGCTCTGTTGCATGTTTCTTCCGTGCCTATAGACCAAGTTAAATCCAATGGATCAAGTGCGAGAACGGTGCCGATGGCACTAACCAACCGCAACGTCTGCTCGGGCTCTGGTGTTGGCAAACCAATTTTGCACCATTCGTTCAGTGAGGCCCGTAGAGCTTGCTAACTCGGCTCTGACAATCTTGTTTAAATATGGTTGTCGGCGAAATTGCGTGTTTAGTATTTGCTTCACTTTCAAAGACATCTTTGATCGTGCTGACTTTGGTATTGGTTGTTTGACGATTGTTGTTGGCTTATCTTCTAGGACGGCAGATGGTTGTAGTGTATATGGGTTTGGTGGCTGTGTTAGTCTTAGCGCAGTTGCCTCTTGAGGCCGCCCTTTTGTGTGTTCAGTCACATGATGACCAAGGACAGCTGAGGAAGCCATGTTGCAGTACGTTGAGAAGTTGAAGGATGCGTCATCGAATGCAAAGTTTGGTTGCTTCGTGCATTCGAAGAAATGATCGATAGTCGATTCATGGTGCAAGAGTTCAGGATCCATGAAGGCGGGTGCCAGTTGCGGCAGGGCACACTAGAGGTAACAGCATAGTTCATGTTGGCGGCTGTGTCGAGTTATAATGTTACGCAGTGAGGCTCACAACCAGGATTGCGCGTTGATTTACGAGGTTGGCTCGCGAGATCAGCTTTTGAAGAGGACCGGTGGCGAAATGTGAAGACCGGACTTCCGTCATATAACCGAGCGCACGACATTTGCAGCGGTGATCATACCCCATTCGGCATCCAGAGTCTGGTCAGCTCGCGGCTGTCGTAGAGTCAGCGGCTGTCGTAGAACGAGTGGCTAGCAAAGCTCGCTTCCCTCTCCAAGATGATCAAGGTGAGCCGGTGGAGCTATTGTAAGCGGTAGATCGACGCAGCAATTTCCCAGCTACTATAACTTTCGGCGAGGGGGAACAAGGCAACGTCAATGCTGACAGGTAAGCATCTAGGCCTTTCTCTCTTCGTTGACAAAACGTGGGGCAACCGCCGCTACCTTGCGCTCCACCAACAAATCAAACCTCAGCCAATATGCCTGACAACACCTACAAAGGCGACACACTTCGTACAAAAATATCTACGCAACGCCTGGAGAACCCGTGCACCACGTGTCTCCCATAATGGCCACACCCTACACAACCGCCCTCGCAGCCATTGACGCAGCCCACGCCCTCGACCCCACCAAAACCATATCCAACAACACCGAAACACCATACGAACTCCACTACGCCCGCAAATGCACGGCCTACCTCGAAAAACGCGACCCTGACCCTTCGGATGCCCTGCGTCTCGCCATCCGCGCCCAGCACTTCCGCCGCTGGGAAATACCCCGCTCCTCGTACCCGATGACAAAAGTCGGATACCACGCGTGGCGCTCCAAGCAGAAGACGGTGCAGGCAGAGCATGTGCGGCAGATATGTCTGGACGCGGGGTACGACGAAGACACGGCGGCGCGCGTGGGTGCGCTCATGCGCAAGGAGGGGCTGAAGTCGGATAGCGAGGCGCAGGTGTTGGAGGATGTGGCTTGTTTAGTATTCCTAGACGACCAGTTTGAGGCGTTTGAGAAGGAGCACGACGAGGAGAAGATATTGGGGATACTGCGCAAGACGTGGGCAAAGATGACGGAGAGGGGTAGGGAGTTGGCGTTGGAGATACCGATGGAGGGGAGGCCGAGGGAGGTGGTTGAGAAGGCTTTGTCAGGGGCGTAATTTCAAGGTAGGGATGAAGATGTTTTTTAGGTCGATTGCATTGAGTGGTGTATTATTTGACTGATTTCTGGATATCATTCTGTGGCCGAGGGAACTAGCTTCTTATTTCCTTATGCGCCACCCTCCCTCTTTGCATATTCCTCCTCCATACGCTCTTCGTAGAGCCTTTCTGCCTCCTTCTCCTGCTCCGTCTTCTCCGTATGCGACGCACTCGCTACACTCTGCGTAGACGCGTTCTCGACATTGTGCGCTGTTTGCGCCGTTGTGGAAGCCGTAGTTGACTTTTCGGTTGTTGATGGCATTGGAACAGGCATGATGATAGGTTGTGGGAGGTGGGAGAGAATATGTTCGAAATGTGGCTATTTTTGTGAGTGATTTTGACAAAGTCCGGAATGGGAGCAGGTCGCATGAGATATATGTTAGGAAAAGCGATGACGTAGTATGAATGTGGCGGTGCATATGTGGCTGGAACATTCGACTCGCCCCTCGTCCGTTTTAGTGCTACTGGCTACTGGCGACGCTACATTGACTTGACCCAACAGTCAAATCGGCCATTTCACTCCCGATAGACTATTCCCATCAGCGCCATTTGTGCCCGTGATAGTACCATGCCACACCATCCCACCAGCATAAACAGTCACACAGCATGTGACTGTGCCATGTGTACATGACTCTTTACCAAGTGAATCATAAGAAGCGAAATGGCACACATCTAATCACCAGGATTCATCGCCATGACTTCTGCACTGTTCATCACACATACCAGCGGTACTTGTATATCTCGTACTACTATTTCTCCCCATCGCAGCACCACTCTCTTTTCTGTACAACATCAACGCTTCCCCTTATCCACGACCAACTTGTTGAACAAACCAAGAGTGTATTCCAATACGCAAGTCGCATCAAGTCGACTTGATCCTAAAAAAATCAACTACCCTCGATTTACAGGTGAACTTCCTCCACCCTTTGGCCCCGCCCATAAAACTAAACTAGGCTCCACACAGTCGGCTCGTATCCACAGTCTGAGGTGTCTATGCTTAATTTAAAGATGTTGGGCAGTTCTAAACAGAGTGCTGAGAGTGTGAGCATGATGCCCGTTTTGACGCAATCGACAACGAGTCTACCGCCACCATCCAAGAAATTCGCGGCTACACCGTATGTTTTGACACCAAGATCGCCTGCAGCAAGAAATGCGCCAAACGACTCTCTGTCTCCGCTGAAGCCCTGGCAGCTAAGCCCTGCGTCCAGGACCCACGTATCAAGGCTATTCATCGCTCTTCTGTCCCTGCGAGCAGTTGCGGCCGCTCACATGCTACCGCGCGCGGAGCCCACCGTCGCTACCACACCTTCTCATATTACCGTCCCTTTCACCACACCATCTGCCATACCTTCGTTCAATCTGTACCCATCATATATCTTCTCCCCGCCACCCATTTCCGGCATCCCGCTCGAATGCCCTGACGAACTAGAGCGCTGCGGCCAAGTCGTGTGCTACAACTATGACACACAAATCTGCTGTCCTGGGAAGCAGAATATATGCGAGAAGGGCGAGACCTGTGCTTCGGCGCAGAAACATAATGGTGAGATGGTTTATGGATGTGCGCCGGCTGGTGTGACCGATGGGCTGGACCCAAGAATCCGGACATCTGCTCCTGTGAGCGACATGATGACATCGAGCATGACTGTGACGCAGACGGCTAATACGACAAATGGGGGTTCTGCGATCCCATCTACGACGTTGGTAAGTGGTGGAATGAGACCTGCTGTTCCGTGGCCGTTGCAATACGCCGCTTTCTTTATCAACGGTGTTCGCGCTCTGGCTTTACCTGTTCGAAATGGTGGAGACTGTTGTGATAATATATGCTGCAGTCAAGGCGAGGTTTGTACACGATCGTCAACGGGAGCGAAATGCTGGACTCAGGGGGGAGATCTTCATGCGCGAGAGAAGGATATTGATGGTGCGGCTAGGGAAAGTCCGGATATAAACTCTAGCACGAAAGGGTTCAAAAGTCTGGTTTCAGGTGTTGGTGATGATCGTGGTCGCAATAATCCTGCAGTCTAGGCTGAGACCCTTGTTTGGTGAGGATAGCGGTGTGTTTATTTTACGCATTGTCAATGAGGTCGACTATTAAGGATAGCGAACAGCTATAGGCTCAATAGATGGAGCGGATAGTATAGTCTACATGAATCTGGTGTTGAATATTAGCAAAGCATCCCCATGTTTACAACTGTGATCTTATGGCATTTCGTTCAGGCTCAGACTTGCCTTTCAAATCAAAATTTCAAGGACACCGCGTGCGAGTAACGATCCATGACAGATCCGAGGGATGCACTGGTGCCTCCGCCATTTGGTTGTGTTATAATCATAGCCAGGGAAAATAGAGGAGAAGAATAGCTTACCTTTCACACCAATACCTGAGTGCCCTTTGTTTTGCCTGTTTCCATCTTGGCAGTACGCGCACCAAATTGGATGGCTCTCTTTTTCTCTGCTGCAGTTTTCTTCATGCCGAGTTGCCATCCTAGTATGCGAAGGCATCGTTTTCCGGGCTCTAGAAACTGTGCAGGGTCGTCAGATTCTACGTTTTGCGGTTTCCCAAAGCCACATTTTGCCGTCACTGGAAGCTGGAGGACAAGCGTGATGAAATCTTCGTCCAAGTAGGGAAAACGAACTTCTCGACCAGAATCGCTGATGACACGGTCGTCACGGCCGAGGTTACGCTTCCCAAGTCGGTTGAAGTCTAGTTGAAGTTCATCGATGAGACCCGTGTAGCCTTTGTGCGCATAAGCAGTAGCGTGGCGCTGATAACCTCCAAACAGCTCGTCCGCTCCAAGACCCGACAGCAAAACGCGTGCCGGAGTTGTGTATGGCATTATTGTCTCAATGTGTGGGGCACTAATAAGACCGGTGCCTTTCGAAGCAAAATACAGAGCGTAGGATATTGATAAATCCATCTCGGTATTGTGTGGATGCATCAATGCCATGACAGCCGCGCGGTGTTCAACTGTCTTCGTATAGGGTACATTGATCTGGACAAATTGCCAGTGGCGACCTGGACACACTTCTATTAGCTCGGCGAATGCGGAGCGTCCTGTAATTCTGTCGGGACACAGCTCATATGCACTTGTGCCTACATCAAGCCCTACGTGAATCCTAGGGTTCTCAAAAGCAACGTTAAGTAGGTCGATCTTATCATTCAACGGTAGTACGTCATGGCACATTCGCGCAAGGATCGTACAATCGAGGCCTCCAGAGAAGAGAATGGCTAGTCTTGGCTCGCTTGTGTGGTCGTTCAATGAGAAAGGTTGAACGCTCTCGCGAACATGCAGCGTGCGGAGCCGTATAGAGTCTTGTAGTGAATTTTTGATTCGACCCACACACTCTGTTTCTGACAAGCCTAGGTCATCGGTAATGCTGGTGTTTAGGGCTGGAAACGGCAAGTTCTATGTTGGTCAGCAAAGAATTAGAATAAAAAAACTCACCTACAGACGAAAGCTCTTCCTCTTCTGACAGAATAGAAAGACGATGGGGAACAAGCCGAGGCAAAGGCAGCGGATGGTTTGCATCTATGGAACTGAGATCGACAGTGTAGATACCATCAGCATCCACCTCGCTCCAAGACTGGCCACTCGCATTGTCGCACACACTGGAAATAATAAGTGTGTCGTCTACTGTTGACTTTCGCAATAGAGACCGCCTTCCAAGGCAGTCTCTGCCATAGTACATGAGCCTGTGCGATGCATCATAGAAGATAAAGGCGTATGGGCCCTTGATGGATGATAGAAGCTCGATTGTCGCTCGCATAGATGCCTCTTTGGCTTTCTCGTTTGAAGAGACGGCTAGCAGTTTGTCGAAGACCAATTGCGAGTCGTTGCCAGTCACTGCCTGGTTGCCGAGACTCCATGCTTCGCCGTTCCAGCAAAGGACCGAGCCAATGTGCACATCTTCCAGAGGCTGTTTTACCACCGAAGTTCCCCGTAAGGAGAGCACTGTTGATAGAAATGTGGCATGAATTCCAGTCGAGTCCCCACTTTGGCGCGAATCCAGGCCAAGTAGAATATGATGTTGCCCTGTACTATCAGGGCCTCGGTTCTGGAGAAGTTCCTTCGTTGCTGAGTTAGGCCATGTCCTAGAGCCGCGGCTGACGGCGCAGAAGATGCCGCACATGTCGTAGATGCAGAAGGCTGTGACGGGACGGTGGTGTTGAGATGCACCTTGAACTAGGCCAGCTTAGGCTAGTGCTACGGATATTCAACGGCCAAACGCCGACGGGTGGGTTTCGAGCTTGGCCATGTGAACAGCCCAAGCGACGTCAATGCAGGCGGGCGCAGCATCATACATAGTCACTAGACACGTAGCATTGCTCGCCCTGAGCTTCTCTGGAGCTCTAGTGCACGCACATGGACTTTGACTGAATAGAACAACACAGGCTCCCCTAACTCATTCTTTTATATCCGACCACTTTACTGTATGTCTCCCCCAGACGCAGCGCCGCGACTCGATGCAGCCCATAACAGCACCAAGCATGAGCAGTCAGATGATGTAGTCCAAGATAAGGGATCTTCAGCAGCCACAGCGCCGGTAGCTTCCTTGGGATCAGGGCCTGAACCTCAGGAGAAGGCGGCGGAAAAGGTTGAGGTCGTGGTTGGGGTCAATGGTGGGGGTAATGGGGAAGATGTCAAAAGGGTAGGGGGGGAGGATAGGGAGGCTGATAAGGACCCCATTACCAAGGAGGCGGTAAATGGATCGAGAGAAGAATCAGAAGCACCAGAGACACTTGCGACCCCATCGTCCGAGCCCACGCCGACTGCTGCCGGGAAAGCGCCTGTGACGAGCTCGCCGTCTCCACCGCCGCCGCCGCCCAAAGACGACAAGTACCTCAGCACAAGCAACGCCCCCAGTCGCGCAACCTCGCCCATATCACATGACAAGTCTAGTGGAAGGAATTCGGAAGACGCTGCAGCTGCGAATTACTCTGCAAAATATCATGGCAACGACGATGCGGTAGAGGATTCACAGCTGGAGATCCAGAGCATCATGGGTCAGTTTGAGGGCGAAGATGGAGGGCCGGGCGTGGAAGAGATCATGTCTCCTCGCCTTGAACTTGCGAGCCCACTACTAGAGTCGCCATCGGCCACTTTTCCTCCCCGACGGTCTAGCCTCGCGCCAGTGGATAAGCCCTTGCCTACCCCAGCCGACGATGCATCTTCGATCAGATCGATGCAGTCGTTACACTCGCCACCCCCAAGAACATCCTCACTGTATCGAGTGGGCACCAATAGCTCCTTTGTTGAGCCCACGTCACCAAGCGCTCATGCGCCCAAGTACCAGCCGGCCCAGCCAGCGCCAGAGCCGGAGCCCGACCTACCTTTTGATTTTCATCGCTTCTTGGAACAGTTACGGCACCGCACAGCCGACCCCGTTGCCAAGTTTCTACGCTCTTTTCTACTCGAGTTCGGCAAAAAGGGATGGATGGTGCACGAGCAGGTCAAGATTATAGGCGACTTCCTCGAGTTTATTAGCAAGAAGATGGCACAATGCGAGGTTTGGAGGACTGTATCAGACGCCGAATTTGACAACGCAAGAGAAGGCATGGAGAAGCTCGTCATGAATCGACTATATAGTCAAACGTTTTCGCCCGCCATTCCACCGCCAGAACCAGCATCGCCTCGAAAAGGTCGACGAAGACACGAGCCTCCAGCTCCAGGGCGGCGAGGGCAGCACCAAGAAGACGTTGAGCGCGACGAAGTCCTTGCGCAAAAGGTGCGCATCTACAAGTGGGTCAGGGAGGAACACCTCGACATCAAGCCAGTTGGTGAAAAGGGGAGAAAGTTTCTCAACCTCGCGCAGCAAGAACTACTCAAGATTAAGAGCTACCGGGCACCAAGAGACAAGATCATATGCGTCCTCAATTGCTGCAAAGTCATCTTCGGCTTCCTACGCACGTCCAAGTCAGACCAATCCGCAGATGCCTTTGTCCCGCTCCTAATCTACACGGTCCTCCAAGCCAACCCCGACCATCTCGTCTCCAACGTGCAATACATCCTCCGCTTTCGCAACCAAGAAAAGCTCGGCGGAGAAGCCGGCTACTACATCTCGTCTCTCATGGGCGCCGTGCAATTCATCGAAGGCCTCGACAAAACCTCCCTCACTGTCACCGACGCCGAATTCGAAAAAAACGTCGAAGCCGCCGTCTCCGCCATTGCAGAGCGCCACGCCGAAGCCGAAGCCGAAGCGTCATCCTCACACCTCCAGCCCTCCTCCGCCCAGACTCACCGCCGCATGCCCTCCCCCCACTACCACCACCTCTCCGAAAAAAGCACGCCGCTCCGCCCAGAAGTCACAACGCGCAACTCCATGGACGCAGAGCGCGCGGCCCCGCGTGGTGTACCGCCCCCAGCCCCCGAAGACGACAACGCCGCCGTCGCAGGCCTCCTGCGCACAATCCAACGCCCGCTGAGCACCATTGGGCGCATCTTCTCCGACACAGATACTCACTCTGCGCCGCCCACCCCGCAACATGCCACGCCGCGGCCCACCGCCCCGGACGTCCCGCGATCTCCCCAGTTCTCAGAGAAGCAGCAACAGCCGCCTGAAGAGGCGCGGCAACGCTTGTCGGTCGGGGACGCGGCGGCGCGCCAGGCGAGTGCCGAGGCGGAGCAGGCGAGGCGCATTCAAGAGAAGGAGCATCGGGTGGTGGTTGAGACGTTGTTGGGCATGTTTCCGCAGTTGGATCGGGATGTGATTGATGATGTTGTGAGGGTCAAGGAGGGGAGGTGAGTTTTGCGTCTTGTCCTGAGTGAGGTGACATGTGTGATGTGGGCTAACGATTGGCAGGGTTGGGTTGGCAGTTGATGCGTGTTTAGCGTTGGCGAATCCATAAGGGGGGATGAGATGGGATGGAATGGGATGGTGAGGGTGAAGTTTGACCGTGTTTGATTTGGATGGCGAGGGGTGCCTTGCTTTCTGACCAGCACCCTTGCCCACACCCATTCAAATGCCTAAAGGAAAATTATCCCAACATCACCGTGTACACCGTGTAAATCTAGCCGTACCCTCGTGCCTCAACGTGCATATGCCCAAGCCTTCAACCCCATAGCGCCCCGCTAACCTAACGCCACCATAAACCCCAATCGGCATAAATCGGCATACCAACCGATGTTCCAGAACACCTATAGAACACGCCGCCGTTTCAACACCCACTACACGTCGTCACACTTTCCATTGCATTCTATCACCGCCAGTTCTGCCCGGGGCCCTGCGCTGCCGCACCCTGCCATGCGCCCTGCTCCGACGCCTGCGGTACTTGCGTCCAGGTCTCAGCCGCAGACTGTGGAATCCACGTGTTCTCCGGGCTTTGCACGGAAGCGGTAGAGGGACTCGTTTGTTGTGGGGGGAGGCCAGAGCCGTAGACAAGGGCTTGGCGTTTGCGGCCTTCTGTGGGCATGGGCATTTCGGGGAGGGTTTGGGGTGGGGGTGTTGTCCAAAGATGTTGCTGTTGTTGGGATGCGTCGTATTGGGGACTCGTGCTAGGGTCGAATGAGCCATTGTACGATACAGAGCTCGAGAAGGGGCTTGGTTGCGAGGGGAAGAGGGAGGGGGGTGTTGTTGGGTGACCATAGACAAGTTGGGGCGCTTGGGGCGAGACTGAGGGCATGGGGACCCATTGGGGAGGGTAGGTTGTTGGCGGCGGGATCTGTTGGGATTGTGGAGACGTGTGGAGTGGGTTTGTTTGGCGTTGATACAATTGGGCGGAGAGGGCGGAGGATTCGCGTTGGAAACGATCGCGCCAGTGAGTGAAGCCGAAGCGTAAGCCAAAGTTGGAGAGCACGCTTGTGAAGTCCTGGATTGCGGTAATGGCTCGTGTAGTAGGGTCGGATGGAGTCAATTGACCTTCTACAAGGAGTGGAGAAGGAAAGGGTGGTGGGCTGGTCCGAGCTGGGGGAGCGAGTGGATCTTCTGATTCTGGTTGCGGTGCTGGAGGTGCTGGAGGCGTTGGCGCTCGGGGATCGAGAATAACGTCCATGTTTCGTGATAGTACGTCCACAAATTGACGACCTGTCATGTATGCACGCATTGCATCGTCAAAGGTGACAGGCGGTTTTGTCGTGTTCGCAGGTTTGTTCAAGACAGATAACAGGTTCGTGGCGTAGGCTATGCAGTGTTCGAAAATCATACGCTGCGCATATTCATGAATGTGTGGTATCCTTGGGCTTGGCGAGAGAATGTAAACATAACTGTACAACAGCTCGAGCTCGAAAAACAACCTCATGGATGGTAGTGTGCTTTGTGACATATCTTGAAACCAGTCTGACATTCTCGAATACTGTTTCCAGATATAAGGATATGGATCTTGCCAAGGCTCACGACCCGAGTGGAATAAATCCATGTACCACTCAGACTGCATTTCGCGGATTTTGAACAGGTCTAGAGCCGAGTCAAAAGACTGCTGGAAGACTTGCGATTGGGGAGAAGCATATTTTGGTGACCCCGCCTTTACATGAAAAGGGAAGGCGACATTGGTTGCCTCGTCGGAAAAGGAAAAGGCTCGGGTTTGAACGAGAGACGTAGACCTGGGAAATAATTAGCGCAACAAAAATCAACATATGGTGTTTCCTACCGGTCAAGCGAGTACACACACCAGTACACCCTCCGCCTGACTTCGAGCTTGGCACGTGATATGGCCACATTTTTGGAAGGGTCCTGATGGATGCCGAGATCTACCATAGCTCGGGAGGCTGCTCCGATCAGAGTCCAGCTATCGAAATGATGAGGATCCATTGTAGCGTATATTGTCCACAGAACCAGCGCCTGGATGCTTGAGACATAGCCCGGATGCAACACGTCTTCCGCATTCTCCAGCGCAGCACCGACATGGCCGACAGCATCTGAGTAAAAGGTGTCTCCTCGAGATTCAGATCGGGACAGAGATGCAATGGCGAGCACCATGCGTACGGTCCAGCGATCCCAGGATGTTGAATTTTCACCTTGCTGGTAAACAGCATCCACGGAGGAATACAAGGTAGCCTCTTCAAAAGCCGGTAGGAGGGTGAATACATTGTTCAGGTAGTGCTGGATAAGGGGGTTGGCTGCATATCTATCCGGAAGAGCCTTGGTCAAGCCTGAAGGCAATGGCTCCTTTGTGCTTGCCGACTCAATCAAGCGAGCATAGGACATCTCGGTGGTGAAGCCATAGAAGTCTCTCGCGGTAGCATTGACAGCGCTGATGGGGTAAGCAACGATCGATCCGCTGATGGGGGACTTACAGGAGGCCGAAACCAGAGACAAGGTCGTCAATCTCTACGGCTTCCTTCCTTCGAGCAGCTCGCTGGCTGATGGGCTTGGCTTTGACGGTATCGACTGATGTCCTTCGTGGGGTGGATGTCTCGGACATGTCGAGCATCAATACCGAGGATTTTCTCCTTGCTCTTTGTTCGGCGATCTTCTTCTCCAGCCTCTCGACTCTTGCTTCGAGGGTGGCAACATAACTCCTCTCCTTACCACGTGCAAACTGGTCATTTGTGCTGGAGCACTCAGAGGCACGGTTGGACTTTTCACACGCGGTGCAGGCGGGCAGCTTGCCATCACACTTGACTTTTGCAGCACGGCATCGCGAGCAAGCAGCCACAGGGCGGCTCACTCGCAGTAAGGGTGTCTCAAGGACCATGAGGCTATGCGGGCTGTGGTAAGCATTGAGGTGCATGATTGGGATGGTAGCGTGTCGGGGAAGCCTGGTGGCTGTCGGCAACGAGACCGGTGACACAGGCCTTGCAAACCATGGCCGGAGTATTGGGTGTGTGGTGAAGGTGGACTTACAGGGAGCAGCAGGAGGCTCGATCAGAAGCGGAGCCGTGTCAAACACCCGGATCCGCGGAGGGAAGGTAAGACAGGGCCAAAAGGGAAGGTGGCGGATGGTGGTGGTTGAGGAGTGCTAAGCGCGGCCGTCAACGGGTGGGGTGCCTACGTTAGCACGTTAGAACGTTAGTGCGTTGGTAGGTGGTGCGTGGTGCGTTAGTCGTCCAGCGAGGCGTGCAAAGGGGCAGGTATTTGGCGTCTCGCTGTCTGATGACGGGGCCGTTTGGCGAGTGGTCGGCGAGCACACGAGGTACCCGGCGCAACATTGGGTGAGGGTGGGGTGTTTGGGGATCGAGGGTCGCGCCCAGTGCGGCACGCAGCCAATGGGCAGGCCTGTAGGTTGGCGCCCAAAAGCAGCTGGCGCCAAAAAAGCAGTTGGCGCCAATGGCGCGGTGTGGTGCGCAGACAAAGTCGGCCGGCAGTGAGACGAGCCGATTGGCGACGCGCTGGGTGGGTGGCTTTTCTTTGCAGAGCGGCGGTTCAGGGACGGGAGCAGGCAGACTAGGACGAGTCGAGAGGCCTGTTTGGGGTGACATTGACATGTGCGCATCTGGTGCCTCGCGCTGCCATCCGTCTGTCCTGGTCTGCCTTCTCTCCTTTGTTTCCTCGCAACACTCGTCGTCGCGACAGGATCCCGGCCATGGACGTGCGCGTTGATCTCGGCAGCACATGAACGACAGTCGAGCCTCGTTCAGACGGAACCAGCCAGCGCCCAGCACTTCGCAGTCGCCGCCTTCTCTCTGGCCACCCGCCCGCGAGCCTCGTTGCCTCCCAGCCATGGCTATGGAAGCCGCGACGGCCACGCACACCAAGACGGAAGCCGCCCCGCACCCGGCCGACGACGGCACCAACGGCCACACGCAGACACAACGCATCGCCCACACCCTGACGGCCTGCTGTCGCTGCCGGACGGTGAGCGCTCCCCATCCCCCTCGTCCTCCTGGCACGCCATACTGACTCCCCCCAGCGCAAGACCAGGTGCGACCCGGGCCTCCCCCGCTGCGGCCCCTGCGAGCGCACCAACTCGCACTGCGAATACTACGACCCCACCAAGGGCCGCAAAATCCCCCGCAACTATGTCGTCCGCCTGCAGCACAAGGTGCGCGACCTCGAGAAGCAGCTGGCCGACCTCGAGAGGGACGACGCCGAGCCCGACGCCGAGGACGTCATGCGCGGCGCTGCAGCCGTGCGCGTGCAAGACACGGACGAGTCCAAGTTCCTGGGCCCCTCCAGCGGCATCACCATCACCAGGCTCGTCATGCAGCTGGCCAAGCAGTTCACCGACTCCAAGAGCATCTCTGAGATTGTGCCCCATGCCCGCGCCCACTCCATCAAGGACACCTTCAACCAGGAAGACAAGCGCCCCACCTCCAAGATCTACCCCCTCGTCAGCGATGTCGCCGCCGTCGAGCTCCCCAATCGCGAGCTCACCAACCTGCTGGTCGACCTCTTCTACTGCAAGGTCCATCCCATGTACCCCATCTTCCACGAGCCCACCTTCATCAGGGACGTCGAAGACGTCTACGGCGGCTCAACAGACCCCTACCAAAACTACTGCCTCCGCATGGTCATCGCCATTAGTCTCCAGAAAATGGACACCCAATATGCTGGCCTCGCCGACAGCTACTATCTCGCAGCCCTCAAGTACTTCGAGGCGGCCATCAAGCCAATGAATCTAAAGACCCTGCAGTGCTTTGCCCTGGTTGCAGGCTACTCGCTTCTCACCCCTACACGGACTGCCGTCTACTACATTGTCGGCCTTGGTGTTCGCCTCTGCCAGGCCCTGGGCCTGCACGAAGAAAAGACCATCACGCGCGGCCCAGGCGGTCGGCCAGCCGACGCGCTCGAGATCGACATGCGCCGGCGTTTGTTTTGGTGTCTGCTGACCATGGACTATGGCTTGTCGCACAGTCTTGGCCGACCAGCCCACTTTGCAACCAGAAAAGAGCACATCGATGTCGGCTTCAGCCAGCTTGTCGACGACATCTTCATCACAAAGGAGGGCATCAAGCCTGCCCCCCATGCCTCGCTTAAAAAATGGATTGGCATCCACTTCTACAAGATGCGCTTGCTGCAACTCGAGATCCGAAAAATGCTATATCAACGGAAAAAGCCGGAGCCCAAAACCGACCAGCACCCCTGGTTCGCTCAAATGCTCTCCAAGATCGAGGCATGGCGCGACACAAGCCCTGATGAGATGGACGGCGGTTCGGGCCTCAACAAAGTCTGGTAAGCACCACCTTGCATGTTCAGGAACTCGTCTCACTCTGCAGCAGGTTTACCGGGAGATACAACACCATGGTCGTCTTCATGTACCGCCCCTCCCCCCAAGTGCCGCGACCTTCTGTCCAGGCTGCCATACGGTGCTACGATGCTTGCCAATATAACATCTACATGACCGAAAAGCAGATTGAAACCAAATCCATCGATATGACCTGGATCTTCGTGCAGTCCATCTTCATGTGCATCAACACGATGCTCTGGACCCTATCATACTCCGAGGTGCGTCGCGTCCACAGCCGTGAGGAAGTCGAGGGACATCTGAATGTTGCGTTGGAGTCCATCAGGCTCTCTTCCAACCGTTGGCCCGGAGTCGCGTCCGCCATGGCCCTATACTACAACCTAATTGAGGCTTGCATGAGGATATTTGACCGGGACGGCGATGTTCCCATTGCAGCTGGATCTCCCTCAGATACAGGATCAGTGGTGTCGGGCAATATGGTAGACGGTATCAACCGCTCTCGGACAACAAGCCCCGCTACAGTGTCCACTGCATCCGTGAGCACACCCTCCGATAAAGCGTCTGCGCCGTTCGGCTATTTACCAAACCAGAATCAGCCCATCTTCAGTTTCAACAACACCCATTCCAATGACACAAGCCCCTTTGCGTCTTCGCCAAATGCGCACCAAGCCTCGCTTCATAGCTCCCCACAGCAGCCGCAGCTACAGACCTATACCGACATGAGCCCGAAAACATCCATTGATGCCGCCATGCCAATTTTCAGTTACCCCCCTACGACGCAGTTCACATCGCTACCTACGACCTTTGCCGAGCTTCCTCAATGGACCCCAACATTCTCTATGCCCCAACAAGAACCCTTTGGCATGCCAACAATGCCCATGTCATCGCCCTTCTACAACGAGATTTATGCTGCGAACCAAGGTTACCAGGTCGCAGACTATCTCAACCCAGGTTGGAGTCAAGAGGCAAGGGGCAACGGCCTCACTCAGCAACAACAGACACAACTGATGCAAGACTTTGAGATGCACGAAACGAGCAAGATCGAGGAAATGATTCAGCAGAGTAACCAACTATTCCGACCCCCACAACTACAAACCTTCTGAGCAAACACTGTCAGGACAGGTTTTGCGCCATTCGGGGATGCATTTACCAAGTTCCACCTGTGCAAACAAGGTTTTGCTCGCGTTAGCCAGATGCCGGTAACGAGTTGCGTCCGCGCGACTTAGCTAGGGCTCGTGCGCATGTCCACTGCCCGGTACCGAGGTGTGTCGGCATGTCAACTGACCATGGATTTGCCTCGGTTGAGATGGCAATGCCAAGCTGGGGTTTAACTACAACGCGTTGACAGCGCGTCTGTAACACGTTCCCACGCACACAATACAATGCCTGCTATCACAAAAATGGTTTGCAAGACTCTAGCTTAAAACGTAGGTTAATAAAATATGTTACAAAGACGTTCTAACAATATTCTAGTATAACTACTAAAGTTATATAAACCTAATATGTTACGGATTTATAATTCTACACGGGACCTGGAACCAATCGAGCCAGAGTACGACAGCTCAGAGGACCCCGAGATCAAGTACGATGACCCTGAGGGGCCCGATTAGGACGATGCTACGGAACACAACCTGAACACGTGACCGATTCGCCGATTCGTAACTACAAATCCACGAATCAGTGATTCGCTGTAAGGGGGGTCGTCCTAGGGACTATAACCCTTCGGGCTATGGTGTGACGATATTAAATAGCAAGGGTGAAAGGTTGGTAGGCAAGCGTACTTGACTGACGGGGGTTACTGAGCGAACAGTCACAATGTTGCAAGTAGGTACTAGGCTTGGGTGAAGCCGAGCTTAACTACGGGGTTTCTATCTATGTGCAAGACTGTGTCTATATACCTGCTGGTCTTGGTTGCTTCGTGGATTCGTGGTTGCGAATCAGCAAATTACTAGTTTGTGGATTCGTAGTTGCAAATCAGCGAATCAGTTACATGTCCAGGTTGTACTCTACAGCTGTTAAGGCCTGAGAAAGCGTGGAAACGATCTTAGGACAAGCGGTTGGTTCTTAAGAGAATAAGTGGGTTCGAATAGATAGAAGTAGTTACTTGGTAACTGTTAGGACACAGCTCTACTCTACTGCGCCAAATAACCTAAAAAGGTACGAATAATAAACAACATTAATTATTAAAGTAGAACAGTATATATTGTACACAAGCCCTTAGCCCTGCAACTAGGTCGAAGCTCTTGTCACAACTATAGGCCGTAGGCCGTAGTTACAGCGCTAGCGCGAGTGCGCACGCTGAGCCAGAAAGGCCAAGGGCTGAGATGGTCCTTGGACAATATATATATACTGTTCTACTCTGGGATTCAACGTGGTTGAATACTCTTCTACCTTTTTGGGTTTGTTCGGCGTAGTGGAGTAGAGCTGCGACGTAACAGCTCTGTAGTTGGCTCGTAGCCTTATAATATCCCCCTTCTCTACAGTGCTCGACCCTGATACTACTACAGGTAGTAATACTAGATCTTCTAGTAGCTACAACTTATTATTAGTACACACTAGCTGCGTTTTAGCTCCTAGACCTAGCTAAAGCTAAACTAGCTTATTTAAGGGGAGGCTAGTTCTATAGTTTATATAATAGCTAGATTGTTTATACCTCTTATTTTAAGATAATAAGTATCTAATAGAATCTAGTGTAAGGCTGGGCTAACTGCAGAGCTGCGAGCTAGTTGCAGGGCTGCGAGTCTGTACGATATATACTGTTCTACTCTAATAGTTAATCAATGTTATTGATTATTTGTACCTTTTGGCTATTTTAGCGTAGTAGAGTAGAGCTGCACTCTTAACAATAAGGAGATATTAGTATATAAGAGACAAAGCTATAGAGTTACAAGGGCAAATTTTCTATTAATACGTACTACTACTATATTAATATAGAGAGTAAATAGACTTGTTTACCCCTATAATAAAACTAAAACGCCTTAAAAACTACAGAGACTATAGAGTATACCAATACTACGAAACTACTAAGATAGTAGTTTTAGGAGAAAGAGATAATTATAAGAGGGCTACGAACATACTAGTGAAGGGCACTACACGTAATCTCGGGAGACGCCAGCAACACCGACGGGCTGGCGGCACCCCAGCGTAGCCCCGACGCTATTTAGGTCTCCCGACGGAGGTATAAGTAGGAGCCCCCTTCCGAACACGGGAAGGATAGTACTTTAACTATATCTCTATCCCCTTATTATTATTACTCCTGCTCGCTGCTACACGTCTCCCCTAACAGTAGGGCTGTATTACCTCCTTAGTCATGCTTCCTCTGTGGCCGTCAGCCCTGTGAGGTGCGACCGACTTGAGGACGACAGCCTATAGTAATTATCGAAACATCGTATTATATCACATCATTACACTTATCGACATTGTTACCGCCATATACGTCATATACTTGGCTCCCCCTTGGTCGACCGACGAGAAGCTCTCTGCACAAGCCCGCGGACCCGCCATCCTTGGGCCGAAAGGCACCCGAGTGGCATAAGAATAAACCGAACCAAACCAAACCAAACCCGATTCTCGGCCTCTGAGCAACCTCCTTCGTCAATACCAACCATGTTAGCTGCATAGCTCTTGGGCCCGTGACAGTCCGTATCCAATTACTGTGTACCACAAAGCATCGTACGACCTTGCATTGCAAAACAAATGGCTGCTGGCGCATTACCCCGCTTCCTGCCACTACGGCACGGATCTATCATATTAAACCTGAAAACAAGAAACAATGTACGGTGATTAAGAGCACCCCCCAGGAAGAGAAAAAGAAGTCAGCGCGATGGGAGTGACAGCAAGTCTGCCCTTGTACACTGTGGAAGATGTGCCCGGGAAGGGGAAAGGTCTCATCGCAACCAAGGATATTCCCAAGGGCACGCGCATCATTTCTGAGAGACCCATTGTCACTTCGGGACAGGATATCGCAAACATGGAGCTACTATGGATTCGCATCCATCAGCAAGTTTGCTCTCTAAGTAACGACCAGCAACGAGAGTTCCACTCCATGGACAATATCTATCCATACACCAACGCCATCGATAGGTGCCAAGGTATCTTTCGAACGAATGCGCTACCTACTGGACCGTGCCTAGATATTGGGGGTGTTTTTCTGATCGCGTGCCGGATCAATCATGCCTGTGACAACAACGCAACGAACTTCTGGAACGACAATCTCAACAAGATCACGATACATGCCGTAAGAGATATATACAAGGGAGAGGAAATTACAATCAGTTATCTAAGTAGTTGTCGAAACCGTCAGGCGCGACAAGAAGAGCTCCGAGAGAAATTCAGGTTTACGTGTTCGTGTCAACTCTGCTCTCTACCGCCCGAACAGAGCAAGGACAGCGACTCAAAGCTGGATCGTATTCATGAAATAGACTGTATCATCGAACGAGGTGGCGTGCTAGGGCTTGTTTCATCTCCCCGGAAGATGCTGAGCTACGTGGATGAACAAGTCCGGCTCTGGACTACAGCAAACGAAATCGGCCTGGTCCGGGCATATCCCGACGCCTTTCAAATTGCTATCGCTAATGGAGATTTGGCTAGGGCGCGCGCCTTCGCGGAGAGAGTGGTGCCTTTGTATCTGGCGACCATGGGTAGCGACGCCCCCGATGTGACAGAATATAAAAAGCTAGTTCAAGACCCCACAACACACAATTACTACGGCATGTCAACGAAGTGGAAGACGACTCTAGATGATATTCCACGGGGGCTAGAACCGGAGGAATTCGAAGACTGGCTCTGGAAGAAGGAGGAGGAAACCGCCCGAGCGCAACAGCAAGATCTGACCTTCCTCAGCTTTGATGACCTCCCGAACGAACACGACTTCGAACCAGAATATTTCGAAGGCTGTGATATTACCCACCGCCGGCCGCGGTTTCACTGGTGCTTTCTGGCGGAAATTGTGGATGTCGGTTGGTTCGTACGCCTGCAAATGATGGTCAAGGATATTAGGGGCGCAACTCTTCCACTGGCCTTCCATACCAATCGTAGGGGCGAGGAACTTGACCAGTTACAGGTTCAAAAGGGACACACTGTTGTGGTTTTATACGCTGTACGACATGCGTTTATGTACAGCGAACCCGGTATCCGCCATGAGAGTCCACAGAAGCTGAAGGTAAGGTGCTCAGTCTGTGAGATGGCTAAAATGTGATAACAAAAAGTCTCCAGATCCTTCCATTATCGTTGAATAGATTGCAGAGCTTGAAAGACGATATGCAGAAGTTTTCCACGGAGCTTGACGGTGTCAGGATATGCCGTGGATGCGGTAAGAAGGGGACTTCTCTAAAGCGATGCGGCAAGTGCTCCTATTTCTGGTATTGTGACGGGGTAAGCTATGCTTTGATAAAGCCCGACGCTTGATTGGTTTGAATACTGACATGGAGTAAACAGGCATGCCAAAAAACCGACTGGGTTGATAAAGGGCACAAGGCCGAGTGCAAGGTGGTGAAAGACCCGGATTGGCAAGCAATGCTCCAACTCAAATGGGACAAATTTGATGGCCATGTTCACTTTCCACTTCGCATCCGGGAGGGTGTCTGAGTTGGCAGTGGATATCATAGTACCTCCAGTCAGAATAGTTTCCAATTTTGGCTAGCGCAGGATAATGACATAATCATAGCGTAGTGTTGTGGCTGTTAGACCTGTGGCTGTCCGACCCAAGCTCCGCAGCCCCGAAACAGGACGACGCAAACCGCAGGGGCGGTTCGCCAAGAGTGGCCTTGAGGAACAAGGACCACTGATCTTGTCGATTGGCGAGCTTTGAACCTGTTATTTATCGTGGTCAAAATTGATTTTGATCACGAAGGAGGGCCTGTTTGGCAAATGGTATTTGGCACTTGCGAATTATCATTAGAGCAGCTTTCGAAGAGGGATGAATGTGGCTTAGCTTCCAATGCCAATTTGGTTACTTTGACCTTGGCACTGCTGGTGGTCTCTGTACCTGCATCCTATTGGCTAGGCGGACCAGGCATGATCCGCAGCGGCTAATTTAGCCAATAAGAAGTAGATTCGGCGCGCCAGGGTGGGAAGTCGGAACCAAAAATAGGATACCAGGCATGGCCCTGGGAGCAGAATCGTGCTGTGGTCAAAACCACCCCGAGGAGTTCGTCGCTTCCCAATAACTATGCGCTTTTCGTATGTTAAATGGGGGATTCGCTGTGCTGTCTTCAACTCTCACAAAATCACCTATGAAAAGGCAAGTAATTCTGTAGCCTGTCATGAAACATTGTCCTACCCCCCTCTAACGTTTCCTTCCTATATATCAGCCAATAAGGCAAGACACAAAGCTGCCTAACAGACAATTGGCTAGCCACAGTAGGCTACAAAAGTACCGGCGATTCACATATAAATTGCGCAGCAATGATTCGGATTTCATACTAGTAGCACGCTGATGCAAAAACATGGAGAATGTCACAACGACCGCTAGGTCAAGTCTATACCTTCACTCGTCCGTGAAGCTCTTCGATTATATCCACCTACGCGCGGTCAAATGGATGTGGCAGAGTTCCATGGGCCGCTGCTCTCCGAGCGTAACTCATATGAGGAGTTGTCCTTGAGCAGATGGAGAATATACTACAGCCCAAACGTATTCGCACACAATAAGGCATTGCCATGAAAAAAATAAAAAAATTGTACTTTCAAGATCGCATGGGAGCGTCTCCATAGAGCCATGAGTGTCATGCGTCAACTACGTTAAATTTGAGGAATGTTACATTATGAATTGAATGGCCAGGTTAAAATATACAAGAGCATCAAGAGCAATAGACACGTTTATACGATCCCTGGTCTCGCTCTGGGCAAATACGCAAATACTTCCTATCAAACAATCCGCCCACTAAGCATCGTTCTACACCCACCACTTTCTTTGCGCCTCTCTCACAGTATTCGTCGCACAGTGCGCCTCACCCCCGTAATTATGATGCGAATTCCAAGTGTCCAAAAATCGCACTTTCCATCCTAACTTTTCATATACCTCCCTCGTCGCGTGTGCCAGAACATCTTTACCCTCCACCACCGGTCCCCACGGCGTCGGGGCAACGTATGTTCCAAACCCCGTCAATACGATCCCGTTGATCGTGCTAGGATACACGGCTATAGCCGCCAGATCTTCCTCAGGTGTGCGTGGACCCATATCAGGCCATTCTGCACGGTTGATGTCTTTAAAAAGTGTGGGAACGTAAAATATCTCATCATCGCTCAGCCCAATCTCTTCTTTCAGTATTTCAACATTCGCATCAATCCGCTTTGCAACCTTCTTATTCGTTGCCGCGATAACTCCATCCTGCAAAAACGCAGCTATTGTCGTCTTAGGCACAGAAATCGCCAGACGACCATGCGTTTTCTCCGTTACATTCTCCACCGCCACGCCATTGAGCGACACGTCTGATGGGCGCGAATACATGCCCACATCGCCAAATCCAGCTTCATGTAAGTTTTGCAAAATCCGCAGGCCAGCTCTCGGATCTGCCACAAGGAGCGCCCATCCACGACCGTTAGGCGTCGGAAGAAACTGTATGAACTCGTCAACGTGGCCAACATATAACCACCCTGTATCAAGCAAGATCGGATCTTGGATTTCCTGCGCGCGAAGGTACGGCAGAATATGTGGCTTGTATGGGCCATGCCGTCCCATTACGATTCGACCAGCTGGATACGGGACCCCATTGCGCGTAAATGGTGGCGTACATTCCAGGTTTCCCATGGAGTTTATTTCATCACGAGGGCCACCAGGGTAATGTACCACACCAATGCCTGTGTCGCGCAGCCTCGAAAACACTGCTTGGCCCGCCGTGCGTGAATCCTGGCTGGAACGCAGATGCACACGGAGAGAGACAGGTCCGTCAGGCCCGGGTATGCTGGCATATGCGGGCTCAACGAAGTCCTGTATCCAAGGGTCGTCGCCTACGTCAAACAAGCGTACGTCAGACAGTTTGCTTTTCTCCATTATGGCAGCGAGATCTTGTGTGAAGCGGTGTTGCCACGGGAAATGCGCTTCGCTTCCAGTCGTAGACCACACCTGCTCCACTCGATCAAGATGATTATGCACAATAACAGGTGCAACCCTCAACTCCACCTCATCACTCGACGCCCCTCCATCGCTCTCAATGCCAAATCGCACAGTCGCACGCCCATCCCACACACCCGGCATTCTCGTGCTCCGCGCATCCACCCCCAACACCAACCCTTCCCGCAACTCCGCCGCACAAAACCTATCTTCCTCGCCCACCCTTTCCCACCTCCCCCCGCGGCGCCGGAACACCCGGACAAACTCTCGCTGCACCCCATCTGGAACCGATACCGCACCCACCGCACTCTCACACACATCTTCCACCGGCACAGTGCGCAGCGGCGCAAGATATTGCGCCCCCCGTTGCACATCGTCACATGCGTCGTGGCCCATTTGCAACGCCGCGCCGCCGATTTCCGGCGCGGGCGCGCATCGCCGACCCACATCGCCAATGTTGGGCAGGAAGAGCGCGCCGTGGGTTGCGCTCCATTTTGCTTTCCGGGGGTCGGCCGCACGGGCCATGTCGACGGTGCCCGTGCGATGGGTATCTGCACGGAGATCTGCTTTTGTGGCGTAGGGTGTAGCGAGGGCTAGGCGGGGAGAGGGGGGCGGCGAGCGAGGTGCAAAGCGAAAAAGGGGCTTGGGGTGTTGTATGTGGAAGAGTCGGGGAGGGATTTGTGGACGCATTCTTAGTGTGCGTGTATCCCCCCCTCCCTCCCCCGGGATTCCTTTTTCTAATGGTTGGGCCTGGGACTTTTACATAGAGAGCTGGCCGCGTTTTGAAGGGATACGACGAAACCGTTTGTTGCGCGAATGGCTTGGCTACGACGGGCTGTGATGTGCTAAGCCCGGCTCAGAAGTATGTTTTCTCCCATGGTGGAGGGACTTGGAGTGTAAGTATCATGGGAACTACACTTCTCTCTAGCCAAGGAATGGAGCGCGCTACGCTAGCGGCCGATGACGGCGACAGCGATTGGGACTGGCAGGTTTGTGACTAGGCTATTTATGGATTAGTAGAATATCATGTTCGGGCCTCATCGTTCAAGTTACTCAAAGGCACAATGAATGGAACACAACAATATGTAGTCCCTGACAGTTATTGTGACACGAACCATGTATAGTTACTCTAATTACTCAAGTGTGTCGCCTTTGCGCAGGACCAGATCCTAAATGCATGAAAATCAGTCCAGAGGACATGACGCTGCCACCCGCAAAAAACCACGCCACACAACAAACTGCTCCTATAATCCGAGTAGTAGCAAATCAATCGCCCCTTTGAGCAGCCTTACTCCACTATGCAGTCCCACTATCCCTCCGCAGACACATCCGCACAAACTCCTGCTCCAACCCCGGCATATTCAGGCGCGAAATATCCCACCCACACGCCTGACTCTCGCAATGCAGCACCAGCGAACTCAGCTGGCCAAACGTCCTACAGCACTTTGGATGCCGGCAAACAAACGGGTGCAGCGACCCTTCGTCCATGGCCCGGCGCAGCTCGTCCGGGTTGGTGCGGCCCATGCGCAGATGCGCGTGCAGGTCGAGATCCATGTACAGCGTCGAGTACCACCATTTCCCCAGACACACGATGAGGCGCGCGGGATTGGGGAATTCGGGGCAGCGGCTTGACTCGAGGTGGTTGATGAGGCTGGAGTAGGTGCGCATTGGGGTATCGCAGGCCCAGCAGGCGATTTTGGCGGACGCGTGTTTGGTCATGTGCTGGAGGTTTGTTAGCACGAAGTCGGATTTAGGGAAAGTACAGGTATCTGTATTGGGAAGGTAGGGGTTTGACGTACGTTTTTGTAGTTGCCTTCGTGGTGGGTGAAGAAGTTGCATTGCTTGCAGCAGAAGCAGTGCTCTAGATGTTGTGTAAGTTCAGCCTGGCCGGCGAATGGCTGGTGACACTGTGAACAGGGAATCGCGTAGGTGCACTTCTCAGCGTGGAAATTGAGCTTGTTGCGACTTGGAAAGATTTGTTTGCAGCCTGCACACTGGAAGTGATCCTGTCTGAGGTGTAGATTCAACGCAATTTGACTGTGGGCGTCGAAATCACAGCCTGGCTGCAAGCAGTGCTTGTGTTCTGGATTCTCAATTAGCTTGTCTACAGATCGCGGCCCGGGGTATAACTTACTCGTAGTCTTTTGCCAGTGCTCATCGCGCAACTCCTGGTTACCGAAGCGGCGTTGGCACGTGGCGCACCATGTGTGTTTCTTTGCCGTCTGGAGGTGTAGCTCAAACTGGACAAGATTGCCAAATGCAAGCAGGCAAATCAGACACACATATTGATGGTCTACCGACGTGCTGTTTTCAAAGTGGTTCTTGAGGCCCCACTCGTCGTTGAATGCGCTCAAGCACACGTTGCAGTGAACGTCGTGTCCTCTGGAGTTGTCAAGATGATTCTTGAGCCCGTTGCGGTCCTTAAAAACCCGCTTGCAGAGGTTGCAATAGTGGCTATGACCTGAACTTTGCTTCATGTGAGTCACTAATACCGATTTGCTGGGGAACTTCTGAGAGCAAACGCCACACCAGTTCTCGTATTGGTCATATGGCCTGTCGTTGTTCTCTAATGTAGATGCAGACCATGTGCGTTCGCGCGCAATGGGGTCATCTTTGACTTCGGCCTTGCTGGGTAGGTTCTTGAGTGCTAACTTAGAGGTTGACTGAGCTGCTGCATCACCGCGCCGCTTCACCTCCTGCCATGGAATATTGTCGTCTGCAACTTGGTTGAGGAATGGGTTGCGAGAAACATCTACGGGCGAATGTATCTCTGGCTTGCGATTTCCATGGTCGTCCTCGAAAACCGCGAATCGGTTGTTGATCGCGCTTGCCATCTATGGCCTTCGTGTTGTAAGTCAGTGTGATGTATCTGGACTGTCGGGTTGATTCACGTTGGAAAGGCCAGAATAGGAGAGATACGTTTGAACAAGCCAACGCTAGCGCCTGAAGTCAATGACACACGCTTTAGGCAGCAGGCATGTATGACCCTGATGCAAACGGGAGAGACCACCCCATGCAGGACCACACGAAATAAGAACGTTGCCAAGGAATGACGGCATTTGAAATACAATATATTTTGGAATCTATGTGAGTCTTCTACCACGTCGTTATATTTGGCACCTAAGTGGTTGATGATGTAAGCACATCAGACGGAAGGTGCGGTGAACGGTGAATGGGGTAGCTTGTTATTTGGAGGAGCCCACGTGCCATTAGAAAACAGTTGGTAGGACGCCATACTCCCTTGTGGCCCATCGCATTCTTTCACGCAGCAATTTTGCGGAATAATAATAGTGTATACTGCGAATATTGTTAACCACGTGACGTCCTTTCTGAGATCGGGCAGGGTAGCGTGCAAGCTTCCGGATCAACGACCCAGCCTAGTAGGTGCTAAAGCTATGTATTAAATCTATGATAACTTTCTTTATCTCAGCGAAGTCAACAGTAAATAGCTTGATTTTGACTATAGCGCCGCAGATGACCGGATGGCCTGTTAGAAGGCACAGCGCGGTTCTGAAGAAAAAAGTGTGGGAGGATACAATAACTGGACTAGGTCTGATGAAACTTCTCGAACCAATTTCAGATGTGTTTGTAAGGATAAAGTTGAACCAGTCAGGAAATCCAGCTTCGTAAGCTAGTGCTCAACACTCCATCATGGTTCTTTTCCTATCGTAGATATACGACAGGTATTTGCGATATTTACCTGTAATATGGACAACTTATTCTGACTTCTCACTTGCGACAGCTATTGTTTGCACAAAGTACTATTGCTCGCAGAGGCTGGGTTAACGTGCTGCGACCATCGTATAGTATCGAAGGGCAGTGACAAGATACCGTTTTCTTTATTCATAGCTAGGGGTTGTTTCACGGGCAATAAAAGTCTATCATCTCGACGGCAATTTGAACGATTCAAATGCTTCGGTTTTCAGGCCCCTCCATCCCCGCAGTTCGTACGCTTTTTCATAGTCCCAAGGAAAACTCCAATAACCTCCAAATGACGGAAAGCTGCCTTAAAGGCGTTCTGATGCGTCATTTCCAGAGCCCTGTAGGATCCACAGTGAACAAGAGTGTCGTCGAATCACATTCACAATTGTTCAATCTACGAGTATAGCTTCTCAAAAAGCTCCTGGCTCAAAATTCTGTCTACCTGCATCGATAAAAATAGAACAATCGGGATTCAAAACTTCAGAGGCCAAGAGTAGAGCGTGTGCTCATGTGCGGCTTCGGGTTATCGTCGAAGCCAGACTTGGTGACTCAAAAAACTTGATCCACGTTTTGATGACGCATGGAAACAATCTCCTGCATATGGAAAAGTACTACTTCGACAGCAGTGGGTCTAGATGTGCAATAAACTAGGTATTTGAGTTGAGCGGCAAGACTCAGAGAGTGTTGAACAAAATCTCTAAGGCTTAGGAGAGGGTGCAAAGAATGAAGGCGTGTATGTGCAGGTGCGATGGGTACATACTAGGATGTTGGGTCTTTGGAAATCCCGTGTGTTACGGGCAATGGTAATCTCTTCCCCTTTCTATATGAACAACTATGTTTTACTAATCAATTGTTCCAAAAGACTACTGGAAGCCCACAATCATTGTAACAAACTTTTCTCTACGTTTCAGCTCAGGATAACAGAATTATCCGCTTTCGCTTACTTGTGGGTTGCCGAAGAAATACGCACTCTAGTCACGCGATGAAATGTTTCATATAAGTTTCCAAGGCTGGGATATCAGCCGTCAGAAGACGTTGGCTACTCAATAGAGCATGTGATAAATGGTATAATTCACTGAAATCAAGTTTGCTAGTAATAGTTCTTTGTCGACGTTTTTCTTCCATCATAAGTCCAAAAGGGCGCCAAAAGACCGGTCGAAAGAAGAAAGGAAAGGTCGACCAAAGGAAGAGCCTAGCAAGGAACCAAAAAAAACGAACCAAGAAAAGAGCCAGGGAAGGGATAGGGAAACGAATCAGGAAAAAAGGCGAGTAAAAAACCAAACCTCACAGCCACCACCTAAGGAGTTGCCCGATGAAATTCTAGGGGAACCAATTTCCTTTGGCCCTTCTCTCAAACCGAGCTTCCCTTTCAGGGGTAAGGTCATCCCTGAACAACCGCCGGACCTCGTATATCATGGTTTCAACAACGTCGAATTTCGCGTACCACCGAAGAACAAGCTCCGCCGTACGCCCCGGATCCGTCAGCTATCAAAGACAAGAAAGACCAAGTCGTCTACCTCAAGGCCCTGGATGCCAATTTTAAGGCTGCATGTTACTTCATCATAGTGGAGAATGCGTTAGGTCTTGATCGGGATCGTTGCATGGGCAAGGACCCTGTTGCTCTCGAGCTCGCTCAACTTCCCGCGGTATTCAATTCGCTCAGCTAAAAGATTGTACGCGGTCTCATCAATAATCGCATAAAAATAGTCGACCTTGTAATAGATGAGGATTCTGCAAAAATGAATGGGGGCGAGCTCAAAGAGGTAACTGATCATCACTCATGTGCTTGGGAAGCGCTCTTGGGATATTTGACAACCTTGCTATTTGATCACGACAATGAGACTAAGAAAATGCAAGCACATTCAGTGTTGACAGAGCATCTGGGCGAATGTTTGTTCGAAGATAGTTAAAGGTTTTAGGGGTCTTGCGACCCAGGACTTCACCGTGCAATTATTGGTTCGGGCAATATGCTTGCAATGAATGTTTAGTCAGGAATGAAGTCAAACCGAGGTGATCATCGGGTGTCCAAGTCTAAATATATCTTCAACTTTTCGTCATGTTCCTTCAATCTTCTTCGGAACGTGCTCATCATAATACAAAATCTCTCCACTCTTGCCACCCTCGAATAACCCTATCGCTAGCTTCGCAACCGCCTCGCCACACCGTTGTGGTGGCTCGATCATCTCATCACCCATTTGATCCCATATCCTGAATCTCTCACACTCATGATCTGCCATAACGCCCTTGTATACGCCATTTACGACGTCTTCTGGCATTTTTGTCCGGGTAAGCTTTGGATAAACGCCCTGCACACTGATACCGGACTCTTCATGCGCTAGACAAGAGATAAACCTCGTGAGGGCAGCTTTCGATGTGCAGTACGGTGACCAACCATGATACGTGACGTCGTCATCGCACGCGGAAGTTAGTATGATCATCTTACCGTGCCCAGTATTGAGAGGATTTCGTTGACGAGATGCGCGAAGGTACGGTATTGTTAGTTGCGCCTGCATATGTTAGAGCCTGTGTTAAAACAAATAAGGATAGAAGTTACCATGGCTACGACACCAAAAACATTGACGTCAAATGTCTGCTTCATTTCTTCTACTTGAAGGTATTCAATTCTTTCAATGGGCGTGATGACTCCGGCACAATAGATCACAGTGTCAATCCCACCCAGAACATCATCTCTTAGGCATGTTGCAATAGCATTTTCACGCTCTGACGCTATGGTTACGTCGCCCACGTGACCGTACATTCGGCCGGGGTAGGACGATAGACATGCGAGGTCACTGGAGTAGTCGATGTGTTTGTCGAAAACAAATACTAGAGCTGACGAACTGTGAACGATGGAGATTGTAGTTTGGGCGCCGATGCCGGCGCCACCACCGATGATGAGGATGCGCTGATGTGAGGTGGACATTGTGAAGAGGTGATGATTCAAATTGAATGACTGAAAGTGGGTACTAGATTGGCTACCTTCGAAGAGAAGCTATGGGAGAAACATTTAGAGCTACAGGCTGCGATTTATCGAAGAAGTTTGGGTACCTATTGGCCAACAAACGGCTGTGGATTGCTGTGTGCGTTACCCCGCGTAGAGTGGGGCATCTGTTTTGTCCCTGTCAGAGATCAGCCTTATTCTCTATGAGGAAAACTAACCTCATTAAAGTCTATTCCTGTTTTCTAACCTAAATATATAAAGATTTAAAACTTAGTAGTAACTAAGTAACCTAAGCTTATAGCAGTTACAATCTCAGGAGGTAGCGGCGGGGAGCCCATAACCAGTGAGAAAGAGATGTAGAGGGAGACTACACATACCAGCATCCTCTTTTGTTACTAGGTAAGACGTCGTGACTGTTAAGGGCGTCGTGTTGGCACTACATCTGAAGGCGGCTAAGGCTTGGCAGCCGTATTGCGCAGCCAGAATCTTCACGGTGACAGGAATGGTTGCCAAAAGTCCGAAGCCAATCGCTTGATATACCGAATAAAAAAGAACTAGGTACAGTGGAGGATATTTGAACTTTCCTGACACAGCAGTTATCAACATCGATGAGATTGGAGAAACTGCCGTATACGGGAGGAGCCGAACTCTTGCAGCGAGTGGTGAAGCATTATTGACAACTTGAAATCGCAGAAGGATGGAGAAGATTGCTACGGTAGATGATAGGCCAAGCGGGAAAAATGTGCTACTGTGATCAGTTTGAGAAACAGAGAATGCGGGACCAAGACTCACAGCGTCTTGCCAAATGGGATGCGGTTTTCGATGAACCACCATGGGAGCACTGGCTCTCGACGAATGGGCTTTTACCAGAACATAGGCGCTAAATTCGAACCCCAAAATCGAGATAATGAGTGCCAGCTAGGGAACTTCCTCGTCACCACCCGCACCAATATAGCAGTGCCAGAGGCTAAGCAAGCCGTGGAAACCCTCGCAGTCGAAATAAGAAAGGAAATATTTTCATTGCTTTTGAGAGATACAGACCAAGTTCATATGAAAATGACGATGCAGGAGGTTGAGCTAGATCGATTGGTGGCGATAGAGCCGAAGCGCTGGTGGAGACAAACTTTTGGGGGGGAATCCAGTGTCAGTGTGCTGGCAATCATGAGGTCGAGGCACTTGCTAAAACTTGGAGAATTGGCTAATAAAACTTTGAAACAGGTCTATGTAATAGATTAAGTTTGCTCATAGTTATAAAGGTTCTTGCTTATGTAGAATTGTCGGATAGAATGCTGATATGCGCTTAGTCGAAATTGATAATTAAGATGATATATGGCGTGTTGATGATGATCGTATTCATTGTTGTTCTTGATCCTTCTCTCGCTTTCTTCTATAGCTTCTTTGCTTCCAGGGGTTCTGCAGATTGTAGTATCGGTCCTATATAGCAGCGAGCCGACAAGTTAGTGTGGATATTTTCATTGATTTCATTATGTGAGAATTCGATATGATGAAATATCTCGCGGTGAACGAAGAAGTCGCCCGTTTCAAAAAGCATAAGTGGATCTAATTGCTACGCTATACGCTATACGTTACAATCTGCTTGCTATCTCTAAGACCCAGCTATGCCCTCTTCTATCGCTTTGATCTGCAGTGCAAGGATTCGACTATAGTATCTCGAGATTGCAAGATTGCCGCCCATGAACCACAGCCCAGGATGGCCGCTCTTCTGCCACATCGTTCTAAACTCTCCTTCTTCATTGAATCCCCATACATCTTTGACCTTGTCCCCAACCTCATCGCCAAATATTAGTCTAGCTTGCGTACTCATGTTCTCATATCCCGTCGCGAACACAATTTCATCAGCATCGAGTTTTGTGCCGTCGGCAAACTCGATTCCATTTGGTAAAATCTGGGAAAGTTCCTGTCCCTGCTTCACCTTGATCTTGCCATCAATAATGAGTTGTGATGCACCAACATCGATGTAGTAACCACCGCCACGCTGGAAGTACTTCATCAAAAGTCCAGCTCCCATAGGGCCGCTATCGGTTTGGAAACCGGCTGCACGAAGGCCGTCAAGTATTTTCTTGTCGTGTTCAGCTTGGACCTTTGTGAGTTTGGTCTGCTGGACCTTGAACAGCTCACTCGGTATGCTCCATAAGATCAGGTCTGCATCATCAGTCGGCGGAGCGTCTTCATCATAAAGACCCTTTAATCCAATATTGCAAATAGCATCTGATGATATGACACATGTAGTGCTACGCTGCACGATGGTGATATCGTAGCCTTTTTCATAGAAGTCTTGCGCAATGTCATGGCCTGAGTTACAGCTGCCAACAACGATTGCCTTTTTGCCCTTTGAATTCGGATTTGCACCTGGATGCTCAGAGCTATGGCATAGGCGATCTCCTTTGAATGCATCCATACCTTTGATTGTTGGCATGTTCTTCTTCCCAGAGTGGCCTGTGGCTTGGACGATATGTTTTGGATGGAGAGTGCGTTCTTCAATGCTCCCATCTGACTTGCGCCGCTGCACAACCACTGTCCATTCTTTTTTCCCTTGATCCCATGAGGTTGATTTGATGTCCGTAGATGTCCAGGCATTAAGTTCCAATAGGCTGACGTAAGCTTCGAAGAAATCGGCAAGCTTATCTTTGGGCGTGAAAATGGGCCAATGGGATGGGAAAGGGACGTAGGGCATATGGTCATACCAGACAGGGTCATGGAGTACAAGTTGTCGGTATCGTTTGCGCCAATTGTCGCCCACCCGTTCATTTGTATCGATCATGAGAGTTGGAACATTCAGCATCTTCAAGCGTGCAGCGACTGTCAGTCCACCCTGCCCAGTACCAATGATGAGCACCTTTGGGTCGATATCCTCTTTCTCCGCGTCTCGCTTCTCCCTCCAATTCATCCTTGACGTGTCGCCACCGTGTCGGACTCCTTTCGGTCGCCGATGATTGACCGGTTCCTCGTGGCCTTTGAGCTCTTTCAATGCAGTATAAATGGTAAACAGTTTCCATTCCCCATCTTTTTCAGCAAGTGTGGCAACACCCCCACCAGTACCTACCTCGGTCTCGAATTTGATGAAGAACATGATGCCATTCACATCCCCCCAAGCATCAATAGGTCCGAACTTCGGAGCTCGGACAGGAGAGCTTCGATCAGCCTCAATCTTCGTCAGTCGGACCTTTGCTTCATTGACTAATTTCTTGATGTTATTGCTGTCTTTGGCGGTGTGGAACTCCCAGTTCAAGGCAAGGTGATCTCGCCAATAACCTTTGTCTGAGAGAAAAAGTCCGGCGATGGCCTCATTGTCGTTTCTAGACAAAGCATCGTTGAATCTCGATAAAATGTCGTCAACGACCTTGTTTGCGTCGACTGAATCGTCCTTGGATGTTGCTGGATACTCGCCCAAGGGCAAATTGACTGAGCCGAACTCGGGCCGCTCACTGGATGCGATGGACGTGTCGCCTACACCCATGATGTTGGTTAGATAGGGAGCTGATGGGCACGAAAGCTAGGATGCCCAATGCAAAGGGGGATAATGATAGGAAGGGGAAGGCAGGCCAAAATGGCCTTTAAATAGTGTGTGATTTTCCGTAAGCAGTAGGTTTCCATGTTTACGCCGTGTTCGCTTCGCAGCTACAGCTCCCAAGGTCACGGGTTCTTCTCTTGAGGTGGGGTACATATGTGGCGCTAACTTGGCGGGGATGAGCTCGGACTTGTCGTTTTACACGGAACCACACGAAGCCACGCATGCTACGATACCCCACTATGCTAACCACAAGGCCAGACGGCAATAGAGTACCCTCCCGATGGTTCTTGGCCGGATTACCATTTTGGGAGTATTTCGGCTTGTCAGAAACGGTACATTCGCCATGACGCCTCGTTCTCTCCAACGGCTCTGTGGAGCCTACGAGTCTCGTACTCGAACCACGTTCTTAGGTCCATGGCATGTCGACTACTATGTAGCTCCTCTTTGGCTCCAGATTTTTCATACGGAGCCTTGTGTGTATAAGCTATTCATTTCCATCCACAGTTGACGGATTTTGCACATGCAACACCAACCAGCCCAGGGCTGAGTTGTGGGTGCTGAGAGGACGGTTCAAAGGATGAAAACCGATGGGCGAGCGTCTCTGGCTAGTGTAACAATTCGGATTGATGGAGGCCGATGCAATACGCGGTGATCTACAAGGACGAACGGATTACGCACGGCGGGAAATTGTGTAAACCAGTAAGCGTGCCAGAAAGTATGGATTGTCTAGTTGATTCTTCTTAGCAAATCGTGATTGCTAGCTGCCGGATCAAGGGGCATAGCGAAACCCCTCAACTCCTTCCAAAGCAGGCCTATTCCCCCGATCCGCAAGCTTATTTTGGCGCTTCAAGTACATTGACATACAGAAAGTCGCAATCGAATAGACCATCTGCATCGCAATTGTCGCCCACATACCAGGAAGATATTGCTATTCTTAGTTAGCATTTTATACACCTTAGATCTTCACGATACATTGCTTACTGGCGCATCTTTCGTCCGGAAGATTGTGCTTCCCGTCACACCGCCAGCGGCGCCTATTGATATCATCGCGGCAGCAACAACAGCTCTTTTCTGGACTCTAGCAGTCTGATTTTGACCATAGGCCAAAGAAGCCGGAACGTTTCCTTGGGTGCCCCAAGTCGCTAGAAATAAACCAAAATATCGAACTCCAGGTAGCTTGCCGTACAGCACGATCAGGAGCCCCACTATAGCAATGATGGACTGTCCGATCAGAATTGGCCACCGCAATCGAATCTTGTCAGACAACCAGGCTCCAGCAAGCGATGCAAAGACAGTGAATATGTAGGGAGGTGAGGAGAGCAACTGGGCTTTCGCATACGAGAATCCCATACCGTTACGTAGGATTATAGGCTGAAAGAATGCCAGCGAGTAGACACTCGATGCAGCTATGAAGTATTGGATACAGCTGCGCATGGTAAGTTTACTAATTTGCAACAATAGAGCACGCAATACTAACTATACACCAAGCTTCCAGTCCGCAAGCATTTTCAGCATTTCCTTAAACGTGGCTTTCTCGGTCTGGGCCCCGTTCTTTTCCAGACTGACTCGTGTGACAGCAATGTGTTTTTGGCGCTCGGTCAAGAACTTCACTTTTTCGGGAACTTGGATCGTCGATTAGGGATGAATTTGAGATTGAGGCTCAAAACTTACATTCAACCAAAAAGAAAGGCGCGACAAAGCCAGCGGCAATCGTTGCGATACCTTCTATAATGAAAATCCAGCGCCAACCATTCTTGTACATCCCATCGCCAACACGAATAAGCGACAGAGCGTATGCAAACTAGGTAGTTTTAGCATTAACCCAAGAACAGTTCCTGGTTCCACATACAATTGATCCAAAACCTGACGCGAGCAAAGCTGCCATGTAAAAGACGGAGACTCGCTTTGCGGTCTCAAACTGTCGGTACCAAGATCCAATAATATAAACGGCGCCTGGGAATACTAGAAGTCTGTCAGTGTGTTCACAAACTTTAATAGATCTGTGTCGATACATACAGCCAGCCTCGAAGATGCCTAGCAAAGCCCGGAGAACTGTCAACGTCTTCCAGCTATGCACAAAGCCCATTCCAAGAACACACCCACCCCATGCGGTAATGAGAAATGCGAGCCATAGCCGTGCGCCGACACGTCGAATGACATAATTTGAGGGTAGCTCAAATAGTCCATAACCTAGAGGATGTTGGTAACTAGACCGATTTTCAAGCAGAAGCATTTCGTTTACCAATAAAGAAGACCAAAAGTGCTATATTATATCGGTTCCCAATACCCAGTTTCAGGTCTTTACCTAGCCCCGCAATATAAGCCGAAGAGATGTTCGTGCGGTCGAGCAGCGACAGTCCAAAAACCAGGCACAGCATGGGGAATACGCGCAGGTCCGCTTTGCGGCTAGCAGGTTTATCAATGTTGTCTTCCATGCCAGCTAGTTGAACAAGACCTACACTATCACACGCTCCTCCTCGGGTGTCCAGTCCTCCTCTGGATGGTCATTGACCCCATCGTTTGACGGCGTGACTCCATACGCCTTTTCTACGTGATCGACTTGCACTTTCTCGTCGTCCATGGTGTTTTTCCCAGACATTGTCTTTGAATTTGACGAAGGAGAATATGTGTTTGAGAGTGCAGTAGCGCGTGTCTTAAAAACTAACGCTATATCGGCTACATGATCGTCGGGAACCCTAGGACCTGTACAGCTGTGCCCCGCGCAATGCCCCGTAGAGCGCTAGGTACTGCGTGCTCTTCCTGGCTAGGCATAGTTGTCCTTGGTTGCGCCACATTTCACCATTTGCCAAGAAATCCGGGGTAGGCATGGCCTCTGACTGCGGAGATGGACAGGGGTCAAGCGGAACGCCTTTTAGTGATGAGTCGAAGTGGATGAGTCGGAGCTAAGGCCAACACCTAGCACAAGCATTGACTTCTCAATATATGATATACTGTCAAAGCGGTTTCTGGTAACTAGCGTAAAACGATCGTCGTGTTTCTTCTTATTTTACCTAGGATAACAATCTTGGTTGCCTCGAGGTGTCGCCATTGACCTTCTTTCGGTTCTTATCTATTTCCTAGAATTGAAGATCGATTCTCAAATGCTTAGATACGTCAGAAGTCTCGCTTACTGCTTGCACGGAAAGATGGGGTAACCTTGACGGCCTAACCGAGGTCTTCGTTATTATGCGCTTTTGAACAACATGAAGCCGAGAATGACCTCTAGATGCTCTATTTCGTGTTTTTTACTGGCAAATAAGCCATAGTTTATTGCACCTAGTTCCAGTATACCGGCATCATCGGTTGGCATCAAAACGAGGCGTCCATCGATGTCAATAATCCTAGTCATAGCAACCCGGCACCATGGGAAGTATCCGGGTATCATTTGGCAAGTAGCCGCTCAGCTGGGTGGTTTCGGTAGTATCTATTAATCTAGCCATTTGTTTTTGCGCTCCTCATCTCGAACGATGGCAATAGCTGCTGCTTCTTCCACCTCCAGAGCCCAACCAGTTTTCGATACCAATAGATGTAGGCCAATACCCCTAGCACGGGAATAGCAACGATCCAAAATACCCATGCCTTTGTTTCGCCAGGAAGGAAATCCCCACCCATACTGAAGATGCTTGCGATTGTCGAAAGCGGAATAAACAACATAGTCAAAACAGTGATCCGCGACAAGCTTTGCGCACTGCCATTGCTGTGGTGTGCCTCGTGGATACTGACATATTGGAGGTAATTTTCCGAGACTAGAGATGGACACCAAAATCAGTTTTTGGTGTCGCAAGGAATTTTTCTAACCATATATTACGTACACTTCTTCGTCACTTCTTCTACGACGTGGGTCATATCGCGGATGGAGTTCCAGCCATCACGCTCCCACCCAGATGCTGAAGACTTTGTATCCAGACCAAGTGCGATCATGTTTTCGTGTATTTCCCGCGTGAATTCGCGCATTGCGGCGCACGAGCCAATCATAAAGTCAAAGAAGTCGTTGTTCCATGTCACGATGGTGCTATTGGAGAAACTAGTAAGGTAATTGTGGCGTAGGGAAAACGGGCCTATTTGGTCGTTTTGCACGTTGACGATGTTCAGGTACCGTCGGCGCACAAAGGCCAATAGCGTTGACATGACGAGCTTGCGGGGAATCTCGACGCTGCTGAGAGGGTTGCTGGTCGCTTTGATCTCGATGCTAGAGCAATATGCTTGAAGGATGTCGTCGTACATCGAGACATATTGCGGCGTTGTCATGTACGATGCTGCCCATGTGGAAGAATTGGATGCCAGTTCGCGTGGGGAATCGAGTTCTGGGTTGAGGAAGCGCTTCGGCATTGATGTTTCGTCCCGCAGCCTCTTCCGCAAAGGCACTAAAGTTTTCGATGAAAGACAGCGGACAAAATTTGCTGGTGCTGGGTCGACAAGCAACACAGCATCCCATGAGCCATCTTCTCTTGGGGTACTAGTCCAGAAGGACATGGTATTGTAACTTCGCGCCTCATCGTAGACCATTCCGTTGGGGTTGTATATGTGAATATATCGGCATACGTTTGTGTTGAGTGCGTAAAGACTCGTACCGCGACCACTGGGAGTCGACTCTACATCTACCTCCACTCTGCGAGATGTAGCATACCGAAGGTGGAAGTTTGGCAGTGAACATCTCTGAAAAGGGTCGCGATGATTAAAGGTCGGGCTTACTGGGTCTTCCCAGTGACTAGCAAAGAAACTTGGTGGAACACGAAGCCGCGATCCAAGCGCCAGGATATGATTACATGGTAAATCTTCAAGGATAAAGAGCCGACGGCGGGGTAGTTGACCGAGCACGTGGTACGGTGGCGGTAGTGCGTCTGTGAATGAACTGACAAGCTCTGCAGAGTTTGCGAAGGATGTAATGTGGTGACCATCTGAGGTGAAATCGACCATGGCACAACGACCTTGTTCGCGGAGAGAAGCTGTCTGGTCTGTGATGGATGCAGAAAATCCTGGGTAGAATGGTTGGATTTGGTGCTTAATTAGAGACATGTACTCCAGTTCATCCTCACTAAGAAAATTATAGGATGATTCCGGAGCTCCGAACACATGATCGAATGGAGATTCCTTATCAACTAAATTCATAGTAGTGTAAGGTCTTAGAAAGAATGCGATCGTCTAGATATGGGTCTTTGACTTGTACGCGGTAAACAAATTAGGTGTTTGACGTTGATGAGATCAAAAAAAGCAGAGAAGCATGAGGAGGCAGAGCCGTAATGTCCCAAATATCTATGTTCCTGTAATTATCCTCTCCATCTACTTCCTCGACAGAGTGTCTACGCGCCACCCGTAGGTATCCCCTGCATCGGACACCCCTGCAGCCCAAACAGCAGTACCTTTCCGTGTCTTACACCGAGGACGGTCATGTTTCTCGAAGAAGACATACCGCACGGAGGCTTGTCCTGATGTAGTTGCTTCGCACGTGGACCTCAGCACGAATCGTTCATGCTAGGCGTAAGGCTGAAACATGTCAGTTGCTGTGTTTCAGCAGTGCATCTGCATCGCAAACGTATGCATACCTACAAACCCACAGCTTTATTGGTCCAAGAACGTCATATAATACGTGGCTGTAATCTGATTGAAAGGGCTATGCGCAAAGAGGAATGTGGGTACCAGCCTATCTCCGTTAGTGCATTTGGAGTTTCAAGGCAAGCAAAAGGGTTCAAACAGCGAAATTCAAATTGAATCTATTGACGTATGAGAAAGAGACATCTAAGCCGTGGATAATGAGAAAGCGCAACCACTCCGTACAGCACCTTAGCCCTCCTTATCCTCAGCCACCTTTATCACAATTGCGCCGACTCCAGCGCCTTGGTTCCAGGTTTTGTGAGCTTCTGGAACTTCCTCCAATGTCCACAGTTTCCTGATTGGCACAGTAAATTCCCCCTTAGCGAGCATACCGAACAGTGACTTTAGCTCCGGCTCGAATGTCTTTTGATTCTTGTCAATGTAGAAGAAGGCCGTCTTGTTAGGGCAGAATGGAATCATGCCTTTGGCAAGGAGTTTTGCAACTTGTGGAATCTGGCTTCGTGCTTTTCCACCATTCAGGATATTGTAATTCCCGCCAAAGCCGATAAGAAGTCCGCCCTCGGGTGCTAGGATTTTCCAGCTCTCGTCCCAGGACTCGAAGCCTAGCGCATCAAAAACAACGTGTGCACCTCCGATAGCATTCATGGCCGCCATCCAGTCCTTGTTGGAGTAGACGAATGGTGATGCGCCAGCCTCGCGCACTGCAGCGTGGTTTTTCTCGGAGGCAGTCCCATAGACTTCCGCGCCTTGCATCTTACAGAATGTGAGCAGACCGAAACCGACTGATCCGCTTAGCCCATGAATAAAGACACGTGTGCCCTTGGATATTTTAGCAGTCCGGTAGGCCATGCCGTATGCAGTGGTCCAGTCCAAAACCATTACAACAGCTTGTTGGAGGTCCACATTATCCGGTACAGGGATCAAGTACTTCTCGAGACAGTTGCAAAGCTCAGCTTCCGAGTCGTACACAGTGAGACATGCGACGAGGTCGCCAATTTTGAACTTTGAGCAGCCGGTGCCGTTTTTGTGAACACGGCCAATTAGCGAGTAGCCTGGAGTTAGGCCAGCTGCGCTTCTTTGGTTAGGGTAACCTCCCTCGCGCATTGCAATGTCTGCACCGCCCATACCGGAGTACAAAACTCTAATTTGGACCTGATTTGCTTTTGGCGTTTCGATGTGGGCGCTGGTGACGGAGACAACCTCAGGGCCCCCAGCGGCGGAGAAGATTACTTTGCGGATAGTGGTAGACATTATAATCCGATTAAGAGCAGTGGGGGAAATGATTCAGTAGTAGGTGAAGACAAGATCTGATGGGAGTTGATATTGTGATTGTGTTGTTGCTGATGTGTTAAAATGTTCGCCATGATGGCCTCTGTGTGCTCTGTTATACATGTTGAGCTCAGAGTAGTCGGCGAAACAGATGTTGAGCGAGACGGGAAATGGGCAAATCGAAGGATGAAACACGTTCTCGTGCGAGAGAGTGGAAGTCTAGCTTGATGGTGTTGACCCTGTTGCGGAGAGTTGTGAGTGCGACCGGAGGAATAATTCGCCCGATCCTGTAAATTTGAACCTAAATCAGGTTAGGGCCTGGGGCGGTTCGGGTAAGCGTGCTGCGCCCTCCACTACCCAACGTCATCGAGGACAGGACACAGCCTTGTATTCTATTGTCTTGATATTTCTTTCGCGTAGGCCTTGAAGCTTTTTCACTTCAGTATCACACGTTTCAAGTACAGTGACCGCAGATCAGCTGCATTTATAATTAGAACTTTGATGGCCACCGGTTTTTGTAGAAATGGTGAGATCCCAGGTTTTATATTATCGGGCGTTCTTATTTAATTGCGGACTCGAACGTTCAAAGACGGATTGCCATTCTAGGCTAGGCTCATATAAATAATCGTGAATCTAACATGCCTTTAGTTTAGTAGTAGGAGAAAAGTTGTTGCGCAAGCTAAACACAACTCAAAGCCCTCTAGGAAAAGATATAGTATTGTAGTGCAGAGTTACAGCGATATACCATGACGTTGATACAAATACCTACGTTGAGCAGTCTGTCCAAAATCTGTTGGTCATGTCTGATATACAACCCTGTATGCCCCGTGTATCTATGTAATATTCGCTTTGTTGACCTCTGCCAAAGTTACATTTTCCAACTACACTATTCGCTTCGCGTCATTGTCTTCCAAATCCGGGCTGCTTTGAATTGAGTGCGATTCGGGCTACAATTACGGTCAACAATATTACCTTCGAAAAATTTAACAAGTGTCTCAATGTCGTCCAAGGTATTCATAGCGCCGATAGTGACTCTCACCATCCCAAAGAGCACACCTCCGTAGCGTATGTCGTCCTGCTGATTGCAGCGAAATCCCTCGCTAAAAGCTGCCTTTATGTCCGTAGGACTCAAATCCAATGCGCAAGCCATGCCAGCAGGATTGCAGAGGCTTCCTGTTCGTACGTGAACCCCCTGTGCTCTGAGCAATGCGCCCACGGCGAATGGTCCCATCCATAAACCATCGCTCTTCTGGACATTGAAGACGATAGTTGCACCTTGTGTCTTGGGGTCTCCGTACGTTGATTTGGCTGACTTGTATATGTGGCAGACTGGAACTCCGTTGGCATGCTTCAGGGCCGACAGCTGATCGTATAATATCTTGGCCAGCCACGATGTGTGTTTTGAGATTTGGTCCATTCCGCCGAACACTTTTTGATGTGTATCTATAGCGCAGCGTAACGCCAAGATACTCCGTATAGCAATGCTGCCATCCTCCAGGCGAGCATGGAGACTGGCTTCCTTCCGGGCCACCCATGGTTTCTCCCCCACGCAAATTACCATCTCGGTCGTGCCTCCTCCAAAATACTTTCTGTGCTCCAAGATATGTGAAGAAGCTTTGCGCACGATCAGAGCGCCGAGGTCGGGAAAGCCGAAAATCTTGTAAAACGACAGTACGGTAAAGTCGGGTGCTGTATCATGGTTGCTCAAATCGAGAACGCCGGTTGACACGAACGCGGCGGCGTCGAGAAGAGTATAAACATTGGCGTTATCTCTGAACTTTCGAAGCTGAAAAGGCCAATCGAGAGGTAGACGCTGGCCATTCATATTCGACTGGGCCGGGTAGGCAAATAGAGTTGGACAACTGCCATCTGCTGGCTTGAAAGCTTCGGTTCCACCTTGAATCCAGTCTTCAGTCTCCTCGTCAGACACAAAGCAATGACTGTGTCTTGAAAGCTCGCGTACACCAACTAGGCTAGTGTGGCAATTGCGATGGTAACAGAAGTCGAACCCGCCTTGAATCCCTGAAAAACATTCCATGACTAGCTTGACGGCAGCTGTAGCATTCGCAGTGAACACAACGTCAAAATGATCTGGATCACAGTTGAAGAGTTCGAGGGCTTTCCGGCGAGCCTCCGCCACAATAATGCTCGACACACTGGGGTTTGATGCATCTGAGTGTGGATTTGCGAGTAGGGAGTCTTGCATTTCTTTAGAGAACAGCTCGATTGTGGACTTGTTCGCTAGCGTTGTCCCGCCATGGTCAAGGTATGTGACGCCTGTGCCTATGTATCAGTGTTGTCTTTCGAAGGGCGAAGTAGATGCACTACCTTTCAACATGGGGTACTCATATTTCCTGAGACCAAGAATCCTCTTGTTATACGCCACATTCTTAGTCTCAGATGCAGGTACTGTTCGTCGCCGTTTAGACAACTCAAAGCAACGCATGGTAGAAGGTTGAGCTCAGGAACGGTAGTAAGCTGAGAAGATGATACCAATGTGATTAGAAAGAAGGTCCGTGGGGACTAAGTGATTCACAGCGTTGCGGAACTTTCATGCTTTGATGAGACAACGACACCACTAATAAAGAAATATTATTCACTCTGGGTTCCTATAAATCGGAACCGCCGAAGGATGACTGCAGATGGTGGGGTTGATTGATTCCCAAAGCTGCAGTCTGGAAGGTTGCCTGATTGCGCCGCGTCGATGCAAGCACCGCTAGATAGCCACCAAAAGGCCAGAGAATGATTGACCCGGCTTATCATTTGGAACGGCAACCATTAGGGTGTTGGCGTCTATCCAAATCCAATATTCTACCTATTACTTTTGATAGTATGCTGTGTGGATGTGGTAGCCGCGGGACCTATCAATTCCACAACCTCTACTCCCCAAGTCGAATCCTTCCAATATTCACTCAAGCATAAGTACCACGTGTCTGGAATTGTGGAACCTCTTAGAAACGCGCATTACGACGCAACCTCTGGCGTGTTGGTCGCGATTGCATCAACGAGAACAGAACCTAGTCCTGCTGACGATGTGATGCAGCTAGGCAGGAAGATGCACGCATGTGATCAGTTGAAGTACTACATTTCATATTTAATCCTCGTTTTTATTAGCTGAAATCATACCAAGGACCCATAGCTCACGGTCGGGTTTGTACAAATATAAATGTTCAGCCACTGAGGGGCCAAGATTGGCGAAGCCGACCCCCAACTTTGTGGCACCGGTGGATAGTTTTTTTTTGCTCGGAATGATGTTTTTGCTGCGCCACGTCTCTTGCGTCCGGCTCTAAGGCAAAATCCCAAAACGTGTCTGCAAATCACCGGTCGGTATGTGCTTGCCATGTGTGCATAGCACTGCTGGGGTCTTGAAAATCTTGAAAAGACACCATGAATGCGGCTGATAATGATGATCTCTGCTGCACAAGAGCTGACCAAGAACACCACATCTTGTCTCGGTCATGATTACGTCCTGAGGCATCAGCCAACATTGTCAAATTTGCTCGGTTTAGTCTTTTCAGCGGCAGCGGCTTCTAATCAACGTCGACGATTGGTTGAAATGCGGCCGAATGCTCGCTTCGAGCAGCCCATCTCGCACCAAAGGGTGGTCAGCAGTGGTTGAACTGAGCAAGGCTCTTGTGTGCCAGCTCTGTAGGCACTCGAGTCTATCAACACAAGTGCAGGCTATGGGCAACCAGATATTCCAGTGCCGTGGAGACGGGAGACTGGCTGCATGTGTTGGATCTACCGGAGCCTTGTGACCCTTTTCCCAGCACTGCTTGATGCAGCTTTATCGATTTGGAAAATGTTCAGCCAGACGGGCGAACCTAATCCGGAAGTGGAGCCACGCTAGATTTGCTATGCTTTTCAAAAGTTGCAGTCATGACACCGCGTGTGTCAACACATGCAGATATCGGGTATAATCCAGAGCAAATGGACCCGGGGTTCTGGGTAGGGGGGTCGCTAAGGCGGATATCAGGTTACTTAAACCTCATCTGTCAAAGAGGGCAAGTAAAGCTCAGCTGAGAAGGCTGGCGGCTGTTGGAATAGCGGAAAGGACAGCAGGCTCTAACTGGAAGGTGCGATTGAGAAGGAGTAGTTTTTTGGGCTGCACCTGAGGGCGATGGTAGGTGAAGTGAAGGTTGGACGGCTTGATTGGCCGCTGGCGACAAAACTTGCGCGGATCTCCTCGGCAGCCGGCTTGTGGTGTGAGTGAACATGGGACCAAGATCTGCAAGCCAATCGTGACCGCAAGCTCAATAGGTATCAATGTGTGCACGGGGTCTGGAAAAGAGATAGCTCTATGCCTCTGGCGATGGGTTTTTCTCTTCCCTTCATGCTGGCTACATCCTACTTCCTGCTTCTGTTTCTGATTGGCGACGTTCCTTCTTTTTCTCAGATCTGGCGCCACGAACCACGCAACCACCCCGGCCGATCGATGTGCTCCCTCGGTCTTGGCTGTAGCCTTAATACGAGACTTGTTCGATGTAGGTGCTCACTCGTAATGCTCGGGAGTCACGCGGTTGATCAATCTTCAAAAGGGCCGATGACGTCATTGCTACCCTGCTCCAATCATTGGATTGAATGCAGGAGGGCCTCGACGAGCGCAAGACGAGATGCTGGAGACGCCGGGAAACAGCAGCGCCGCAATTAGATATGGGCGGAGAGGAGCTGGATTGACGAATACGAGGGCGGGTGGAGTGGTTGATAAGGGGAAGCCCGGGTGGCTAGCGCGATCCGGTGGTTCTGGCGTACCTGCAGAAAACAGCACGGCTTGCTTCACGGTCGCGTCATGCATCGCCGGGATATCATTTCATCAACACCAAGGACTCGTCTCAACTTGCGCTGCGCAATCCCTCGCTCCTCCCACCTTCCCCTCTCATATCGGCGCATTCTGGGCAACGCCTGTGGCGCCCAATGGCGGGTCGTGTTCAACCGGGTGGCCGGTTGCTTGGAAGTGCTTGGCGCTGCCACCGCGTGTCTTACCACCTGCTGCATGAGGCAGCTCGCATGCTGGCGGTCAATTGGGCCCGTGTACGCAATCATGTCCAGATACATATACCGGCCGCCTCGCTGTGTGCTCAATTACGGCGCTCTTGTGCTCTCGTCTCCTCTGCTTGCACGGCTTCCTGGTTGCCCCTGCATTTCCCGAGGTAGGGCTTGTTGGTTGCTTTAGCCGGCATTTCCTCAGCGGGAGCAGACGAGAACTACAGTTGGGCCTGTCAAGTCTCGCCATTCAGCCAAAATGCGTTCCTTTGCAGTCTGGGCGGCGGCACTGCCATTGATCGATGCCATCACACCGCCACGCTTCCCCCACCAGCCACTCGGCAATGGAACGCAACGCCTGACCTACAACATCACCACCGAAGCTCCGGGCCAGCTCTCCCCGTCTACACGTTCATTCAGCTGGGTCGGCACTGGCTCGGACGGCGATTACATCTACACTGGCAGCTCTGGCGACTTCCTGTTCGAGAACGTGGCGACTGGCAAATCAAGCACCTTCCTCTCTGCCGACAAGGTTCCCAAGGACTACCAGGAATTCTGGATTTCGCCCGATGCCACCCATGTGCTTTGGTCTGTCAACTACACCAAACAGTACCGCCACAGCTACTTTGCCGATTACCTAATTCAGGATGTTGCAAGCGGCAAGACCACGCCCTTGGACCCTACCCTTGCCGGAGACATTCAATACGCCGAGTGGAGCCCGGCTTCTTCTGGCCAGATCACCTTTGTCAAGGGCAACAACTTGTACCTGTGGAACAACGGCTCCATCAATCAAATCACAAAGAATGGTGGCCCTGACTGGTTCAGTATGTATCACAAAAACTTCCGCTCTCCAGCACTAACCAACTCGAATAGATGCCGTGCCAGACTGGGTGTACGAGGAGGAGATCTTTGGCGATAAATACGCTCTGTGGTACTCTCCCGACGGAGCTAAAATCGCCTTCTTGACCTTCAATGAGACTGGTGTCGGCACTTTCCGTATCCCCTACTTTATCCAGGATAAGGCCGACTACGTGCCAGTGTACCCACGCGAACTAGAACTTCGCTACCCCAAGGTTGGCACCAAGAACCCTGTCGTCGGCTTCAACATCCTCGATGTACAATCTGGAAAAGTTACCAACATTCCCGTTGATGCATTCCCAGAAGACGACCTGGTCATTGGTGAAGTCACGTGGGTTACCGATGAGCACGATAAAGTCTTTTATCGCGCCTACAATCGAGTCCAGGACAAGGAAAAAGTTGTCCTTGTCAACGTTGATTCCGCCACGTCCAAGGTTACTCGTGAGCGAGACGGAACTGACGGATGGCTTGAGAACAACCTTCAGGCCAGGTACATTGGTCCTGTTCAGCGATCAAATACAACAAATGGCAATTCAAGCACAGGATACTACTTGGACGTTTCTGACGAAAGTGGGTGGCTTCATTTGTATCTCTTCCCAGTTGAGGGCGGCGAGAAGATCGCTCTTACGTCCGGCGAGTGGGAAGTCATCACCATCCCCAAGGTTGATTACAAGCGCAGTCTTGTCTACTACACATCTACCGAGCATCACAGCGCCGAGTCGCACATCTATTCTGTCAACTTTAAGACTGGCGAGAAAAAGTCTCTAGTAGATGATAAGGTTACCGCGTTCTGGACTGGCACATTTTCTTCTGGCGGTTCATACTACGTCTTGCGCTACGCCGGTCCTGATGTGCCATACCAAGAGCTGTATTCCGTCAATTCTACCACGCCTATCCGCACCATCGTCGATAACAAGGCGGTATACGATAGGCTACAACAGTACGCCCTCCCTAACATCACCTACCTCGATCTGGTGCATCCCTCGGGCTTCACACTCGACGCCATGCTACGCCTGCCACCGAACTTCGACCCGAGCAAGAAATACCCCTTATTGTTAATTCCTTATGGCGGCCCCAACGCTAAAGAGGTTCATAAAGACTTCAACCCCCTAAACTGGAAGGCCTATGTTGCCTCTGATCCTGAGCTCGAGTATGTCACTCTGACCGTCGACGGCCGGGGTACAGGTCGCAAGGGCCGCAAATTCCGCTCCCTTGTGACGTCTAACCTCGGCCAACTCGAAGCTGAGGACCAGATCTGGGCCGCCAAAGAACTTGCCAAAAACAGCTGGATTGATAGCGAGCACATTGGAATTTTCGGCTGGTCCTACGGTGGCTACCTCTCCTCCAAAGTCGTCGAAGTCGGCGACCCTATCATCTCCTTTGCCTGCATCACCGCCCCCGTCTCCGACTGGCGCTTCTACGACTCGCTTTACACCGAACGCTATATGAAGACCCCCACTATTAACCCTGCTGGCTACAACCGCAGTCGCGTTCACGACGCCTCGGGCTTCAAGAAAATCGCAGGCGGCGTCGTGATCCAACACGGCACGGGTGATGACAACGTGCACTTCCAGAACACGGCTGCGCTGGTCGATTTGCTCATGGTAAACCGTGTCACGCCCGAGAAGATGCAGAATACCTTCTTTACGGACTCGGATCATAGCATTAACTTCCACCAAAATGGCAAGTTTTTGTATCGCCAGTTGAGCAAGAAGTTGTTTGACGAGAAGAAAAGGACGGGAGATAGTAAGGGTGGGCATCAGTGGAGTAAGAGAGGCGAAAAGAAATTTGTCGCTTAGGCGATGAAACAAAACTAGATTTATTTGAAGTGGTAATGATAATGTGATTTGCTACATTGACCTGTATTCTCCAATTCCATCCGGTGATATGAGTGACTCTTTGTTTTGCGCGTACGTAGGAAGGGCTTGTCGCTTGCGGTCTGAGCCATGTGCAGTTGTTTGGAACGGAAAGGATCTAGTAACAAAGGCTAAATGAACTACACTTACACTGTAGCCACCTCATCTTGCATCATCCTGCCTCTTGGAGACCTCGTCGACACATGTTTTTTCTGGTTATTGTTACGGCCGCCAACATGGTACACGTACATATCAATGCCTCCTTCACATTTAGGTTTTCACAATATTGCAAACATTATGCTTGTGGGATCATCGGCATTAGCATATTTCCCAAAAAATATGTTTCGCATAAACACATAGTCCAATTAGGCAAATCCCCATAGAGAGGAAATATTGCAGATGCTTATCTCGCCCTCCACAATCCATCCGTCCTCGTCCTAGCTTAGAGAATTCTCAGCCTATGCTACACCAAGCTGAATTCGATGGATATCGCTACAACTTAGAGGCCGTATGATACCCGAGGATAACGTCATCCACACGCCCTTGATGGCGACGTCCTTGCAAACCAATCTCAGCCCAGCCAATGCTTCAATTTTATATTTATAAGCCCCGCGCTATTGCAATGCCCCTTCCAGCTTTTGCCAGCTTCATTTTAAATACCATTGCCATCTACCCTGCTAGCCACGCCAACAAGTGTTGTCAACGCCGAGAACGAAGTTGTAACAGATCCTAATGCAATTGAGGGCATACCCGTGACGTTCTGCCCCGCATCGCACAAATCGAGCAATCTGATGGACAAAGTACATAACCCGCTTCTCCTGGCCATGTTGGTTGTTCTACGGCCATGTATTTTCTGATACTATAGCCAGTTAAAAAGAAACAAAGTAATCGCTAGCCGCCACCGCCGCCGCCGCCGCCTTGCTCAGGATCTTGTGCTTGGGCAGCACCCATGGCCCCCCAATACTTGGGCAAGGGGCATAGGTCAAATATTGTGCGTTATTGCTGCGCAGGGTCTCATCGTTCTGAAGTTGGCGGTCTACCGCGGTTAAGGAAATGAGCGTCAGAAGATCGTAGACAGGTCCTGGTTGGTGGTGGGTACCTTTTAGACCCGACAAATCAAAGCATACTAGTCCTGGAAACGCGTCGCAGAGTCGAGGTTGTGCGTGCCCAACTAGTGGTCAGGTATCAGCAGTTTAGTACCGTAGGGGGGGTGCGCAAGGGATAGAGGCATGGGCAATGTTACGAACATGTACTGGGCACAGATAGAAGTGATTTTAACCTGATTTTTTTTTTCTCTATGAAATCTATCTCTGTATTAGTGGGTTCTATATTCATTACCCTTTTCGCATTCCGTCCAAATCCGACTCTCTTCATTCCATCCATCAGTGCCACTTCGCTTCCTCCCAGGACATTTATTTAGCGTATTGGCTGTCCTTCATACCACCGAACATTGGCTTCTCGCCAGGCATGACAAGCTGCTTGATACGCGGCCTATCCGACTCTGCTGGTGCGCCAGAGGACTGCTCAGTGCCGCTATCTTTCTTCTTGTTCCCGGTTTGCCAGGAAACATTCCAGCCGGGATTCACGTCAGGCTCGATCGGCTTGACCGGAGAGACATTCTTGCCCTTGCCGCGCTGTCTAGGGGTGCGTCCCTTTTGTCCCTCACTGCCAGGGCAGACCTCGTTGTGCTCCCTGTAGTCGACCCGCTTGCCTTTGCCAGGGTAGAACTTGGCCTCGAATTCCTTGCGGCAGCGGGTGCAGTAGGCGTGGCACTCGCTGTCGTGCGCGTCCCAGAGAACAAGCTTCTGATCTGGCCTGTTGAATTTGGTCGTGTATTCGACCCACACCTTTTTGTCGCAAATATTGCAGTGTCGCTCTACCGTTTGTCCCTCTTGAAGAGGGGCAGGAGCGACACCTGTGCCGTCTATCGGAAGACCGGCACGAGCTTTGGCGAGACCATCAAGCAACGAGGCGTGTTTGCTCGATGCAGGCTGGTCGAGGGTGCGAATAGGACTCCGTGTGCCAGAAGAGGCCGCGGAGACTGTTGGAGAGGGGGGAGGAGTCACTGCCTTCTCCTCGGTGGTGGCCGTGGAGGACTCACCTCCACCGGTGCTGAGGCCAGGCTCTTTGGCACTCGTAACCTCAGCAACGACAGGAACAGCAGCTTCCAGGCCAGACTTTTCAGCGTCTGCAGCTTTGCTGAGGCCAGCTCCGGAGAGACTCGTAACCTCAGCAGCATCAGCACCGGCAGGTGCAGCAGCGTCATGGCCAGGCTTCTCAGCACTCGTAGCCTTCTCAGCTGCAACACCTTCAGCTCCGTCAAGGCCACCCGCAGCAGGGGTCGTAACCTTGACATTGACAGCTTCACCTGAAGTAAGGCCGGTCTCAAGAGGACTCGTAACCCCGGACCCACGCTTCTCATCAGCGCTAGGGCCAGTCGCGGACTGACTCGTAACCGTAGCAGCAGTGCTCTTAGCCTTGGTGGTCTCCTTAACAGGAGACACGGGGGCGGTCGACTGAGCGAGGATGGCACCCAAGCTAAGCTTAGGTGCCAGAGGCGCGGGTGGGGTGACTGGTGAAGCAGTCTTGGACACGACCTCAGTCTGTGTCTCTTGGTTGGAGGTGGGCTGTGGTGCTTTCGCTGTTACAGCCTGGATCAAACCCTCGAGCTTGTCATCGAGGCGTGCGGCCAGCCTTGTCTCAAGGCGGTGCACGAGGTCGCCGAGTTGCTGGTTGCTCTTGGCTTCTATTTCCCCGATAGATGTCTCCAGTGCCGGCAGGCGAGCAAGGGGGGCAGCTACGTGTTGCGTCATGACTTCAAAACGCGCTTCGAAAATGCGGATCACCTCGTCGATTTGCTTCTTGTTCATGGCTTCAATGGCCGCAAGAGAGGCTTCTGAGATTGGCGACGACGTAGGTGCTTGATCCATGCGTTGAGCCATGGTATTGAATCGGCCCTCGAATGTGCGAATCATGTCTTCGGCTTGTTGCTTGCTCTTAGCTTCAATTGCCGCGAGCGAAGCTTCAAGGTTCTTTGGTGCAATAGTAGCCTCAACCACACGGTTTTCAACGGCATCGAGACGGTGTCCAACGGTGCAAATGAGGTTGAAGACTGACTTCAATTCAGTCGTGCTCTTGGCACTGAAGTCGTCAATCTTGGTCATGACCGTTGACAGGTCAAGGGGCCCCAGAGCTTTGACATCCTTGCTCAGATCATCGATATCCTTGGTGAGGTCTTTCGTGGGAATGGCTTCAATGCTACCCTTGATCCTAGAAAAGTTTTCCATGAATGCCTGTAAGGCGGCGGCGCCGAGAGGAGGAGGGGCTTTAGACATGTCATTGATGCTGTTTTCCATGCCGGCGAGCGAAGCCATAATCTTGTCGTGAGAAAAAGTAGCAGAATTGTCATCGATGCGCTTTTCCATGCCGGCAAGCGAGGCCATGATCTTTTCATGAGAAGAAGCAGCGGAATTTTCATTGATGCGCTTTTCCAAGCCGGCGAGCAAGGCCATGATCTTTTCATGAGAGGAAGTAGCGGAATTGTCATCGATGCGCTTTTCCATGCCGGCGAGTGAAGTCATGATCTTGTTGTGAGAGGAAGCAGGGGAATTGTCTTTGATGGCATCGCCCACGGCATTGCCCACGGCATCAATCATGGTTCGAAGTTCGCTGAGTTCAGCCATGATCTTAGCCTGCATATCAGCAGAGGCATTGCCTGGAATGTTGCTTTGCATTGCAGTCATGCTTTGCTGGAAGCTAGCTGCTGCGGAAAAGAAAGGCTGCCAGGCGGAGAAGTCCACGTTGAAGGTTGGAGATGGAGTCGGGGTGTTGAACTTTTGGATGATGTTTGTGAGGATGGAGTCAAGGGATGTTTGGATGTGAGACAATGAGCTTGCGATTTGCGCAGAGTTGGATTCGACTGGCGCCGGGGGTGGAATCGTGACCGGGAGGTTGTTCGCCAATTCGGTTTTGACTTCGTTTACCCTTTCGAGGACAAGCTTCATCTGCACTGACATGATCTCTTGTTTGATGTCGATTTGCTTGAGTCGGATGAGCACCTGGGGGAAGCCCTTGAGGTACTTGTCCATCTTTGCAGCGATGCAGCCGAAGCCAGCGGTAGTACGTTCCGCGACAGCATCGATATGCTTGCGTAAAACCACGCTGGTCAAGTGGCAGCACAAGTAGGCGAAGAATGCGGTGAGGAGGAAGACTTGTTCCATGGTCAGGAAATCGGGAAAGGCCATGACGATCCAGCCGAACGCTATTGCAGGCCAATGAATCAGGAAGTAGGGAATCATGTTGTCGGTATTTGTGTGTGTGTTTGCAGGTAATGGAAGATGTTTGAGAGTATGGAAGTACTATCAAGCTTAGGAATTGAGATTTGTATCAAAGGCACAAATTTTCCGAACTGCTTGGATTGAGGTGGAGAGGAAATGGAGCAAGGTGGGCGGGGGGACAGCTTATATGTGGGCAGAGGCGAGCCGCAAACGCAATATTTGTCTTGGTGGATGTTGTTGAGGGGGTTGAATTGCTACTCTAGGCTAGTTAGGTTTGCCTAGGCACCGAGCGTGGAAGCAAATAGAAGCCTGGGAGGCACTCATTCACTTGAGGAGATTAGGTTGGGAATATCCCGATTATACCGCGAACTTGATATGTCGGGACACTTGCAACGGACCAAGAACATCAGAGCAACTACTAAGCCGCAGAGACGTCCCAGGAGAATCAAAAGCAATTGAGGGTAGTTTTGTAAATCATGGTGTTGGATATCTTGCGGGTTGCTCAAGTGTGCGCTATTCGTGTGATTTTGAAAAAAAATCACCCATATCAAACGGTCATGAGCACGCAATGCGCACCAATGAGTCATCCTTACCCGCTAGAAAACCCACAAAGATTATATTCAAATGTGACGTCACGTGTAAGTGGTCAATGTTGATCATGCTATTGACAAGACCGTGTATTGCTGGTGACCCTGGATGACACCAAGGGTATAGGGGTCAGACGTAGAACGTGTGCGGGTATTGCTTATGTAGGGTATTGAGTTGGTTTAGGATACGCCCAAAATGGAATATGTCTTCTCGACATTGTGAGGATATGTAGTCGAGGTATTATTGTGCACTACAGTCAAGGATAAGTGGGTGACAGGAATGTAAATTGGTCATCTTAGTGGTGCTCAGGTCTATGTAATATAACCTAGTAATTTAAAAGTGTGTTAATAGACAATTAATGTTGTTTGAAGTGTGAGGATGGCGTACTGAATAGTTGTAAAATGTTGATAATGGTGGAGCCGCGAGGCCTGATATGCAGTGTCAGGCTCGAGCTTTGTTTCCGCCGAAACCTCCAATCAAAAGAACGAGAACAACTTTGGGAGTCGGAGGCAGGCATTTCTTGAGTCAGATTAGAAGAAAGTATATTCAATTCAACGACCTTCATTACACCACCTTTATCAACAAATTACCCGATCAAAACCCCATTACTGGAAATCGCTCTCACGCCACAGTCTCCTGTTTTGAAACATTCGGTACTTTCCAAACATCCTCCAACAACTCCATAAACTTGATAGCCATCTTACGACCTCCCTCATGATTCGGTTCCACTCTTTCAGTATACTCTTCTTTGCTCTTGCCATCCAACACCTCATGCAACGCACACGGCACAATCTCCGTCCCCTCAACCCTCATCGGCTTCGTCGCCATCTCATACATTGCCCTAATACCAGCCTGCAACTGACCCGGGTACCAATTATACCCCAGTGCTTTAAGCTGCCACTCGGCCCAGCCCTTCTGGCCCAGCCCCGCTTCGAGCGGAAAATAGATCATGCACACGATGACAGCGCGGGGCTTAGTTTTCGCCGTAACGCGCGTGACGTAGTCTTGAATCTTGGCACCAAATAAATGTTGGAAGTACTTGAGCGCTTTTGCTTTGTGATTCTCTAGGGATTTGCGGGATGTGAGCCATGCTAGCTGGAGCATGTTCCACATCGTAGCGGCATTGGGTTTTAGCGCAACGTCGTTGGCGCCTACACTGACGATGAGGATGTCGGAAGGACGTATGTTGTCGCGGATGAACTCGTCGTGAGATAGAAGCTTGGAATCGCGTTCGCGTAGCATCGATTCTTCGATTGAAGTGTTGATGCATGTTGCACGGTCGCCAAGCAGGTGGTTCATCCAAAATGCGACGTCGGGTTTTGGCTCTGGTCGTTCGAGTGTTTTTTCATAGATCGTGGGTACTTGGATTCCGAGTTCTTTGACGGTTTTACTAATCCAGTACTTGTTATCTAACGAGGAGTCGCCGGCTAGATAGACAATGGGCTTCTCCGGTCGTTCTGCGATTGTGATGTCGTGAAATAGCTTAAGATCACTCAAGGGGTGGCCTCTCCATTCGAGATAAAACCTGGAGGTATCGATTAAACGCGCAGACTCTTGTTCCTGTGCTTCTGGGGCTGCTCCCCCTGACTGCTTTTGTTCGGCACTAGGCTTCATGTTTGGAGTATTGCTGCACGTAAAATATGCGTAACCGGGAGAATGGTCGGCTGTGATCACGTCCAAGTAGTCTACGGGTGCGACGAAGTTTATAATAAGGATATGGGACGTGGAGTGTGGTGCCACAAGTGCCTCGTACGCTGGCGCACGCGTGCGGTCGCGAAGTACGACCGACGCGCTAGGCGTGTCTGCGGTCGCCGGAGCTCTCTCCGGCACATTAGCCAATCAAACAGGGGTGTAACATTGAGTATTTTCTACCAATGGCAGCATGAAAGGAAAATTGACCCTATGTTCGACCATTCCGAAGCCGAGTAAAGAAAAGAAAAATTGAAGAATGGTCAAATTGGCTGCATTTGTACATTGTCTTTGGTCCCTCTCATGCACTACTTTATATGTTTACAGTTGGGTACAAGGAGTCATGAAAATCTAGTAAGTAACGTGGTTTACAAGCGAGCGGCGCCTACAAGCGAGCGGCGCCCCCAACCAACTTTGCGCACCTCTTTGAGCGTACAACTCAGCAACGCAGTAGAGTAGAGAGTATATATTTATATAATAAATCAAGTAGTAGCTTCTCCATCTTTCTTACACGTACGTGAGTTGTGCCTAGTCTCTCTGCACCTCTTACAGCGTGCGCGAGCCTAGCGACTCGAGCCTGAACGCCGCCTACTCTCGCGCTGTTTACAATTAATCTAGTAATCAGCCTCTAGTTAAGCAATTATATCCTCTCCTTGTCCCTTTGTTAAGACTCCTTTCTTCTGAATCTGCTTCTTTTTTCGTAATTTACGCTTGCTAGCTGCCTCATTAGCTCTCTCAAGACTAGAGATCTAATCGCGCATTAACTCAGCTTCCAGCATTATTCTATGAGCTCCCTTTTTGAGTTAATTAATTGCGTCAATAATTAATGCTAGCGATAAGCTCTTGTGTTGGCGTACGCGCTTACGTATAAACGTTAACTAAGCCTCTAGCTTACGTACGTTACTCGGCGTGCAAGCTACCTAGAGAGCCTCTAGTAGAGCAGCTAGAGTAGCTAGAGTAGGCGTGCGGAGCTAAATATCAAGTCTTAAGGTAACTACTTCTAGCTAAAGTAGAACGAGGCTAGTAGCTTGAAAAGCTAAGTAAATATTTACTCTTGTAAAGGCCTAGTTAAAGGCTGCGTAGAAGGCTAGCAGGAATTTAAGTTTAGTAATGTAATTAATATAGTTCTAGATCAGGCTCTCAACTTAACGGCTGTACGCCTTCTTTAATAGGGAGAAGCAGCTAATATCAAGAGGCTGAAGTAAGTAAGATAAGTAAGCTGGCATGCAGAGCGTATAGATATTGTTCTCCTTATAGATCTTGTCGAACTTAAGAGAGTAGTAGCTCCCGTGACTATTAAGTATAAGTAGCCGACGCGTACTAACTACTTAGTCCTTTGTATACTTATTAAAGTGCTTAAGCCAGTCAATAGCTAGCTTATCTGTCGTCTAGCTATTGTCGCTAATTCCAATAGCCTAGTCTCGTGGGATACAGTCTTCCTTGTACTAGGCAGAGAGGTGGTACTTGCTGGCGAAGATAAGGAACGGTGGGACTACTTAGCTAGCAGTGTTGATTGTAGCAATTGCCGTTGCCCACTTACGATTGCCAGGCTAGATAGCCTTTGGCCTACCTCTCCTCTCTGACCCTGTTACAACGAGCTGAGTTGTAATCTTGCCTATTATAAAGCCAGCCTCGTTAAAGTTGTAGACGTCCTTATTAGCTATCCTATACGTAGCTTTTGTACGCTGCACCTGCTTAAACCAACTACTTATAGTAGCTAGGTCCTTATATAAGGCTCGCTGCCTATCGTATAGGCGATTGAAACGCGTCGTAAGACTGTCTGTACGCTTGACAAAGTTGCGCGCCTAGTAGATGCCGACAGGGCTGCCTCTACGCTGAGAGAGTAGCTTATCAGCCATCTCACGCACAGCAGCCAGAGTTGGGGCAAAACCACGAGAATCCAGATTGAGAATATAATCAACTATTACCTCCTCCTCTAGCTGGCTGAGCTTCCTTGAGTTGGGCTGGCAATCGCGTCGGGCGGTAATACCAGCGCGTCGGCGACGGAGTGTTGTCTCAGACACTTGAAAGACTGCCGCAGCTGGCTTACTGCCTCGGAATTGTTGTTTTTCAATAGAAGAGATAGCTAATTGAATATTTGTTTCATTTGAAGCCATATCTACTGCGTTGTGTAGAGCTATTGGGTATTGAGTGAGATGGGTGCGCAAAGTTGGTTGGGGGCGCCGCTCGCTTGTAGGCGCCGCTCGCTTGTAAACCACGTTATTTGATATCTATTATCGTGCACTACACCACACGACACACTCAGATGAATATCGCTTCAGCTTGTGTTAGAATGCTCCAAGTATTTCTTGTGCCACTTGGTAACAAGCTCTGCTTGCAAAGTTAGCAGGTTGGTATTCGCTACCAACTCATCTTCAAGAAAGCGATGTCTAGGTACTACGCACGGAGACAAGGCATTTATTTCAGCACGCAGCGCATCGACTTCGGCGAGGGCTTGAAGAGCGACCTTTTGCCAGTGAGCGGCGGCAGCGGTCTGCTGAACGTGATCAGCTTCAGCGCATCGCATATCGCCAACAAAGGCATTTACCAAATCTTGCGGGCCTTGGATGTCAAGCTTGGAGTTTTTGGAGCTTTTGGGGGTTTTGGAGATAGTGGATTGTAGGTGCTTTAGGAGACTCCAGTTCTTTTGCTCTGATGAATTGATATTGATTGTGATATTTGGAATCATGTCATTGGGGGCTGGGTCAGTCTCGTAAAGGTCTTCGAAGCTAATATCACCGATTTCGAAAGGCGTACCGGGTGTCTGAAGTAATGGCGCATCTTCCTGTGCTTCCGATGACGCGGTCACTATTTCGGACGTTTGAAAGTATGCTGGAATGAATTTAGCCTTCTGAGTTCTCTGAGTCTCGATAGACTCCTCAAGCTGCATCACCCTACTTGCATAAACACTTATTTCGCGATTAGAGTTCAGAATTGTTTCTTGAGCGGCGGCATCGAACTCTTTCAGTAGTTTTTCAATCTCTTCGAAAGCCCGGTAGGCTTGAATTTCTGACTCTGCAGCCTCACGCGAGTGTTTAGCGTCAGCTAAAAGTCGCAGCATGAAATGTGTAAAGTTGTTACAGCCAATTTCCTCATGGAGTATTTGAAACTCGGGATGATTGACTTGTGATTGTGGGGCGGGCGATGCAGCAGACCGATCATTATGCCCCTCAACCAAGTTGCTTCTGCCTTCAAGCATACGGCGCTTTTGGTACTCGGCTCGATAATATGTGAGCTCAACGTCGAGTTCGGCCTGGAGTTTCTGCGCCATGGTGATCTCTTGTACCATGTTGCGCGTAAACATCTCACAGCCTACATCAGTATGTTTCCTCTTGTAGCGGGCAAAATCTCTCTGCAAATTGAGTATCTGTGGGCAAGCAGTACCAGATGCACCATGTACAGAACGGTCAGGGATTTCTTGTGATTGGAAGGCTGAGATAGCTGCGGATACCTCGGAACCTTTCTTTCCCTCGGTGATTCCCTTCTGCGTCCCTGTCTGGTCTCCCTGTAGTTTTTTGATGTTCGCCTCTAGCAATTGCACCTCTCGGGCTTGTTTCGAATATGAGTTTAATAGAAGTGTGGCCTCGTTCCGTTGATCTACAAACTTTTTTTCCGCGTCCTTATTCTTTTGCTCTAGAACTTTGATGTCGTTACGCAGCTGCCTATTCTCGTCCTCGAGTCGAGCGATGTCCGTCTCCGGTATAGAAATAGCACTATCGGTGTGAGGGATCAAGTTAAAGTCAATCATAGCGGGAATGAGTATTGTTTCTTGGTAGAACGATGGGTGGTTGCGACAAAGCTACCGAAAGGGATCATCTCTAGCTCGGAAAGAGACATATATGGGAATCGACTCGGCATTGTGCATAGCTGAAGAGCATTCTGTTGTGGCGATGTTTGCTAACAATGGGTACGAAGTGGGAATTCGTGGTGCAAGGCCATTGTGGTTCGCCCTCGCTACGAGCAAATGCGGACAGGCGTGATGCCGGGCTCATGATTAGAATGGCATCGGGGAAATGTCAGCCTATAAATGGCCGTATTCGTGTTGGCCATGGAGTGCCGTGCTTCCCGGACGGCGCCTGAGCCGCGTAGTCCTAGATGAGGCGCAGACCGCCACACATGTGCTGATGAAGCACTCCTTCTCTCGCCGCACCGCAAACAACAGCAAGGACGAGCAGTAAATATGGCCGTCTTTTGGTGCTGAGGCCATTCGTCTGAAGGGCGACAAGATGCAGGCGAAGACGAAGCAATGGCATGTTGGCTCGTGTCGATTGCGTTTTCATGTGTGCCAAGGACACGCAGCCCCAGCTCGACCAATCAAAAAAGTCACGAGCCACGATGACGTATGCACCGTGCTCTGCCATCATCGCCCGTGGCCCTGTTTGCATGAGTACAATAAAGGGCAGCTCGTCAGGGCATTTCCACCTGACTTTGTCCCCCCATTAGAGCCCCCTTCTTCTCTCGTACATACACCTGCTTAGCGCACAGCAGCACACTGCCGCATCCTTCCCGTAGACCCCGCAGCCACTTGTCTGGCCCCTGCTCTTGAAACCAGCCCAAAAATGGTTGCTCCCATCATTGTCCTCGGCCTTCGTGGTGTGCAGGCCGTTTTTGCCCTCATTGTCTTGGGCTTGACTGCATATCGTAAGTCACTTTGCAGGCCCTGTCACTGTTCTCCTTTGTACTGATCTCGTCCTAGTTGTCGATGCATACAATGGCCCGGGAGACTACGGTTGGTCGCCACATAGCGTCAACTTTATGCTCTTCACCTCCGTTTGGACGCTACTGGCAGTGGCCTATCTGGTCCTCTCCCCAACTCGCTTTCCCCAGGCCGCCCACAAATATGCCATTGCCGCCGTCGAGTTCCTCACCATGATTTTCTGGTTCGCCGCTTTCGTAGCTGTAGCCGTGCGCTGGGGAGATTCGTGGTGGGGTTATTATGGTCGCCACGGAACCTTCTACGGAGCCGGTGTCGCCGCCATCGTCTTCTCGGCCTTTCTCTGGTTAGTCTACCTTCATGCTATTCAAAGCTACTTGCTAATCTCTGCAGGCTCACTTTCGTTGCTACTACCGCCCTTTCCGCCCTCCACATCCGCAACTCATCCCGCAACAATACTGCCCCTCCTCCGGACATGGCTGGTGTTTAAAAAAAAATCACAAATCTGGCAGACGCTGATGAGCCGTCATTGCTGCTCAAGGATCTCCTATGATACCCACTTGGTCATTATCACTATCAAATTGCCATGTTCCAGCGCGGCGTTCTAGTTAGGTCATGGTTGGCTTCTCTTTTTATAAAATGCCCGAGCAATGTCCTGTTTTGAAAATATGAAATTTTGTACAAACTTTGTTAATTCCAATGGATCATCTACGAAATACCTAATGAAGTTCTAACACAAACGCGATAACTAAAGGTCTGACATAGGTTACAAAGGCACCATTCCCGTCGATACTTAGCTAGTGACACATCTGCGGAGGAGTCCTTGGAGCCAACGAAAACCCATACTCTAGATTTAAACACCCTAGTCGGTACAGACCATCTCAAACCTGATCACTTCCACCTGCGTGATACTTTAATTCTCATTGGAGGCTTCTTCAACCTTGATGCTTATTACATGGCCCTATGAATATGAAGTTCAGGCGTGTGTAATGTCCAAAGGACTGCAAATAAGTGGTTGACGACCCGCTCAAAGAAACCCCCATATTATTCCTGTTCAGGATGCCATCAGGATAATCCCTGATAAATTAAGAAGGCAACAGAGTGAGCAAACTTATCTACGCTAAATGAAATATGCACCAGCGATACTTGAGGACAGGATGCCAGAAGTGGGCGTGACGGTGGGTCTGATTTCGCACATGTCCCACAGCAAGCAAAAAAAAAAAAAAAAAAATCACTTTACTCGTTGCAGGGCAGTACTATCCTGAAACTTGATGACTATCCCGAGCTTGTAAAAATTGGCACATATACTAAAGATGAATTTATCTCCAGAATCTTATTTCATTAGATGTTGGTACCCAGACAGGTACCCAGGTAGATATGATATAGAGTAGGCACAAAGTGCGTAGATTGTTACGGAGTTATTACAACCTAGGTATCCCAAATTACAATTCTCTTGATATCATCGATGATGAACCCATGGATACTGCGGTGGTTTATCTAGGTATCTAACAGCTAACCCGATGCGTCGCCGCCTAGTACGGACACGTAAACACTGTCTGACGACTCCACTCGCTATTACAACTGTACTGAACGATTTTAGAGTTCCCACTCGCGGGATCTTTTTCGGGAGGATCCCAGAAACAATCGATGGCGCTGTTCCCACAGAAGAGCTTGCCTGTATTATCACCAGAATTCTTGTAAGTGCACTTCTCACCGAATAGTTCCAGCGGGAATTCGCCGCCGGGGTACCACCGAATGTTCTTGGACGGATCAAAGGTCCTTGTTTCCGTGTGGACAGGATCGTCGCGGCAGTTCACTGCCTTGCCGTAGTCGGTAGCGAAGAATTTCCAGCGTAACTTATACCAATCTTGTAAATCGTGTGGGTGCTTCAGAGACACGGGAAATTCGCCAAGTATTCCAAGGGCTTTGGTTCGTTCTTTTGGCGGCGCTGGGTCAGGAGATGGCTTTGTTTCGGGTTCTGGAATTTTGATAACCTTGAACAATTCTATGAACTTGTTCATGGCTTTCATCTCTGTATTAGATACAAAGGAGATAACCGGTACAGTTGGCATATTGCATGGACAATTCGGGTAGTTTCCCTTCTTCGTTTTATTAGCTATCATTCCCTTTAGATAAACCTGCTGATATTTACCTCTGCGCATTTGGGCAAAACCTCCTTTGCTTTGGATGTGACCCCCTCGCAGTCATTTTCTTTATCTTCCTCCCGCCCGCAAAGAAGCTACAAATGGAGTTCAGTAAATTTTCATGCATAAGGTGTGTCCAAAGGCTTACTGGAGTCGCTGTTGGGTCTGGGCAGCCAGTTGATGACGATAAAGAGGGCGAGGCTGTGGCCTGTGTCGGCTTATTTGTGGCAACTCTAGTTTGAACTAGTGTAGCTGGGATCTTATTATTCGCACCTAGAGTCTGACCCTCAAGAGTGACGCCAACCGTCAGAGTAAATAAAGAAGCTGCTAATGCCCGGAGGCGATCTAATTGGATGTCAATAAATGGCGCATATTCCTCCGTGAGCTGTTGAGTTAGCTCATAAGCTGCAGCTCTATCAGGTGGGGCTAACGGATTTGCAAAAATCAGACCGTCAACCTGTGTTTGCAGGAGATCGCTCAAAGTGCCATGCATGTTGACGAGGACAGCCTGATAAGCGCAAATAGCCCTACCCAGTCTGGAATTCGCCCGTCGCCTGGTGGAATGTTCGCGGTCAAACTTGGCGCCATCTTCGCATTCCGTCGTGCGCACCATGATTTCCTGCATTCGAGAAGCCAGACCTTCATCCAGAGATACAATAAAATCTCCTTGAGCGAAGCCGTCATGCGCCGATGTGACTGGCGTTATTGAAGGGGCATGGGACCTAGCAAAGATTCAGTAATCAAATCCAGATCTTATGTATGTATCATATTCACAACACACCCTTTGAGACTTGTGGGAACAGGTGTTGGCTTGATGGTTGCAATGACTGTCCCACCTGCCGAGATAACCACATTGGTAGCAGTCTTCAACTTTTCGGCCTCACCTGCTTTCGGTGCAGGTATAAAATTGAACCTGTCAAACTCTCCATGCTGGTCCTTGTATCTCCATTCCCAACTCATATATAGCATGGCCGCGATGTCAAGAAGGATGCTCCAACCACCCTTGACTGTTTTTGATAGGAAGTGCCGGAAGGCGCGGCGTTCTATTTTGTGATTAATCTCTAGATTTGCCGATTGCAGTACGGCACGGGTCTCTTTGTAGCACTTATCGTCCGGCTGTCCGCAGCCCGCGAATACGCCTTGAACCTGAGCCTTGAGGTTTGGGGATATACCGAGATCAAATCCTCCATTTTCCTCGGTCCCAGAGAGCCAGATTGAACTACCAGGTAATAATGGTGTGCCTTGCTGTTCATCATAAGAATTATCCTGAACCTTAACTGATCATGCGACGACCTACCTGTTTGGATCTATACTGGTCTAGTTCGCCGAAATCGAACACCTCAGGCTCCGCTAAACTGAGAGTTGCTAACCCGGCAAGAGAAATAACAAGTATCCATCTCATTTTAAAGCTAAATCGTGGGATTTCTTTTTTTTTTTTTTTCAAATGGTATTTGGTTGAGGAAGCTGAGAACTCCGCCGGCTGTGGTTGTCATTCTGAGAAAGCTTAGGGAATGGACAATTTATATACGACTTTCGGCATGAATTTACCGTACCCTCAAGGCAACAGAGCTCTGGGAGATGAGGCGTAGTCCGTATAACTAATGCTACATAGCTTCAGAGAACATTGGAAGCACCCGCCGCTTGAACACGTGCATCCGAAACACTAAACGCTGGCTCAGACCCCAAGACCCAACATCTCTTTTTCTAATCCGAGACAATTTTAATTAATGTCTGTCATATGCTGCTCCCATGCCTTTCTTGTGTCTGTGCCTTTTCTGTACCTCTTGCGCGGTAGGAAATCCATACATACCGCCACTATGCTTTTGCACCCTTTTTCTTAGCGTTAGGGGTTAGTTTCTAGTAAAAGATTTGCTCCAGGTTATATTACGAATATAGCTAACATATCCTATGCAAAATTTCCCATACAGCATACCCTGTACATAGTTTTGCAATTGAAAATTTCTAGTCAGCTGTATCAGGATCAAGTGGCACAGTTTGGAATTGATAGTGACTTACGCTACGCCTCACAGCATCGCCTCACAGCATCACCTGACAGCATTGACTCCCGGCGTTACTGTTTCGGAGTCCGAAACAGCAGGGAAAATGGAGTCGTTGATCTGAGCCTACCGTTTTGGCCGAATCAGTATCTACGCCATTGGGAACTGAACCTTAGTATACATATGTCAACGATGTATATATACCTCAATAAGCCATTATATCAAGTCGGGTCCTTCGACATTAGCCTTGACATCTTTTGACATATCTCAATGCATCTTACACTTTTTACTTTTCTTTGTCTGGGCTCCATTGGCTTAGCAGCTAAATGGGCGATTGATGGTTCTTGTGGTCAGTGTAACATCTACCAATAGATACTTGATTGCTTACCCAAAGTATCAAGACCTTGTTCGCGTAGCAGACTTCGGGAACGGCTTTGATCCTTTCATCCAGGCGACCGAACCGATAAAAGAAGCTATGAAAGAAGCAATTACAATAGCAGAAAATGCTCTAATGGTGATGAACGACCATACAAGTGACCAACATGTCAGCAATATGGTCAGGTTGGTATTAGGTGAGGGTGAGGGGTATCAACCAAAGTTTGATGCTGTCAAAAGTAAGCATGAGGCTTTTTTATTGCCTGGCATCACATAATTTTAATGCAAATCAACAACAGGGACACTCCATAACATTATGGAATATGGAAAAGACCCTGCAGCAGATAGACCTTTGGACCAGAGCTGGCAGGATACCATGACTAACAACGATTTAGTAAGTCCAAATCCACAGAGTTGAGTCAAATATACTTTTAGTTAACTCTTTTCTTCTAGATGATTTTCTGTGGTAAAGAACGCTTTAAAAGCATATCTACTACCAGCAAATTGCTCGGCGATTCATCAATGAAGAATACGCCGTATCTCTCAACTCAATTTGACCGTGACGAACTCAGAGGTGCTTGTGCGGACATCAAATATGATGTAAACAGCATTGAGGGGAAGACTCGGGCTTACACAACGCCCTCTGATCGATACGATAGAGCTGCTTTCCGAGAAGCCCCTGAGCCTAAGCATTTGCGCGATTTTGGCACGCCCAGACCAAATATCGCCTTCGCTATAGACATCTGCATTTGGTACTTGCACAAATCGTTTCTAGCGGGGTGGCCTAAAATCAGCATAGACAGGATCAAGCAGGTCCAACAGCCCGGGTTTCGAGGTGGGATCATGGATTTTGCGCTTCCTTTCGACGGATTGGGGAACGCAGGAGTTACCATGCTGCACGAAGTGAGTTGTTCCAATATATTGTGTCAGAACAGCGCAATAACAGATTCAGTTGACACATACGCACACTGGAGGCCGATTGATTGATGTTGCGCCACCACCAGGCACGCCGAGCTGCTATGGTTGGAGATGTATACAAGATCTCAAAGATCCTAACAACGCTGGTAGGTATATATCGATGATTCTCGAGTGGTGTCAGTATTCTAACGTATATCAAAGATACTGTTTCGTTGCTAGCCGTAGCTCTCCATATCTGGACTATGGGGTACTATGTTGATAAGGATGGCATCGTGCATAATAGGTAGACCGCCTGGGCAACCAGTGTGTATGTTGAATTTCAAAGGGATAGAGAATAAATAAAAGGGTTACCAAGGACGGCACTAAAATCAAGAAATTATCCTAGGTGTAAATATCTTGAATTAATTACTTCTAAGATTGTTGCGTTGTTGACAAGGGGACTTCATGAACGTAGCTGAATGTACCCAAGGATTTATTAGACAGCGGCGCCACTGTAGGTATAGATAAATGCACGTTTTTATTTTTGTTCATCCATTGTCACTGGAGGCGTAGCAATAGCAAAGTAAAGTGAGAGTTTGAGTGCGCGACTGACAACACCTAGAAATTTCTACCTAGGTAGGTAGGGGTCAGGCTTCCTAGGTGCCTAGGTTTGGTCAAGCCACCTTGCCCCCACAACAGTCAACCAATTAGTATACTATTTTAGGAAAAAGTTTCTCTATATCACTGAATCTTTCCCAATCTTGGTTAATTGTCTGCTATACCTTTTAAGGTTTATACAGTGCCTCCGCATGGTGGAGCGCGTCCGTGTCAAAGTTTGACGAATCAGAGCATAATAGCCGGTGTGATTTAGAGCCGTAATTCGTCAAACTTTGACAGGGATGCGCTCCACCATGCGAAGGCACTGTAGATGCCGCATTTCCTCTCTTCGAGCTAACTGCGGCGGTGCTGCGGCACAGCAACAAGATTTTTACTAATAATGCAACAAGGAGAAACACAATACTTGTCCTTTTCACCATCAGTTCAGACTTTCTTGATCACAACTGAACTCAGTTTCAATAGATATTTCGAATTCAATATGCCGACAGAGCTCACCATATATAAGTCGTCTAATCCCCAGCGCCAATGCAAATTCTTCGCTACCCCCGCTGAGATTCGTTACGCGATTTATGACCACCTCATTCCCGATCGCATCCATCTCTCGTCCTGCGAAAAGGGAATTCGGCTATCGCCATGCACACAACGCGATAAGGACGATGACGCTGACTGCTTCAATCGTCACTCAGTTTATGGACGTCTCATCTCAGCGCAGGACATCTATGAATCCGACTCTCTCTTTGCGCACCGCTTGCGGTCTTCATGGGGCCCACACTGGAGATGTGAAGAAACGGCTATCCAGATAGAAAAGAACACCCGCAAGACGAGCTGTGATGACAGCATAATAGCTCTACTTCTTGTGTGTAAGCGAATGTAGGTAAATGCAGCCATAAGCTAGGAGAGCTTGCTTGCTGACTACATGTACAGGTTCATCGACGTTGCAGAAACGATAGCTGATACTGCCGCGATTGAGATAACTGATTACGATACACTTGAAATCCTGGTGTCTGAATCTGATCCTAACGTGCTCGTGTCTAGTATATCACGCACGTCCTACTTGTTGCGATGTGTTCTTCCGAATCTCAAAGAATTGAGTATCAGTCTGAGACTGCCTTTGGTTGCTTATAAATCGCTCGAAAATGCTGGCGAATTTACCTGCTCCAAATCATCGCTTATTTTTGCATGGACGGAATTGCCAATTGCCATCAAACGCTTAAACAGATTGAAAAGGCTGCGGATATGGCTGGATCATGAAGAGGAGTGCTCTTGGTCGATGGTAAACGAACGTGCTTCCTTGTCTCCACTTGTATCACTCAGCGGCAACCTGGACTTGGACGTCTCTATTGATCTCCCAAGGCTGCACCCCAAGTGGAAAACACCCGAGAGGCATATCACTGAAAACAGCCCGCTGCTGCCAATGGCCATCCATCGGCGAAATCGTCAGAGGTATCACAGCGTAAAGGACAAAGATGGCACACTCATCGTCAAGTACAAGCCAGATTTTCCTGTTTTGAATCAGTTCGCCGAATTATGGGACATTCCAATTGACGAAATAGAGGGAATAGAAACAAGGGCTTGGGAGATGGGAGAGGATCCACTACGCGATATGCAGGGTGCTGAGCAACCAGAAATGTGGGAATGGTTCGTCGCTCATGGAATGACATAAAAATAGAGCATCAAAGGATAAGATGCATCCTCAAGTGAGCGATAATCCAGTTTCCCCGCGAATGATTACAAATTTGCGGCCCGAGACCTCAATGTCGAAAGGCTTACATGGCTAACCTCGGCATCTCTGAATATGCTAGACTACTGAGGTGACTAGAAAAGAGGTCTCAAATATATTATCTACACTGGTTATCTATCGTACTGAATCGATATCCTTTTACTGTTGATTTCGAGAGCCGTATCTTCATGCATAGGTATGAAGGATGCGAATTCTTGGATATAGGCAGCCGAACCAGGCTGAACCTTTGGGGGTGGGCAGCCCCACCCAGTTCCATAAATCTTCCTAGGTTGCGATAAGCGCCAGATTAGTAACTTTAGGTCCTTCTACCCTCTCTACGCTTTGAAAAAGATTGATCGTGTTTTGTCCCAGCGATACATGCCTGGTTACCTTTGAGTCTGAATCGGGCTGGGCTCAGTAATACTTGCCATTAGGCCCTTGTAAGAGCGCCTGGCGCCCCGGGTGTGCGACTTCCAATCCCGACGTATTGTGCTCAGGTGCGATGTCCAATTTGAAGGTTTCTAACTCGTATTACCAGAGTTTTCCCACTCGAACTGGATCCTGACCTTTAGAAGAGAAACGCCAAAATGAGATGGTAAATTGTGAGCCGAAGATTCATGGGTGGCGGTGCCATGTGGCTTGGGCATTGCCTAGAAAACGAGGTCGTGCATAAAACAAAAACAGATGCCTGGCAGGGCGGCCCTAAGACTGACCGGCGCGGAACGTATATATATCTGTCCAAAGATCAGCCTGGGGTGTCACGATCCAAGGCTCGCCCTGCTTACTGACAACCACTGTCCCTGCGATCTGAGCCGCCAAATTCGCCCCTTGAAACCTAATCACCACATCCATCAAATTTTTTGGCCTTAATAGTTATCTGGTCCCATGAGAGACCGTACGAATACAGGTGCTACAGGCACCGCAACGATTGGTCACAAGACTTCGCGCGTGAAGAACCTTGCTAGTTACTTCTCCAGAAAGGGCAAGAAGTTAGACATACGGGATCTCAAGATGGAGAGCGTGTATAGTTATGATATCAGGTTTGATGCCATGGAGGAATGGCTTTTGGAGCGATTCCCTACTGTACCACAGGACAAACTGAATTTGCAGAAGGTACGTGTATCAGTCCCTCACTCATCGACAATGCCTTTCTAACGCGAGGAACAAGGAAAACGATATTTACACATTCTGGATCCCAAAGAACGAGAAACTCGGACCGGTAAGAGATTTCCACCGTCATTTGGAGAGCTTGCGCTGATTCCAGGCAGGATGATAATGCGGCTGTCGAACGCCTGCGCGAACCTGCCTAGGCAACCTTTGAACCTGGGCTCCAAAATTGATACCACATGCGTTGATACAGATATCAGAAGAAATTGCAACTAGACCGTTACATTCATTGATGTTTACATAGACTTAGTATGTTCAAATAGCTAAATTGCTCTCTCAGCGTCTTATTTACAAAAGTGATTATGTCAATGCGAGGCAAATATTGTGGGAGCCTTGCCGTTTCAGCTGACAATTGTGATGGCGGTCTCGTGGCTCAGCCACATCCTGACACTGCCTTGCAGCCCGCCAATCCCGTGTTCGCGACCATCACACGATTTTAGTTGCGAGGGGGCTTACGAACGTCGCCTTCAAAGCAGTCTTCTGACAGAAACCAATTTCCAATATATCAACCAAGCCTTGCCCTCTTCTTCAATCTATTCCACCTTTGAAATCACATCTTTCTCGCAAGGTCATATATATCAGCTGCTTTTTTCAGCCTATAGGAAGTCATAATGGCAGTACAAGGAAGACCAATACTGTCGCAGGAGTTCAGTGAAAGCTACAAAGACTATGATATATATCCGCAAAATCTCATGTACAAAGCATCCTATAGGGGTGTTCTACGAGCGTACGCAAGCAGGATTGAAACCGCGCAGCCGAGGTTCTTGACCCAAGCATTGGACGACATCGATGTGCGATTCAGAGATTGGGACGCACAAAATTCGAGCAAGTTACATGGAGCTAGTATTAAGGTGCGCCACTAACATGACTTACAGAATTTGTCAACCATCAGGTCAACAGCGAAGACCAACTTCGCGTTCATCTGGGTGAAATTGCACAATTGAGTGCTTCAATAGGCAAATCTGTCTGGACGCTCTCACCAAATAAAGATCCATTATGTCGATTCGTGTAAGAACTTGAGAATGACCTTGTGATTTGATGTGATGGCTAAGCAGAAATAGACATTTGTATGCCGCCAACTCTACAAAGCCGCTTAAAATAACCTCACGCATGTTGAAGAGATTATTCACTTATCATCAAGTAATGCCGTCAATAATTGACTTCCTAGCCGTTTTTGCACACCCTCCGCAGCAGAGGGAGCTAGGATTCAGCGGATTTTTCAGTCAGACGACACTATCGTGCAGACCAGCGAGGCATAACCAGGCATTGGCTACGCAAACTACACAAATACCTTGTGGCCCAGCTGTAGCCGCACTAGGAAGAAGTGGTATGCAATATCAACTCTGCTATAACCTTAAACGTGTAGTACTTAGAGAAGGCACACTCAAAGACCCATATTACCAACAAGAATGGTCAATTCAACAGTGCGAGTTCCACCATCAGTTTGATGTAGTGGACGGCACAATGCTGTGGGTCAGCGCTAAAGGTGGATTAAACGACTATCGAGATAAGGTGCTTGAATTGACTGGCGGTGAATCAGGAACACCAGAGGATTTGGAAATGGGAGACAGGGTGCAGCGTTTCAGAGGAAGTCTGACAGTACATTTGATGAACTGTCACTGGGCTATTGACGAATGGAGGAATTATATTGGTCATCTAGAAACATCGATTGAGAGAGAGGTAACCAAACAACCGCTATTCGAGGAGCCGACCTTACGCTGACACTTTTGCAGACTCGACACACGACACATGGTCCCTGGCTAAACCGCGAGTTTACACCTAGAAAGCTCCAGGTTGTTCAGCAGTACGAAGAAAAGGCGTCCTCGGCGGCCATGATTCTAGAATCTAATATTGAAGTTATGACAGAGCTATGCACATTCTACGAAAAGCTGGCGCAGAATCCAGGCTTTGACATGAAAACGGAGTGCCTGGAAGCCAATGAGAGCTTCATTCAACATATCAACGATATGATACACGTTTTCGCAACTCACAAAAGGCGGGCTAATGTACTTGTGGAGATTAGCGAAAACCGCAAGACGCTGCTCTTACAGAAACTACAGTCTCTTGCCACCAAGAAGATGGAGGACCTAACTACCATGTCGTACCGTGAAGCCATCTTCATGAAGGTTATTGCAGCGGGAACGTTTGTGTTCTTACCTGCAACATTCGTGTCGACCTTGTTTAGCACGGATATTGTGAAGTATCAAAACAATAAAGATGGCTCAGCAAGCTACTCGTGGCCGGCGCTAAGAATTTGGCTGCAGTTTAGTGTGCCATTGACAGCTGGGACATTGTTTGCTGGATTCTTTTTGTTCTGGCTGGCAGATCAACAGCGCAAGAAGAAGATGCCACCAAGTGCCTACGAGGAGTGAGTTTAGATGGGATAGCGTATGTGGGATAATGAATGGGGACCTAGTAGAAACATGTACACAGCGAACATGCCTATTACATTGCTTGGAATTGGAGTGATCAATGACCTTTGGAATACGAGAACAAGTGAGGCTCTCTGCCAGGAAGGACAAGAGGAAAGCTGAGATGCTGTCAGCCGAAGCCGTCATGCCTTCATGCACGGACTTGGGCTGAGTCACAGCCTTTAGCGGGCCTTGGGATCGAGCGGATCCGTGCCGCGCCCGAAGGCTTCGACTCTACTCCAGTTCTGCAATCTTTTTCAGCCTATCAGGCCTCTGCAAAATCGGATGCTGCCGCAGCACAGCGCAATGGAGAGTAGACTGCCGTCTGCTGCGCCCTTGATATGGTGGCTTCAAATAATGGGGCTGCGGCTGACCTAGTTCCTGCCTGCATGTGGTGGCGGCGCAAGGTGATCAGGAGCTGATCGTCCCCTCGCGTGCACCCTCTGGGGCGATTGATAGAGGACAAGGCTGCAAGTTGAGCCTGATGCGACTTTTATTTGCTGTCATGTCTTTTCGCACTTCTTGTGCACGCGCTGTTTCACACCACCCTCACGATTCAACGACTTTAACCTCCTGGTCAACGCCGTCGTAATCTCTGGGACTCGCGACCTTGAGACCTTGCGACCTCGTCTGGCAAGGCTGAGCACACCGAGCTCGTTTCGTATCCATCCAAGACCTGACCGCACCTCGACCCCGACTATTACTGGATTTCCTTGAGCCCGTTCATCTCCCACGCGTGCGGGCCTTCCTGATGCGCTGCGATGGGAACCCACGATTCCACTGCGATGGAGCAATTCCAGAGCAAGTTGAAGCAATTTCTAGTTGTTCCGGCATGGAAAGGCAGTCGCCCCTACATTAGGACAAGGCTATTGCTAGACTGGATGAGAGCTACTGAGGACGCGTGCCGAATCACGAACACCGAGCGCCTTCTCGAGATGCTGTACCGTGATATACCAAGCTGGCCCATTACCAAGGAAAAGATATGTGGCCATGGAGATGACCGCTGCGCCATTGTTTTTAGCATACTGCTAGAAATCGGGCATGGCAGGCTCATCGATAAGGCCCAGAAAAAGGATATCGTGGATCACAAGTTGCCAATATCGCTGAGTGAACTCAAGGAACAATTCCGCGACATTGATCCTACACATGGTCTTGATATGGCTCAGCAATTCAATCGGGCGCAATGGAAGTTTCGACCCATAACGCTGCGCTGGGAAATGGACAAGGAATATCAGGCTGAACATATCTTGCCTTTTGTGCGGAAAACCGAGATAGGGAAAGGAGGCCAAGCTCGCGTGTTCTCCGTTACAGTGCAGGAAGACTATGTCGATGAGGCACTGCGGAAACGATTATGTGACGATGAAGACACGTTCGGCGATGATAATGACTTTGGACCTGTAAGCCTTCATGACTTTGACGTCCCTGTACTTTTTACTAACTTGTGTAGTGTTATCAATTCGCGTTGAAATCGTTCGAGGAAGGACATATTGCATACTTCAACGACGAGAAGGTGGCCTTCGACGCTCTAAGATGTAAGAGTGGCATCATCCAGTGTTTGGGCAGTTTTGGCCACAAGGAAATTCGAACTGTGTCCGACCCAGGTCAAGGGCGCTCACAGAAAACGGCCATAACTAAGCATATTCTTCTCGAATATGGGGAGTTTGATTTGTATAAGATCTTTGAGTGGCGATCACCACCGGTTATCGCTTCTGAGATACAAGCCTTTTGGACATCGTTGATCGAAATAGCCGATGCTTTAAAAGGCATCCATAACCTGAAGACCAAAAACGGAGTGTGGAACGGGTACGTATGTTCTCTTACCTTGAAAAGTTCTTCTCACTCAGCGCCAATACACCATAATATTATCGCTAACATATTTTCAGATGGCATAATGACATCAAGCCGGGTAATATTATCGTGGTTGATGGGCGTTACAAACTAGCAGATCCGGGGTTCGCGAAGTTCCAGAAAAAGCTCGAGACTGATCAAAATCCAATCCCCAAAATCCGTGCTAGCGGAGGTACAGATTCATACTGTGAGTGCCTGGATATAGAATAGTACCTGCACAATGATACTGATAACTCATAGCTTCTCCAGAGTATTATGTCCGGTATCGCGACCCTACTGTCAAGGTAGATCAGAGTTGCGATATCTGGTCAGTTGGGTGCGTGCTTTCTATGGCTGCCACGTGGGTCGTTTTGGGTTGGCAGGGCATCTGTCAGTACAACTGGGTACGACGGAAAGCTATCAAAACCGCCATTGAAAAGTCTGCCAATGCTGGGCAGCGTATCATTGACCCAGGCGACTTTTTCCATAATGGGAGAGACGTCCTTCCAGAGGTCAAACAGTGGCATCAATACCTTCGGTCTGTGACACGCCCAACTGATCACATAACAGTTGCCATGCTGGAACTTATCGAGAACGACCTGCTAGTAGCGAAAAATCGGGTGTCGGCCGACAGTCTCTATGGGCGTCTCCAGAAATTATTGGAGGATGCCCAGAAAGACAGTGTCCCACCAGAACTAGAGGATTTGATGGTCACCTTGTGCGAAATTGACATCGAAGCCCCCCCGAACCCGGAAGAATCCGAAAGCCCTCAGACCAGCAGGCGGCCAGGTATTCACCATCTGAAGCCTCCAGCAATTGACCAAACCCAGGGGCCGAAAGTTCTCAAAACTGCTTCCCGATTCGCCGCCCTCGCGAGGATGTCTGCATCCAAATCGCCAATACTACGAGCTCAACACTCGCCCGATCCAGATGCAAGCCGCATTCAGATCCATGACGGAAGTGTGCGTGGGCCGTCGTTAGATCTCGCAGTGGGTGGACAGAACCCATCAGATCGCATATCACCCTCGTTGGTGCCGCTCTCGAAAAGGAGTTCCACCTTTTATTCTCAAAGATTACAAGACATAAACTCACCCGCACCCCAAAATGTGATCCAAGCTAGGGAGGAGTTTCGCGACTCCAAATGGTGGAAGAAAACGAAAGATACAGTGCTCAAAGCACACTTCGACAACCGAGATATTGTAAGGTGTAAGATCTTCCACGATACATTGCCTCTAACGCATTTTAGGTATTTCTTGTCGACAATGCATCGAGCATGGAGTCCTATTGGGATGAAGCGACATATTTACTGGAAACACTTGTGATGAAAGCCGAACCATTTGATGACGACGGAATGGACATGTTCTTCACTCTCGGACAAGCATCAATAGTGAGAAAGAAGGATTCCGATATCTTCAGAGAAAAGATGCGGAAACATCGCCCAAAGACGACACCAGTATCGAAAACCGACATGGTCCTTCCAATCGAGAACATCTTCGAAACCTACTTCAGGAGGTTCCAAGGAAAGAATTGGAGAGGTAAGAAAACGAACGAACCGCGATTGACGCTTATTGTTCTCACGGATGGGCTATGGGAAGCCAATCATCATTCTGATGAAGTTTACAATTATATGGCGGAATATCTGTTGCCCAGACTGGACAAAATTGGTGCTCTGTCTTTTAAGCAGAGGCCAGTAAGCATTGAATTCATACAATTTGGTGACGATGATGATGCTACCGAGCGGCTACGTGCCCTAGATGATGACATGGAGTTCAAAGGTTACAAGTATGTATTCTCCAGCTCATTGATATACACATCTAACCTGAGGCACTAGGGACATTATCGACCACGAGATGTTTTCTGTGACAGGCGACGTTCGCAAGATGCTACTCGGGAGCTTCATTCCAATGATGGACAGGCTTGATATTGCTCCTGTCTCGCCTCCGATACGCCAGAGCACATCATCCCATTCAACCTCTCCTCCTGGTGCCTTCGGGAGCTGGTCTCAATCCATGTACGAAGCAAGTCATCACACCGCCATCGGTACGCTTCCGAGTATTGCGGAAAGTTCAAGGCTTGGCGAGAGCCGAACACCAAGCACGAGATCCTCAGCGTATCAGACTCCACCTGAGACTAGGCCTAATCGGTCATCCTGGCTCGGTATGAGATGACGAGGGTGATGCGAACTAACCGACTGCGGCGATTCATTATTATGTAAGAGAGCATAACAGGCTTGAGCCCTTGTCAGCCCCGGCTACTCGGATGTCCTTGACCATGTTGATACTGCTCTGCTAGCGAAAGCTGCCCGTGACTGCAAAAGCAAAGTGATAGAGGAGCTTGGTAAATACTGATTAACCCGTTTATTGGAAAAATTATCAACGTGCCTCCGAAGCGAGACGAAAAAGGGTTCTAAACATCAGCAATGGGGTCGGCCTTGGCGCAATCATGCGGCTCTTTATCCCTCTCCTTCTCCCTGTCCCAAGCCTCGAATCCTGCGACCTGATAGCGCCTTCGAACGATAAAACTAGCACTTACAACCCCACACCTCGGTTACCACCGTATGCGAATGAAGTATTTTTCCTACTGTACTTGGCAGACTGAAACCGGCCAGTAAGCTTCCAACTGTGCGAGTTCGTTGCCATGCTGAGGAAACGGAGATCGATGCCTCCGGAACAGATATCTACCGTCTTTCCGATCACTTCAGAGGCCATCGCAGAGCATTCAAAATGTTACCTTGGCCGCCCATTACCCATGGATTCGGCCAACTGCTCGCCTTAGCCCGCCAACTTTCTAGGTCAGCTCCAGGAATATTTTGTGGTTAGCAAAGTCCATCTCTGCACCATGTACAACATCAAGATATGGGAGCAGAATATCATTAGTGCTAGCCAAGAATTCTGGCAGCTTTCCTAGAGCTTGCAGGCTTCATAGTATGATAGCACCCACGTTGCTGACTTCAGTTGCAATGCTTGGCAAATTGAGGCAGAATGACTCGCTCGGGTAATCTCATCCCCACATCCCTGGCTCTCGGCAAAACGCCGGTCAAGGGAGTAAGCGATAGCCAATTGCTGGAACAGCTTCATGTGAGCTGCCTTCTCCGACTTCGATATGGTAGATTTCCGAGTTCCAAAAAAAATCGATTGACAAAGCGTTGGGTTCCTAAGGTCGTCATCGATGAGAAAAATGCAGTGTGAGATACGAACGCGGCGGATCGATTGCGGTAGGCTTCAGTAGCCTTGGCACCAGGGTGTCAAACACAAAGAAACGGGAGTGGGAACAGGCAACACTTTTTCTGATAGACTAAGTACTAGTAGCAGTTACTTAGCTCATCAAAAACGTGCTGCTATTCCGTTTTATTTTGACACCAGGGTGCTGGGGTCCCAACCGGTGTGGGTGTGGCCGGCTAGTCGGCTTGGCCCGTTTGTTCATTTCAAGCACCGGTACTACGCAGTACCACGGTGAGCTGTCTAGCCAAGAATACCTGTCATTGATCCGGTGTTTCTTGGCCGCTGGTGGCAAAAAACGAGTTTTCCCGAGACAGTCTGGCTAGGTGCAATCTTCTCAGGCTTCGACCTTCAGGCAATCGCAGCAATCGCCCATTCTTGTTGTTCTCTTGGCACATAGAACAAGCCTTGGCATTGCACTCAGCCCCCAGCGTCCCACGGACCCAACCTCAGCTTGACACGCCACAAAGCTAATCATAAATTTAATGGCATTCATGCCCCCTTCTTAGACCGTCTTCTCGGGTCCTGGAAATCAGCCCTGCATCTCTTTGGGTTTACATTAGATATATCGCATCCAAGGCCCGGGGGGACTTCATGATATCATGTTCGCTCTCTTTCTCCTCATTCTCTCTATCGCAAGCAAATGCGCTGCTGTCAGCCAAATAGCCCTCTTTTCCGATACCAACTGTCAAAAATCACTGCGAGGCCTTGAGGGTCCCAACGGCTACCCCGATGGCACTTGCACCGACCTCAGACGGAATGGTGAGTATGGAAGCTTTCAGGTCGTCGGCTTAGACCCTGGGTGTACAGGTATGTTGCGCGTTCCCGGCCTTCTCCATCCAACCTGACAATGCCATCCAAGTTACTATTTACGTCAACGATACTACCAAAACTATCTGTGGTGGTTATCAAGAAGAGATCCAAGTCGCCGGTTGCCATAACTCCACCTTTGTCTACTACAGTATCGACTTTTGCGATCCGAACGCTGCGAGGGCGTCACGATCCCCATCACCATCACCAGTTCCATCTTCGAGCCCACCGACGGCAGCTATCGTGGGCGGTGTAGTAGGAGGAGTGCTTGGCTTGGGCATTATAGCTGGAATTGTATTCTTCTTGTTGCGCAAGAAACGTCAGCCACCCAAGTATGAGAGCTCGCAGGGAAACGCGCTGGGATACAATCCATACATGTATGGGGGCCGTCCTCAAGAGCTACCTTCCGAGGTAGTATTGAAAGGCATGCCGCATATTGCAGAGGTTGAGCAGCCGCCTGTTGAGCTTGCAGGGCATGATGTGCAACATTTAAATTCAAATCCTAATTTTATGGCGCAACCTGGCCTGGGACACAAGTAGATATTGGATCCAGGTTATAGAAAATTTCCATAAGTACCGAATCATGAAAAGAGCGACCGTGCTAAATTACTGGTCTGGCTATCGATCAAAACGGATAATCACTTTCGTCACCGGGTTACGATGTCTCTCTCCAAAGGTCCCGATAGCACAATAAAAAAGCGAGAGAACAATCCACACCTTGCATGACAAGATAACATTGGGATTTATATGCTCATCCACGGTTTGGCTCTCATTGTGGAGCTCTCTGCCGGTTCTTAGCCCTAGGCGCGTCGTGCGTCGAGAGACTTGCGTACAAAGTTGTGGCTTACCAAGGCACCAACTACCCCTAGCCGCGCCTGCCATAACAGAAGCAAACTGAAGAAAAACCACAAACGTTTTCATACCTATAGGGCGAGTGCTCAATATGGAGGGTGGTTCTCAGGGCAGAACCAGAGTTCGGCGTACAGTCATTGGTCTAGCAAGAGAATCCTGCCATCGCATAATTACATTCGTAGGTCATGCATCTTCAGCTGTGTCAGCTTATAATGAGCATAGTGTAACTTCTGTTCTTATTTAATTGAGTAAGATGTATAGTCTTCAAATTTTGTGTATCGTTGGCGCCGCCGTTCTTTTAATAATAACTGTTATCAACGCGTTTCCACTGCTGCTGCATGCTCCTTACAGACCCCGTTTTAATCGCCTTTACACTACACTTGGAATTACCTTACTATCCTTTGCAATATGTATCTCACTTGTAGTGATCAGTTTCTTAGGTTCCTTAGCCTCCAACTACCTACGACCTGTCTGTCCTATATTCATTGGGTGGCTAGCCCTTGCGCATCCAGTATTTGACCCTAGAGACTTTTATTATTCTATAGGCTGATAGATTGCAGCTTTCTATTAAAGGGAATAGTAAAGTAGATATATTATCTATCTTTACTTAGGGAGTAGAAGCAGTCTTCTTGTGTCTTTTCTCCTCGTACGTTTTAGTCTATTATATCTTAACAACTGCTAGTTAACTAGTAGGCTACTACATGAGACTTATTACAAGTCGTCACAAATGGTAATTCTTATCCACTGCTCCGTTTTATATTTTTATACTGCATGCACGGTGAAGAAACGTCACCACAATCGTTTGCTTGCTCTTGGGTGTAGTGCAAACCTTATTATAGGAGCTGCTGTTACCAGCATTAGTCATTCAATTAAGCTATTGTGGATTGACTTTTATGTTCTCGTCGTAAGTTCTAGACAAATTTGTTGCTACCATGGCATAAGTAACGGTCCCAAGTTCCTTTGCTCCGTCAACCTTCTGGCGCTTGGAATATTCTAGCAACGAAATCCTGACGCTATACACCCACCTATACGCCCATGCCCACGCCCACGCCAATCGTCCCTGAAAAAAATCCGCAAAGTCGTTCGAGACTATTTTATGTATAACCTCGGAAAGTCATCATTAAAACTTATCGTGGAGAAGATGGATCACTTTGACGAGACGGAGCCGCTCGCAGGAGGCATTATCGGTACACATATGGAAAGAGGAACCGCAGAAGTGCATGAACTTGCCCATTCCAGTCACACACCGCTCAAAGAGCGAGCAATTACTCCAAGATTTTGCCCTTTACGAAGTAGATTGGCCTAAGCTTAATTCAAAAATATTAGTGAGTAACTGTAGTCCGGTCTATTATGCCATATTAATCATTGTTTAGAATAAACCCGAGCGCGAAGAAACAGGCAAATCCGACATTGTGGTATGGAGGGCATACTCGCAAGTTTGCGGGGGTGACGACCCGCATAGTCAGCATCCCCGAATCGAGCTTGTCGCTTGCCCATCTACCACACTACACTATCCATGGTATAAATTGTTATAAAACCACTCCTTGAAATTGGCCATCTGGTTAGGGTCTGCGCTAGGGCCATTTCTTGTATTTGCGTTCAAACCTTCGTATAATTATTGCAATTTGACTCCCCACGCAATCCACACCTATGTAGTATGCAGGTGAACTAAAACAAAGCAATATGCGCTATCCGTGTTGTGCAGCCACCCTAGCCGCCATTGCCCTGCCCTCAAGGGCCTATATATTGGTGATGTATCCCCCAATAGAGTGCCCGAGCGCTTCCATGCTCAATTTTCACTATGTCTTCTTGCAGGCTAAACGTCTATGTAGGTACCTATGCAGTAAAGCGCATCTAAGGTCTTTGCTAAATGATGTACAGCAAGCTGCCTTTAAAGAGTTCATATGCTATTTCAACCAACCTGACGTCCTAGCGGCAGATAGTGGAGATAATCCGTTCGATGTTCCACTTCAGGAAAACGAAGTTCGACGCTGGAAAACTGCCTTCTGTAGTGGTGGGGTAGGGGAGGAGACATAGGTGACTACACCGTACCAAACTCAAGTAAAGATCCGTGACAACTTCGTGCAGGTTATCGTAAGTTGTTTTGTATATACAATTGAATATAATTTAGGGAATACTTACTCTTCAGAGTAATGATGAAAAGGAGAAACTAGCAAAGGGAGGGTTCAGAACTGATCAACTTAATGATCTCTTCTAGGGGGATCTCTACGAGGCGGCCAGAAATTACGGAACGCCTGCTACACGAGAAATAATGTCGAATATTCCAAAATGGCTCAAAGACTTAAACATATATCAAAGGCTCCCTCAGATAGTAGGTTATGAACTTAATTGAAACTAGAACGAATTACTAAGAGTACTAGAAGCCTGCACTTGACGTCTTCTTCCGCCTAGGCCAGCTACCTGAAATTCTACCAGCGAGGACGCCGAATAACCGATAGAACCATGCTGTACTTGCGACTCGCTTACAAGGCTTAAAAATGTATCATACTAATAAATTATACTTACTACCATATAATATCACTCGACGCGAAGCAGACAATATTGTCGAAGCTCTTTGTGAGCAGTTCCCTCATATATTAGTGAGTTGTTCCTTAGTGTATTCGTAGCATACTGAAACCCTTATATACACCACTCAAGGCTTCGCCGCCAGATTATACTCCCTTCACTTTTCATGATGGGGTGTCTTACTTGATCAAAGTGAGGCTAGTAATGCGCGGCCGCTGTTGCGTTTCGCCCGAGAACGGTACGACAAATCACTAGATCGTGTCTGACTTCGTGATTAGTTTAAGAGATATATATAATTCGAGAGCCATAAGGGATTGTTGAGGGTTCAAGCAGCGAGATCGAGATTAGAAGTTGTCAACAACGGCCCGTGCGCACTCCATACGATAACCAGCATTACAGCAACGCATTCTCTCTACCGACTGACTGCAATAGTATATCATCTCTCAGCAATCGGGCAATGTTATATCTAGGAGCTAGCCTAAGGCTATAGCTAATTTTATCAGACTTGAAAGCATATACACTATCACTACGGAGATTTGGACTTGCGGTCACATAAAAGGCCGAACGACAGAGCGCTGCACCAATCCCCCTACCTGTGTGGAGACGTACAGAGAAAGAGATGTCCATGGACACTGCGGCGATGCAAAATGCGATACACCGCCGTCGTCGTAGGAGAGGTTCAACGATATTCTCAATGCCAGCTAGCCAGTTGGGTATGAGCAGTTGAATTTGCCCCACTCAGCCTTGTGCGACATGTACGATAATGATGGCGGGTGAGGCAGCACATCTCGGCACAAACAGTGTAAGCTGTTGTCCGTGCGGCACACCAGGTGTATCTTGGGTCTTACCTAACATTGAAGGTGCGACATTTTCAGCGCAGGGATTGAATATAAGTGTGTTAACATAGATGGAGATATCTACTCTACTTTGTCCGTTACACCACTAGCGATTTCCACATCCATGAAAGCGGCGGAATTGGAGGCATACTTTCCTACTATAGAGGAGCTTTTCTTTTAGTGGCTGAACGGATTCAGCCTGGTATATATTCTGTTCTAGTTACTTCTGTCACGCGCTGCTTATACTATTGCGAGGGCAGGGTAACTCATAATCACTTTATCTAATCTTCACCTCCACCGCAGCTCTTATTCTTATTTCTTTCTAGAGCTAAGAATTCCATACGGTCGCGCTATTCTGTAACTATTACACGTCTCTTTGCTGGCTGAGCCCCGCTTTGGTCGTCTGCGTCTGTGTTATCGCCTTCATCGCTACTTTCAGAGGCCTTACGCTTGCGCCTGCACGGGACATTTGGTGGAATACCATGAACAGATTCTGAATGTATCTGGAAATCTTCTTCGAAGTCTATTTTCTCGCGGCATCGCGGATGTGAACATATAAGCGGGGGGACCTTACGTCTTGAGGTGTGTCTTCATGTGCTTATGTAGGAGGTGAGTGTCCGCGAATTGGATAAAACGTTGGGGAAGGGTATTTATCGGATTCCCTAGACAGAACAGATAGTGCGCAGCAATAACAACGACTCTGTTAACCGTGATGAGTCCGCAGAAATCGTTGATTTAGGGAGCATGCTCTTTGAGGAGGTGCTGGGCCCAGATCTCGTTGGAAGCAAACCACTCATCATGCTCAAAACAATAATGCATGCTGATTCGCATGATCCACTGATTTGTCACGCGGTGTTCTTCTGAGAGATGATGGGCGAGTTCAAAGGGACTCTTAAACTGTATTCTACAAGGACCCCATAGACACTGGTAAGACTTCATGCGATAGAGATGATCTGTAACATGTGCACTGTAATGTGCACATGCGTTTCGGCGAAAGAGGGTATTGCAGTCATTCCAGAGGCAAATTTTGATAGCAACCTCAAACTGGCGACTCATATTCTGCTTTCTATACGTTTCTCGCGCGTGCAGGCGAGAAGATGGTCATTTCTTCACTTTGGGCGATTTCTGTTATTTTCAGAAAGGGCGGAGTCAAATTATTTCAAAGATTTACTTACATTGAAAGTGATGCTTTGCATACAGCGCAGAGATTGTCGTGCGGTGTCTCAACGGAGTTGTATGTGTACCGGGGTCGTCGTGGATTTGCTATTTCAGTCATCGGCTCAACGATAGCCTCTAGAGAAAGCACGTCCTTATCGTGCAGAGTGCCATTTGGGTAAATTAAATCAACAACCTCCTTTTGACTAGGCTGAAACTTAAACATCGCCTTGAGATACTGAGAAAGTAAACGCCGATGGTCGTCCGTAGCTGTTGATTCCTCAACTTCTGAAGGAGGGCCTTGGAAAAACTTCTTTCGATTTTTCCTGTAAGCTTTCTTCCGAGACTGTCGTCTAACCTCGTATTGCTGGTTAGAGGTAAACTTTGCTCTAGCCACAACATTTTCATTGTGGTCCAAGACATCATTAGTGTCGTCAACCTACTTGCAGTAGAAACCCAACTCCACGCCGCCACACCTTGCCACACACCGGCATAGCACGACTGCAATTGCGAGTTTTTTCACCGCAAAGTATCGTCAGATTCCTAAGTAACCAGATGTGCGATTGTAAACCGTGTAACGTACCCCCAAAATGAGCTGACCTGAGAACCTTAACTTTTCATGTACTTTGAGCGTACCCGATATGTATTGACCCTTAGAATCGTAGTAATTATTTGCAAGCAACTTTTTACCGCTATCTATCTTGGAAGAAACGATCCCAAAAAAATTTAGATAATTTTCTTACGCCTATGGCGATTTACCTGGGTTGGAGAGTACGCCATACATTGCAAACCTGAAAAAACATTAACAGCGAATTGGTATGGATAGCTGCAGTTCAAATTTAACAAGCATGTCTAACCATCAAATTCCGCCGCAAGTACCATGGGGCCATGTTATAGCCATTTGTTGTAGATTGTATATTTTACGGCGCTGTTATCATGCCCTGATATGAGAGATTATAAAAGTACACCAAAATGCCCGAGATCATGAATTTGCAGAAAGAAGCTAGTTTTTATTGTCAGGCAATTTACGAGCCCGGCTGGAAGAATCAGTACTAGCTGTAGCTAAGACATACGAAATCATTGTGCACCTCGGGTTTCTGATGTCCACCTCTGTTTTGCTGGGATTTCTCGCACATGGCCACAAGGAAATGGGCAACATCATTATCCGATTACTAGAGCGTCATCATCGACACGAAGTCCTACAGTAGTTATTATATTGTTAAATAATGGTGATTCTTGTGGATAGGAGTTTTGGAGTTCAGCGCTTTGATACCAATCATACTCTAGTTAGGTCACGGCTCTGCACCACCACACCAAATCACCTCCAAGGGAGTGGAGAAGACAACCAAATTTGGTTACTAGGTATGGAACTGTGTTCATTGTGAATAAATGCTTTGCAGACTTATAACTCTGTCCGTGGCGAAAGTTATGCTTATCTCTTTGAATTGTGGCTTTACAGAGTTTAGTCATTCTGACCAAGTAGAAACAATCTCAGTTATAGAGGTATTATGGCTCCTACGATCGCCTGATGGTAACATTTTATCGTTTACTTCACCTAATTTGCAGCTAATCGGAATGGAAGTCGCAAGGTTAACGATTGTACGTACCACAGGTAAGGCTCCAAACGGGTTGTTATAACCTACTACTTGGACTTCGTGAGTTCTCTAGCCGCTCTTCGCCCCATCTCTAAAGCACCGTCAATATAGCCAACCCAGCCACTGGCCCAGTCCGCACTTGCTAGAATGACTTTATCATCCGGTCGCGTGCTTCTCATAATCTCTCCTAAAGATCCTTTGAGTTGTCTTGGGCCGTAAGACGCCCATCCACCTTTCGAAAACTCATCTCGTGTCCAGTCGTGCCATGTCAAATGAGTTAGGTCGATTTGAGTGGATGTAGGGAGGACATCATCCTGTACTGCACGTATATACGCCTTGGGGTCATCTTTGATATGGTGCTTTGCGACGAGTTTCTCTCCTACAGCAAAGGAAACCAAGTGTGTACCACCTTTCGCCGAGTCAACATCAGTGAAGGCAGCACACACGGAGTGGTCGCTATCGCTAATACCGAACCATGGCTCAACGGGCTTGGCTGAATGGATGTGGACTTTCCCGGCAAAATTGGCATGTTTTGTTGTTGTGAAGGCTGCTGGTAGAGGGGGGAGGAATTCCACGTCTGGAAGACAGTGAAGCGGCAGAGTACAGATGAGTTTGTTGGCACGGTAAATCTCGCCTGCTTTGGTGGTAACCTGGACATCATTGGTGTTGCTAAGTACCGATTTGACAACACGGCCAAACAGAGCATCGCCACTGTACTCATCAAACATAGCCGTCGCCAATCCTGTTGTTCCATTCTTGAACTTATATTTACCACATATTTCCATAAACATGTTAAAATCAAAAGCGGAGAGCGCCAAAAGCCTGACCATATTCAAGAACGAGGCCTTGTCGGCGGAAGAACAGGTGTTGATGGTGAACCATGACAATAGGAATTTACGGTCCTCTTCACTAATATCGAGCTGTTCGGCGCGTTCTTGAAGACTGATGTCCCACTTTGACCACACCTGGGAATTTTGGAGAGGGAGCCACGGTTGTGGGAACAGCAGCTTACCACCCTCTCCGTCCACGTCCATGAACTGTTCAATGAGCGGCAATAAGCGCTCGTCCGTGGTTTTGGGTTTCTCTTTGATGATGCTAGTCCCGTAATCATCATAATACGAGATACTAGCTTCAGGTGTTGTACCTGAGCTCACCTTAAGCCCATCGACAAACCCATAGCGAGTGATTTCAGCCCAGACGTGTGGTTGGAGCCAATGAACCCAGGTGCCACCCATCTCATAGTTGTGACCATCGATATTCGCGGTCCATGTACGACCACCAATTCGATCACGCGCCTCGAGCAACAACACACGTTTCCCAGCCGTGGAGAGGTCGCGGGCAGCTGCAAGACCAGTGAAGCCGGCACCGATCACGATCGCATCGTAAGACGATGTGGTTTTCTGAGATGATGGTTTGACCGCGGGTGTCGGGAGGCCAACGACAATGGCATCTTTGTCGACGTCGTACCGATAACCCTCAGAAGAGGTGGGGATAACGCTTGCAGAGGACATGAATACCTAGGCAGTGTTTGACTAGAATAGATCATTTGTCCAAGCAGCTGCCCTCTATTTAATACTCGAGTACTCGGACCCACTAAGGCTGACTCCACCCGATAGCACAATTCACGATGCTAGCAACGTTATGATTGGCGAAGACTTTGCTTCGGAATTTTCGTCACGGAACTGCCGTTGGTCGAACGGAAAATATAGCATCTCGTTCCGTAGGCAGTAGTCTTCAGATAATCTATAAATAATAGCTGTTACCCTGGATCCTACACACTCGGATCCTGGGGTCTAAAACTCGATTGTGATTCCGGCCCCGTACTAAAAGCACAGTTGACACTGTTGTGTTTCTTCCAAGGTATGGAATCTCGGAATGCGGATCGTCGAACCTCGGAATGTCCAATTGCCACTCGGATCTATTGAATCCAGATGCACAAGTTCACAAGAGGTATATCACGTGAAAACCCTCCACTTAGAGCTATTTACAGCAAGATTTCAGAAGATCTTTCACATACGTGACAGTTGCTTCACATGCAAATAGACGCAGCGGGGGACGGTTAAGCTTAAATGCTAGGACCTGCAATGCCCAATGACGTGAGTGGAAAATGGTTCCTGACAGGGTCTAGCGACGATCATCATGGAGACGTCATACTTGCACAAGAGCAATGACAAAGCTCGCAGCTCTTGAATATAATCTTGTTATTCCCAGGCTTATATTCTTGTCTCTGTCATCAATTGACTTTGAGCAGCTATCCTTTCAGCTATGATTTCAAGGCAGGCAACTCAAAATGCACGGTTCGTAGCTCGATGCGCAAGTCGCCCAGCGGCAAGGGCTGCAAAACCCCAACTGCGCGTCCAACAGACCCAATTTCAGTCCACGATATCCTCGGGCAATGCCACTTCAGGCAATTCAGGTGCTGGGTCACATGCAGCAATTGGTGCTGTCTCCGGCGCAGCAGCAGCTATCACTGTCGGCTACATATTCTACCGAACATCAGGAGCTCGAGATGTCGTTATTGCAAGCAAGACGACGAAAAGCTATGTCAATGCAGCCACCAAGAAGATCAAAGAGACGACCCCTGAACCCAACGAGGCGCTCGCATGGCTTCGAAACGCCGCCCAGAGTTATGCTGCCTTCATTCCTGGCGCAAAGGGGTATGTCGACTCGGCCTTTGATGACCTCGATGCTATTCGCGAGAAACACGGCAATGAGGTCGACCAGATTGTCCGTGAAGCCTACGACGAGATGCGTACTGTCCTTGGCAAGGGCGACGTTAGCCTTGTCACCGCACACCAAACCTGGGAAGTCTTATCAAAGCACATGGGCCGCATTGCCGACCTCGCTGGAGACTCTGCACAGCAGATCATGGACAACCATCCCCAGCTCAAAGAAAAGGTTGGTGGCAATTGGGACAAGCTGAAGGAGTACGGCGACAAGTATGGACCAGAAGCAAAGAAGGAAGTCGACAGGACGTGGAAGCAGGTGGGCGACGTCATCAAGACTGGCTTAAGCCCACCGAACATCGAGAAGGTCAAGAGCATCGTGCAGGAGAAGGTCGAAAAGTTAAAGAAGCTCGGCGACGAGGCCTGGAAAAAGGGAATGGAGCAAGCAAAGCCCTACCTCGACAAGAACCCCAAGGTCAAAGAACTCGTCGAAGAAAACGCTGACGCACTCAAGGGCGGCGACGTCCAACAGCTCTATAACCGCATCAGGAAGGCTGTTGAGAACGGCGATACCGGCGACCTTGAAGGCTACATCAAGAGCGCCACGAACAAGGCGAAGGACTCTGGCTTCGGCGGCCTCGACCAGTACCTTAATCAGATCCCTGGTGGCGATCAGATCATTCCCAAGCTAGGACAGCTACAGGAGGTTGCGCAGAAGCATGGCGACGAGGCACAAAAGATCATGAAGGATGCGATTAGCGAAATCAGCGAGATCTTGAAGAAGAAGAGTGACGAGGCAGCAGAGCTAGCCAAGAAAGCCAAAGACGATTCCAAGAAATAGATAACAATGAGCCTAGGTCTGGGCATCGTAGATCCTCATGTGTGTATCATAGTGCATAACTGGCGTTGAATCATTGAATAAACCAAAACCCTATCAAGCACTCGTCCCATGTTCTTCGCATCTGGTCTTTGACATAGCATGCTTTCTTGCAGGGTCGGAAATACCTGGCCGATTTAATAACTAGATACGTTGAGAGAAGCATGCTACGACACACAAGTCAATGTTGACTCGGATAACCCGACGGTAGATCACAGAGGTGATAGTACACAAAGTACAAAAGACCCACTACATATCTCAGCGCGCTATGTCAGATTGTCACTTAGTCAACGTGCTGCGCACTTGCCCTCGACCGCAAGTCGCGAAACCACAGCTACCGAAAAGGCCTCTTCAATCGCCATCCACAAAGGAAGGCAGATATTGAAAATGGTCACTGAACTGCCAAGAAAAAAAAAGCCCCCCGTAATTTTGAAATTTTTGAAATTTTTTTCGGTCGGGCTAAAACTATGTATGCATGGTTGCCCACCTCCAAACCCTCACACAAATGCTCTTGAGCAAGCGAGCTACCGACCCACGCTAAAGGATATAGTATAGCTATACAAAGAGATAGCGGCGCCAAATCGCTAGAGTGCAGCCACCAACGCCGAAGTGAAAAGGTTTTAGCCGCCGTAATTTGGAGGTCAGGCTATTATGTATGTACAAGGCTGTGATACTAATTGTAAAAAGAAAGAGGATGGAGACGCCGTGATACGCCGGTGCGAATGCTAATACTACACAGGGATAGAAGACACCATTACAAGGGAAATACATGCGTGATGCAAAAGGGAAGAGAGGCCATTTTAAGCGCTGGAAGGTTTTGTGTCGTCATTCTTCGCGAAGGGGCCAACAATGAACTCAGGCGTTGTGTCTGGATTTTGGCTAGGTGGGCCGCGGTATTCGCTGGGTTGCGGGGCGAGGATGGGGTCGGTGGATTTGGTATCTGGGTGGACCTCAATACCGTCTTGGGCTTCGAGGTCCTCCTTTCTAGAGTTACGGCCGAAACGGATAGAATCGTTGTCGCCGCCGGCGCGGTCGATGGGGGACCAGCCTGCGATGCTACCGGCGACGATACCAGCCATGACGGTGGCGGGGCCGAAAGCAGAGTTGGAGCGTGAGCGCCCACGACGGCGACTGTTAGGCGTTGGGGGTGCTGGGGATCCGTCGTGGTCGTTTTGTGGGCCGTTATTGGGCGTACCGGGAAGGGACTGGCTGGATCGTGACTTGGCGAAGGCTTCCTTGGGGTGTTGCATTTTGAACTTGAGGTTGCTGAGACGACCGCCACGAACCTTCTTGATGAAAGCGAGCTCGTCGCGAATCTCGAGTAGGCCCTGGTTCCATTGGTAATCGTCGGATACAACAACTTCGGGAGTGCTCTTGCGCCTGAAAAAGTCGGGGATGCACTTGCGGATAAGCTCATCTGGTATCAAGCGTACAATCATACCGACGGGTAGGGAGAGGAAACCCAGTACTATGGAGTATCCCCATTGAGCACTGTTAAGCCTAGTAACGCTGAATGCGACACCACCAACGAAGATAATCATCGTTTGACCGCCAATCATGATCAGCAGAATAATGATGAAGAACCAATTGTGAGTAATGCCCTCGAAAACATTGAAGTGATTGTCGAGACGACGGTTGTTGAGAGCATTGAAAATCTGCATCCAAACGAAAACGTTGAACACAAGAGCTGGTAGCTGGGCCTTTTCGCGGTCGCTTTCGTAGGAGAGAATGGACTCGCCGGCGAAGTAGAGAATGAACGTGACAGTTAATTGGTAGATAGCCTGGCCGATGATCATCTTCCACATTCTCAACGTGATGAGAGGAGCAGATTTGGGATCTGGCTTGCGATCGAGAAGACTTCGGGTAGGCGGGTCCGTAGCAAGGGCCAGCGCGGCGAAGGTGTCCATGATGAGGTTAACCCAGAGAAGCTGGACAGCAGTAAGAACAGAGGTCTGGTCGTGACTGGAAACAGCAGAGACGAAAGTAAGGATGACGGCCGTGATGTTGACAGTGATCTGGAACTGGAGAAACTTCTTGACAGCGTCGTTGACAGCGCGTCCCCAGAGTAAAGCCTTGACGATTGAGGCGAAATTGTCATCCATCAAGATAATTGCAGAAGCCTCTTTCGCGACCTCAGTACCAGCAATACCCATAGAGAAACCAACATCAGCAGTTTTGAGTGCTGGAGCATCGTTGGTACCATCACCAGTGACTGCGACCGTCTCGCCAAGTTCCTTGAGACGTTTAACAAGTTTCCGCTTATCGTCAGGGCTAGAACGGGCGAGAACACAAAGTTTGGGAATGACGGAATCCATCTCTCGCTTGGAGAGCTGGCGGAAAGCAGGACCCTCCATGACTAGACCTCCAGGAACAAGAATGCCGCAGTCTTCAGCAATAGCCTTTGCAGTGAGAACGTTGTCGCCAGTAACCATGCGAACATAGACACCAGCGTGCTGACAGTCCTTAACAGCTTCACGAACGCTGGGTCGTAGAGGATCTTGGATACCAACAATAGCAAGGAAGGTCATCTTCTTGAAAATATCCTCGAAGATAGCCATGTTTGAATCGTCCTCGTTCCTGCGGGAGTCTGCCGGGGGCCAGCTTTCGAAGTCGCGGTATACAAGACCAATGGTTCGTAGTGATCGAGACGCGTAAGTGGTGATGACATTGTCAAGAGTCTCGCGGTTGTCTTCAGTCAGTGGAACGGCAAGGAGTTCTTTTGCTGCGTCTGTGACAATCCTTTCGCATTTACCGAGAAGAATCTCGGAAGCACCCTTAACATATAAGCGATAGCGGCCGTCATTGAGCTTTGCAACTACTCCAGAGCATTTGATAGCAGAGTCGAAGGGAATGACCTGAACGATGTTGGCATTCGAGCGTTCCTGTGCCAAGTTGCCCATTCCCAAATGGTCTCGTGCGAAGCTAAGAAGTGCAGTCTCGGTTTTCGAACCAACGAATGGATCTGGACCTTCGGCATCACCTTCGAATGCGGTAGTATTCTGCACAATAGATTGTTCGAGGAGATCCTTCACTTCCTTGTTGATGGTATTAACAAATTCAGCAGTAGACACGTCATTTGGGCCTTCGACGGGCGACTCAATCGATTTGCCTTTCATTCCATCGTCAATGGGTATCGATGCGTCAGAAGACTTGAGCTTGTTATCACCAAAGCGCAAAACTGTGCCCAGGGAACCAGCTACAACGGTCATCTTGTTTTGGGTTAAAGTACCGGTTTTGTCAGAACAGATGGTGGTTGCATTCCCCATGGTCTCGCAAGATCGAAGCAGACGAACTAAGTTGTTGTCCTTAAGCATACGAGTAGTAGCAAAAGCCAGGGCCAGAGTAACAGCAAGAGGGAGACCTTCGGGTACAGCTACTACAACAACAGTAATAGCGACGATGAGAATGTCGAGGAAGTTTTGTCCTTTCTCGGCTGGGCTTCGGTTGCTCTTTTTGAGGCCTACTAGGAACTCGATGAAGAGAACAACAAAGAGCAGAAGAGCAGCAGCTCCACCGAGTTTAGCGATATACGTAGCCAACACATTAAGCTTGGACTGAAGTGGGGTAACTTCGCTGTCTTCCCTCAGAGACATCATCGTCTTTCCATAGCTGGAGTTAACACCGGTAGCGGTGACGAGGAAAGTCCCCACACCCTCGGAAACCTTCGCACCAGAGAGGATGAAGGGATCAACCTTCTTGAGATTCTCGTGGTTTTCGATCGCGCGGAAAGCTTCATCTCCACCCATCTTCTTCAGCAAGTCAGACTCACCCGTGGCAGATGATTCATCACATTTAATACCGTACCCAGAGATCAAGATGCCGTCGACAGGAATCATGTCACCAGCTTCCAGGTTGACTACATCGCCGACAAAAATGTCGTAGACGGAAATCTCGCGAGTCCTGCCAGAGCGGATGACTTTGATAGTTCGATCGTCCTTCTTACGGTTCAACTTGACAAACTGACGCTCCTTTTGCCAATCGTTTGCGGCTCCGACAACAACGACGATAGCGATAGCAGCAATAATTGCAACACCTTCGATCCATTCAACCTTTGGCTCACCTGGCTTGTGACTGACACCAAAAGTTTGATACAATCCTAGGGCAAGCGAAATAATGGCAGCGGCTGTAAGAAGCAAAAGGACTTTATCGTTGTAGGCAATCCAGGCTAATTGGAAAATGCTCTTGGGCTTCCGCACAGGTAGCCTGTTGTCGCTGAACACGCGTTTGCGGTCGGCAAAAGCATTTTGGCCAGCTTCAGGGGGCGTGTCAGTGCGGGACACGCCCTGATCTGGCGCTGACTTTGGGTAACCCTGTGTTGTCGCCTCTTCAAATGTAACAACACCATTGAGATTTTGCTCGTCGACGCTCAAGCCAGCTCTTCTATCTGTTCGTAGGCCTTTTTCTAACCCTTCAAGGCCACCAAGCGCATAAAAGGCACCTAGATTCTTAGGATTGTAAAGCTTACCAAGCTGGCCAGGGGAGAAGGCGAACTTGTTGCTCTCTACCTGGAATTCATGCTCGGTGCCAGGGTCAGGCTTGAGGGCAGTCTCAGCGTCTAATACTTCGGTAGGACCTAGCTCGCCCTTTGGTATATCGTTGCGACCAGACGTGACATAGGTTCCACTAGTGTTAGAGTCGCCATGCTCGGTTCCTGAGTCCATTGAGTTGCCGCGTGATCGTGCGCCAGGGACGGAAAGGAAGTTTGCGCCGTTCCAGCCTTGCGCAGGTGGTGAGACATTATGAGGCGAAATGGGTCTACTGGTATTGCTCTCGAAGGAATTGGCGTTACGCAGCTCCTGTGGCGACTGCCAGGCTTGGGTGGGGGAAATATTATTGTCGGTATTAGATTGTGAAGCGGATCGGGTGTCTTGTAGACTTTCCAGAGGAACAGAATCAGTCATGTCTGTGCTGTTGGGGTTGACGGCGGAAGTGTCGATTGTAATGGTAGGGGCGCGCTTTCGCCCTTCAGAGGGGCCACCGGATGTGTTACCTTCAGCCATGGTGGTGGTAGCCTTGTGGGGGCGGGTGGGGGCAGCCTGAGGCTAATGCGGTAGGGAAGCGAAGTAGGCAATACGGAGGAATATGGAGTAAGATTGCGCCTTCCGGTGAGCAGGCAAGCTACAAGAGCTGCATACGGATTCGCAGAGCGGGCGGGGATTAAGAGTCTCGAGGTGGAGGCTGTGTTGACTGGGGAGCCAAAGCAGTAGATGATGCAGGAGCACGAGCACGAGCCAGGCGGGCTGCAGTGACTGCTGCGACTGATTGCTATGTGCGCTGGTGCAAGGACTGGACAAAGCACGTCAGTCTTTATTCAATGCCATCACTGTTTGCTTTCTGCGCGCCGTCGCTTGCTGGCCGCGGGTGTTTGCCGGCGTTTGCCGGCGTTTGCCAATGTTTGCAGGGCTGCGTGTTGCGCACCGCCACGCTCCATTCAAGCTGGAAAGAGACTCACCCGGGGCATTGATTGCTTGGGCGGAGGCAAATGCTAGCCGACGTCGTGTCCGAAGCTGAACAATGGGCGTGTGGCAATCTAGGGCATCGACCGGGCGCGACGACGGGGCTATGCAGGAATTGTCGGGCGCAGCACAGCTCACGCGTAGACAAGGCCTGGGAGGAGCAAGTGGTGCTGGTGGTGCTGGTGGTGCTGGTAGTGCCCGTGGTAGTGCTGGTGTTGTGTGGGCGGGCTCTGGGAAGGAATGAATGGAAATCTACGGCCCAGAAATCCAGGGATTGGGTAGATTATGGCTTGCTTTCGCTCGGGGCATCCAGAGCTCGCCCTGTTTTCTCGATCGACTGGCATGAAGCAAAAGAATACACGCCAAGGCAGGCAGTGCAAACCGGCGCTAAGCCCCTTGCGGCTGGCCCTTCTCTTGGACCGCATGGCCCACTTCCCGGCCTCACGCTGGTCGTCGACCGTCCCGTTTCATCTGGCCTGGTGTTCAGACGCAGCCTGGATGCAAGTCGCAGAGCCAGCAGCGGGTCGCCAGCTGTTCCGCCTGGGACAGACAAGCTGCTGTGACACGACCACCACCCCAGGTACGCCGCAAGCATCCCCAATGAGGCCCTGGCCTGCTCCGACGGGCGCGCTCAATTAGATGAGCCAAGCCCTGTCTAACGCCCTCCATGGCGTCTCAGGGCGTCATGACATCGCATCCGCCAGCGCAAGGCGAATGCTGCCCGTCGCTTTTCCTTTCGCCCGCCAAGCCCTATTGTTCCTAGCACATAGCATTGTGTGTCGACTCGTCCTGCACATCCCCCATGGTCCCCATACCGCCTGCCAGGTCGCACTGCCCTTGCCGCCAGCACAGCCTTGGGCCGCCTCGGCGACCATGCGAGCCGCTCGGGCGATTCTCGCAGCTTCGTCTTTTCACGCACCCGGCCATCGCCCGACCGTGGAGAGACCACCGCAAGACGTCAACGTACTCGAGCCAAGCGCACCAGAAGCTTGGCCCCTCTGCGACAACACGCCTTCATCCACCGCGCATCGGCCAACATGCCTCTCCGTCGTTGTGTGCGTCAGAGAGCCACCGAGCACAGAAATCTTGCCCATATTCTTCCACACTCCTGGGCCTCCATGCCTCAATCCTAGTCTCACATAGCCTCAATGTGCGAGTACCATCGGCCTATTATGAGCCTGAAGTTGTGGAAACCATGGTGCGAATTGCCATCCACAGTTTTGGTACCACTGCACCACGCACACCACAACCGGTGCATCATCTATCTGCATTCTGCATCAACCTACTTTCATTTCTGGGTACTGGGCGCGGCCCCTAGCCTGTTTTCCGAAAGAGGCGCTTAAGCTCGTGAAGACATCTGTGCATCGTACAATAAACTACCCCGCTACCCATCCGTGGTCTATTCCGAGAAGGCCTCCCCTCACTCGCTGACATGCAGCCTGCTGCAAATTATGGGCCGGCGTTTACTAAGCGCCCCGCCCTCTTCGCCCAATCAACGCCCGCGCCTAGAATGCATCATGCAGTCGTGTGTTGGAACATACAACGGAACCCAGCAATGGCGAGCCGTTGTTCTGAGCCATGCTTCTAGCGTACCCTTTGATGCCCGAAACCCTAGTTAGGGTGGGTAAGAAAAAGTCTTGTTTATAGCAGTTGCACATTATCCGCCCTATCTTGATGGGTGCTCGGATTTCTCGGCCTGATGCTACAGAATAATATAATCCAATAGGAAACCTGCGAATCGAGAATCAGAAACCTTCTTGCATCCAAGTATATGGCGTCAATGATTTGCCATAAACGTTCCCCACGCGAGCATCCCTGGGACATTCTAGCATATGCTCCAACATGCAGCAGAAGCTAATTCTAGTCAGCACGCCCTTCGTTCCAATATGGAAAGATTTCTGGCCTGCTCACCTTTTACAATGATATAGCAGAGTAATCTAGAACTCAAATCGTCTAATCATGCTAGCTTACAAATCCCACATCCAAGTACATACGCCTTTGTGCTCAAATGGGCAATTGACATGAACAACTATAAAACAAATCGATATTCTGTTCTCCTCTGTCAAGCGGTCTCACTTCAATCGCTTTGTTTAATTCTTCAGAGCCGACAATCGCAGAGACAGCAGAGCAAGAATATCTTCTACAGACGTCTTTCCGCCCCCAATTTCTTTATCTTTGTGCTGTTCCGAAACGATCGTACCTGCATATCTACCCCAACATTGAAGATCGACCCGCTAAGTCCGGGAACGGGTCTCAACTGTGCCGCATCTAAGTTAAGCGACGCGTTCTATATTCGTTCCAACATACGAACAAACCAGTCCCATCTCGAGCGCCACCAGCCCTCCTGGCCCCCGGAAACCCATTTTCCGTTCTCTAATTGGGCTTGGTGCCATTCGATCTAAACGCAGCGAACAAAATGCCCGATGGACTCAGAAATGCTGAGCTTTCTGCAAACGGGTGGGTATCAGTTCCACGAGGTTTCAAGAAGAGCCTCAAGGATGTGGATAAGAATAAGCAGGCCGAGCTGTCGGTCCGTGATGCGAAGCCACCAAACACCGATGTCGCAAACAAGACGTTTGCATTCGCGAAGAAGCAGCTGCCTGAGAAAACGTTCAACCATTCAATGCGCATATGGTACTATGGTAATTATGTGATTTTCATTTACACAGCCCTTGTGTGTGATGCCTGAAGTCACTCAAAGTGCATTTGGGTTGTTCAATCAGGCTAGCGTGATCGAATCGTTACTAGAATGGCTAACATCGATTAGGGTATGCGATCGTTCAGACCCACTTCCCGCATTTGTCACCATTGCTTGAGACATACTATTTGACATGTCTACTCCACGATCTCGGCACGACAGATCAAAACACGCACGGTACCCGCATGTCCTTTGAGTTCTATGGCGCAATCAAAGCTTTGAATTTCTTACGCGATACTGGGGCATCAGACGACCAAGCGGAAGCTGTCAGCGAAGCCATCATCCGTCATGCTGACTTGGGTGAGACGGGCACGCTCACAAGCCTCGGAATGCTGATTCAGTTGAGCACCGTATTCGGTAAGTCGACTGCATATACTTTCACATGTGCACTGCCTGGAGCGGCGTGAACATTCCATGACGCAGTCTTCACAACATCTTGGCCCACTAGTATATTTCCCGGATTTCTACCAGTACCAGTTTCTACTTGTTTGGGCCACAACGAAAAGTGTAACATCAAGGTGCAGTAGTCTTGGTGGTAAAATGTGTCAAGCAGGACACGGCACAACTGCGGCGTAAATACTTTACCCAAACAACCTGCGACGTCACCACGCATCTTCCAAGACAACATACCAAACGCCAGGGGAGACCATGATACTCGTAAACCTGCAGAGCAACGAGGCCGGAAAGCCCATAATTCGCGATTCCCCTTACGAACACACTGTTCGCCACCTGCCCTATATGCCGCGGCGCCCATCCCAAAACAGGAAAAAGTAAACGCGCCTCCCAACCACACACTCCACTTTCAACCTCCGAAGTAAAGGACGTTCGCTGCACACAGCCCCCCATGATCCATCGCCTCCCAATATTCTTACAATCTTGATGATATTCCTTCGTTCTATTGCTTCAACAAGATAACCTGCCGGGCTTGGCCGCCACTGCGATTTTCGTCGGGTCCGGAGACCGGGTGTAGGACCGGCCTCGGCAGGAGGCTGTGTAAGGAGGTTCTCCACTGTAAAGAAATGTCACATAGACAACAATAGGGGTATCTCAACCACTAAAAAGAAGAGCACAAGTGTAACAACCAAGGCCTTGACGATGACAATCAGAAAATGATACCACCTTGCCATCGCCATACACGCATCGTTCCAATGGGATTGTTCGGCGTGGCCGTTTTCTGTTGCGACACACACACACACACACACATCTTGGCTGACACTGCATGAACAGATAACATTGGCCTCAATTCGCATCTCATCTCGCAGGCCACCATCGCCAACGTCGTCGCGGCATTCCCGCGCAGCGAATGGTCGTCGTGCTTTGCGCAGGCCATGACCAAGGAAACGGACCTCAAGCCCTGGTGCCACACCACCGCGAACGAGGGTTTCGTCGAACAGATCCTAGGTAATGCGCTCATGGAGCCCTACGACCACTAACCAAGCGCGAGACGGCGCGCGACCCCAAGGGAAAGATCGCCAGCTGCGAAAACGCCTTGGGCTGATAGATAGATGAATCGAAGCAAGGCGAGCACCGACCCAGAGTCACAGGTGTAATTTGCGCACACAAATGCAATGGGTAGTTAGTTACACATGCGCTTTGTGTTTTGGTGTATGCTTGTGTTCTTGTTCAAAGTCCGTATGAAACATATCCTCTATCCACCAGCAAAATCCGCCTTGCGACAAGAAACATTATGCTCCTTTTTTTTTCCCGAATCTCGTCTCCTTGGCCTTACACGTAGTCAATATCATACCAATAGCTAGTCCCCATGTTGTCATTTATCTGATCGGCCGGGGTATGTGCATTTGCCAATCTGCACAGCCTTGCCGCCCCTATCCGACTCGATCAAGTGCCATTTGCGCCCTCATCCTCGACCCCAGCATCTCTTTCCTTTTTCTTCAAATGCGGTAATTCGATAGCAAAGACTAGAATATTGACAATGAGAAAAACGGCGATTGCCGAGATAAACACGATTCGTAAGCTGCGACTGTACGCGTCGATGACTGTGTTTTGTCAGTTTCAGGCTGTGTGATGATGATCGTTCAGGACGGTGCTGGCATGAGTGGGCGTGGAGTTTGTGTACCTTGGCTTTGATGCTTGGTGTCGAGGTCAATGATACTCCGGACCGATTTCCGGACGCGGTCGATAATCTGCGTAGTATATCAGCATTCGAAGGCGCATCGCAAGGCGCACTCCGGGTAGAATGTGCTTTGGGTATTGATATCAGGGGATTGGAGAGATGATTGGCGACATTGAAGTGCGTCAGATGAGGCGAAGTGAGTCATAAGGGAGAAGCAGTGACGACACGCGGAAATGCTGGAATTATTGATCCTGTAATGTTATGACACGTCGCAAAGGAGTTGTAGAGTGATTGAGGATTGGTAAGTGCAAGGCTGTGTAGACAACGTACCTCATGCTTCTTGTGACCGGTCACGAGTTGCTCGAGATATGCGGTTAGGGCATTTTGCAAGATCAAGCTGCTGAGGCTGACGCCCATTACTATACCCAAACCGCGCCACAATATGAGCGTACTTGTCATGACGGCTTGTTCTTCCTGGCTGCTCGTTGCAAGCACGGCGAGGCTCGATGCTGGGAAGCTCAAACCTTGCCCAATGCTTGATGGCACTAAGAAGATTGTTGCAAGCCAGGTAGGAATACTGTCCCATATACTCGATAAGGAGGTTGCTCCAACGAGCATAGTCAGCGATCCAACCACAATGAGCCATTTCATTCTTCCAGTAGCTGTCATGATGAAGCCGGCAGAGACACCACAGATCGTCAGCGCAACCGAGGGTCCAGCAAGTCGAAAGCCGGACACCGAGGCAGCCTCGAGTTTTACGGCTTGAAAATAGAGCGGTGCGTTGAACAAAATCGTATTCATACCGATTTGTGCGAAGAAATTGTTGAAAACGAGGTTGCCGCGAGGCTGACTGAAGAGCATGTGCAGTGGCATGACGGCCCGTGGAGCACGAGATTCGACACGAATGAGTATTGCGCCTGTGAATACTGCAACAACGAGGGATACTATGACAAGAGGGTGCTCCCATGGGTAAACGTTGCCTCCAAGGTTGAGTCCAAGAATGAGGAATGCAACGCACACAGTTAGGAGGATGGAGCCAGCAATGTCAAAGCCCTTCATGGCATCCCTAATACCTAGTTCTGCGCGTTTGGCTAAGTTTGGGCCGAGTGTTGAAGGTGTGGAAAAAACCCCATTGATCAAGAGAGCCATCAGCAAAGGGACTTGGATGGCAAAAGTCATTCGCCAGCCCAGTACATCGCAGAGGAAACCACCAAAAGCTGCACCGCAAGCCGACCCGCCGCCATAAAATAGATTAATGTACGCCTGGTAAGTTCCTCTGACTTCTATGCTCACAAGATCATTAGTCATGATGTTGCCCATCGATAAGACGCCCGCAGCTCCGATGCCACAGAAAGCTCTGGCCGCTATAAAACTCTCCATGCTCTGGGCAACAGCACACCAGAGAGTGGTAATAGTGAGGAAGAATAAACCAGCAAGGTACAATGGTCGCCTTCCGAAGGTGTCTGAGAGGCGGCCCAGCAGAGGTTGAAGCGACGTCGAAGTCAACAGGAAGGCTGTCGAGAGCCATGATGCCGAGTTTGAGGCGTTGAAGTAAGACGTAATAACTGGGTGACTTGATGCCATGAGAGTAGAATCAAACATTGCAAGCTACAAGCCAAATGTAAGTAAGATCTGGCATGTGAGATACTGCGAAAGCCAAAGGCTTGTATCAGTATTGGACATCTACAGTACTCACAAAATATCCCATCAATATACCTCCAAATATACACCAGAATTTTCGCCTAGAAACACCATTGATCAATCCGTTCTCCTGGAATTTGACCAGGCGCTCATCTTCACGATCGGCTCTTTCGTCTTCGGATGCAATCAGCCGGTCTGAACGGCTCCGATTTCTATTATTTCTCAAGTCTGGGAACACCGGCGCACCACCCTCGCCCTGTTGGGCAACCTCTGCAGCCAACGCGTCCGCATCCTCAATTGGTGAGCCTTCTTCATTGCGCTCGGTGATGCGGCGAAGAAGCGGAGTTCGCTCGGAAGCGCGTCTCGACCTCCCTCGACTGCGTGACCGAGAACGCGTTCGAGTCCGCGCCGGAGAAGGCATACGGCTCCTCTCGCCATTTCCAGTGAACACACTCCACCAGGAAACTGGAGGAGTCGACGAGGTATAGGATGGCGAAGTCATACCTTGTTTGACGTCAGCCTGGGTCTCAGCAGGTGCAAAGTAATTTGGTAGTTGAGAAATGGCTTAAACTAGATGCGGTTAAACCTGCCGAAATCGCCTCCGCCTTTTCGTCCCGACAACCTTCGCTTTCCATCCGAGCCACACGTACAACATGAAGACACCGCTACGCATAGCTATTCTTGAGTGTGATACTCCGCTACCCGATGTTGTTGCAAAGTATGGTCGCTATGACCGCATTTTCAGCACATTGCTGGAAGAGGCGGCCGGGGGATTAGGCTTATCTCCGAAACAAGACCTCCAACTTAGCGGCTTCGATGTGGTAGATAAGCAAGAATACCCAAACCTAGAAGACATAGATGCTGTCCTAATTTCCGGTTCAAGTCGGTCTGCACGCTACCATATCCTACGTGCTGCTTACAAGATACAGAACACAACTCGTTCGACAACGATCCATGGATCCTCAAATTGGTCGAGTTTACTAAGACGCTATTGAAGCAAGATCGCATTCGGATTATTGGCGTATGCTTTGGTCACCAGATCCTTGGAAGAGCATTAGATGTCAAAGTGGGCCGGAGTGATGATGGATGGGAGATTTCCATCCTCCCAGTTGAGCTCACCGTCAAGGGCAAGGAGATCTTTCAGCAAGACACATTGGTACGCTCGTCTAGTATACCTCATCTAAACATAGAATCTAGGCTGAAATTTGTTAGGCAATCCATCAGATGCACAGGGATATTGTGTTCGAGTACCCGGAAGGGGTTGAGAAACTTGGCGCTTCGCCACGTTGCTTGGTGCAAGGGATGTACAAGAAAAATAGGTTTATTTCCGTTCAAGGTCATCCGGAATTCAATGAGGGAATTATGGTCGAAATAGTCAAGGCCAGAAATAAGCAAGGCATTTTCGCGGACGAGCAAGCGAGGGATGCTATAGAAAGATCTGGGAAGTCACATGATGGTGTCAATATTGCGAAAGCGTATCTGAGATTCTTGCTTGAGGACTGAGCTCAAATACAATAACTAGACTTAGATTTGGAATCAAGATAAATCAGAGACTTTGCTTTTCGAATGCTACGAGATAGGCCCCATACACTCAGCTGTTCCCCGGAATATCATTGGTCATACATCTTAGAGGAGTGCAATGCGCCATGATCTGGCTATTGAGGCTCAGAATTCTCACCTGTGCACCCGCTGTCTAAAATTTTGATCAACAAATGAAGTTCACTACTGCGATACGTGCTATAGAAGGCCAACGAAGCGCTCAATAGGAGTCAGGCAGATATGCACGGTGTGATTGCGTAGAGCGCTTCTGGATATCTTACAGCCCCGTGAACAAGGGTCGCTTATGCATTCCTATGGAGACGATTCGCTTAGCGGCCACTTAGGACCACAACACATACGCCCTATTGTCATTTATAAATCTTTGTCAATATCAACAAAACTGCCAATACTAACACTGATTCTGTTAGCCTCTAAACGTGTGTCTCTTTAAGAAGAGCTATTCCGCGTCCGCGTTGTCCGTGGAATCTGAGAAGCCAGTTTGATCGAGCTCAGTATACCTTCTGCCATTCTTTTCCGGTCCGAGTAAGAATATCGGCCGTAAATACGCATTCGCTCACGTTTAAGACGCGACTTTTCGTACCATCAACATTGTGACTTTGGACAGAATGACGCATACTCAGCAAAATTTACCTCAGCCCTGGAGAAAAACCCCACTGATTCATTCTACATTGCTTTCAAAGCATGCAGGCTGGTTAGTTGAGTCGACCGGTTAAGGTGTTGCTTTCTGACATTCGTTGTAGCCAGGTCTATCTAAAACTCGAGAATTTACAACCTTCGGGATCGTTTAAATCTCGCGGCATTGGCAATTTCCTCCTTGCTCATCTCGCTAAATCTGCCAGTAAAGGTGAACATAAAGTAGCCCACTTTTACATTTCTAGCGGTGGGAATGCAGGGCTAGCTTGTGTACATGCCGCTGTCACACTTCAGGCGCGTGCAACTATTGTTGTACCGAAGAGTACATCCGAGTACATGATTGCTAGGATCCACGCCGCGGGTGCATCCGAAGTCATTCAGCACGGTGACTCTTGGGCAGAAGCCGACGGCTTTTTAAAAGAGACTATTATTCCAACAGCAAACGCGAGGGGCGAAGATGCTATTTATGTACCACCTTTCGATGCCAGCGAGGTTTGGGATGGCAACGCTACCTTGGTCGATGAGATTTTTGACCAATTTGGATCTGGTAGCCAACCTCCAGATGCCGTAATTTGCAGTGTCGGCGGCGGCGGTTTGTTTTGCGGGATCATGCGAGGACTTGAGAATGCCAACCACCCCAATCTTCAAGTTCTTGCAGTCGAAACTGAGGGAGCTCATTCACTAGCATTATCTCTCGAAAACGGGAAATTATCAACTTTGGCCGCGATAACCAGTATTGCAACAAGCTTAGGCGCTCGCACCGTTGCATCTCAAGCCTTCGCGTACGCCCAACGCGGCTCTGTTCGCAACGTCATTTTGTCAGATTCCATTGCTAAGGAAGGTTGTGTGCGTTTTGCCGATGACGAACGGATCATGGTAGAGCCAGCATGCGGCGTGAGTCTGGCATTATGTTATAAAGGCAGGCTCAAGGAGATTCTTCCAAATTTGCAGCCACATAGCAAGATCGTTGTTATTGTTTGCGGAGGAAGCAATATCACTGCAAAAACTCTGGGCGACTGGTCTGAATCTATGTAAACTCGGAAAGTGTGCTATGGTGTAGCGTCAATGAGCATAGTAGCATATCTCGACCGGAAGATAGAATCTCAAGTGACTGAGTTACGTGTAGCCATCGATTCACCAAATGCATCCTTTAGTTCCATATATCTCAGGGTGGTTGTAATATTTAGGTAATGTACAATCTTATATCTTGCAAGTTGGTTGTTGTCAAGCAACTTGCTGCGCTCCCGCGTTTTGATGGGGCACGCACGGCCTAGGTAGGAAGGCATAAAGGAATGACCGTGCCGTGCATGACGCGCCCATTCACGCGAAGCAAACATTTAGACGCCTATCGCAAAGTGCGCGGACGATCCCGGCATCCTTGTTATAGGTATCCCATTCTGTTCACTAGGCCTCTCTCGTCTTCTAAATCCCACTCAGAAGTCTTAGAAGTATGTCTTCCAAATACCAACCGCCAGCTCACTCCGAACCCTTTACATTATCACCTCTGCGAACCCACAAAACGACCCTTATAGCCCTTCACGGCCGCGGCTCTACTGCTGCAAAATTCGCAGAACCCTTCCTCATGCATCCTGTCTCGCCTCTCTCGACAGCGGCCGGCCCAATTCTGGGATCATCTGGATATTTCTCAAGATCGTTTCGTGATTATTTTCCAAATACCAAATTTGTCTTTCCTACCGCACCCTTGCGCCGGGCTATCGTATTCAAGCGCAGCCTCACGCACCAATGGTTCGACAGTTGGTCCCCGACGCAACCAGAACTCAAGCAGCATTTACAAGTTCGGGGTCTTCGTGAAACAAGTGCTTTCTTACATGATTTATTGAGCAAGGAAATTGACATTGTCGGAGCAGGAAATGTTGTCCTCGTGGGGCTTAGCCAGGGGTTTGCAGCTAGCGTTGTTGCGACACTTCTATGGGAAGGCAAGCCATTTGGCGGATTGGTAGGTATGTGTGGCTATCTTCCATTCCGGATGGGGATGCATGATTTCGCGCAAGACACCCAAACAGTCGATAACAATTCGTCTTCTGGACTCCCAAGTGATCAAGATGACCTATTTGAGCGGGAGGAGGAAGACTTAGGAGATGAGACCAAGTTTGAGAAGGCTATTAATTGGTTACGTGAGGAGCTGCAGATACAAACGAAGAAGAGTACGGACATCACAAAAGCTTCCATTCAATCTATCCCAATTTATATGGGACATGGGATAGACGATGAGAAGGTTCCATGTGAGATCGGGAGACTGGCTGCTGAATTCTTGAGTGAGGTAGATGTAAAGGTTGATTGGACAGAGTATGATGGTTTGGGTCACTGGTATTCTGAGAATATGCTCAGGGATATAGTTGAATTCTTGAAGACACTGGAAGGATGGGAGGATAGCGGGATGGTTGAACCAGTGTAGTATGTACGGCAGTGAGTGGAGTGACCATTCCTAACTTTTAGCCTTTACAGCCTTTGGGGCGATTATGTGGGTCTATTATAAAACAACGTTGCCCTGTGGTAACTTCGTTACAGTGGGTGGGTAGGATTGAATAGATTCACCAGAATCATGAATCTGTTTCATCGTTAGATTTGATTGAAAAGAGTACCCAAGTAGTTCTCATGCCTCGCTCCTCTCTAATCACTTCTAATTCAAACTTTAGGAAACGAATAGCTTTCCACATTCCTGGATATCAAAAAATTGTCCTTTGTTTTTACGGGATTGAATAGGCTTATCATGCGCAAAAGAACTACTCAGTTTCAATGGGATAGTGGCCGAACATTTGAAATAGTTTGTTAGACGTGAAGGGTGTGAAACTACTTTATGCTAGTAGTTATCTCATTAACACAACTCCCTATCCTTCGGTTGCTTTTCACTCGACACTTGAGCTTACATCTCGCACACCACATCGTCCAATCTCACCTTGCCTCGGCCACTTTCTTGAACTCTTAATTTGTCTTCCAAACACCCACACAAACTCTTGACACCCATGTGGCATTCGACCTACGACGTGGCACCGACCCTTTGCATTGGATGCTTCTTGTCATGCCTAAAGGTTCTGGGCAATGTACTTAGTATCATGTTACTGGTAGACCAATCCAGAATAAAGGATATTCGCTCACAATTCAAGCCGGCAGAAGAGTAATCAGTATTGATAGAATAATAGAACCGTGGCCAATGCAATTGGCTATATTACAGCATGTGAACAGTATAGGGGCTTGGCAAAATGAGGTGAAACAGTGACCGCTTTTACCCTCTCGTTCAGATATGCCTCTTCTATCGTCGGTGTTCTGTTGCCTCCTCCACTTAGTTCCGAAGTTCTGCTACTTTCTAGCGTTTTGATTGTGGTCCAAGACCAGGTAAAATGACGATACTATCAAGCCGAGTCATAGTCTATGGAAGAAGGAGCTTCCGATACATGCTTCTCTGTTTACAACAAGCATTTATTGAGTTCTATCTCGCAAGGTTTCCTTTTTACGAAGTAGCGAACTGAGCTTTAAAATTACAATCTCCAGACATTGTAAAGTGCGGAATGTCTAGTCTCTTGAAAGTTTGGTCATATAAAGTTTCCTTTGCAATAGTTATAGTACACGTCCGTTTTCGAGGCTGAAAGTGAAAATGTTATCTCTGACTATTGTGAAGAGTTATGAGCCCGTCTATTTGAGTTCATTACCATAGATACGCTTGCAGGGCGCAAAACAAGCTGTATCAAGCACAGGTTCTCAACCCAAATGAGCACGCAAACGCCCTCCTAGCCACATGACTCCTTAGCTTATTTTGTACACTTTTGCGATTTTGCAGCGGCCAAATTCTTCTCATTCTGTTTCGTGCCATCCTGAACCTCCTGCACCAACTGTTTGAGGGTATCTGCATCCGCTGCAGTATCTTTCAGACCCTTTACCTGAGTCATCTCCTTGACTTGAGCTCTGGCAACAACAGCCAGTCCATCAGCAGCAGGGCTCTTGATTTCTTCGGCGAGTTTCTGATTCTCGATGCGGGCATTGATGCCCTGCTGTTGAATGTCCAATACAGACTTCTGTTCCTTTTGGAAGTCCGCCGCTTTCGCCTTTCCTCCCTGAACCATGGTCTGCAGAATTTGAACACTGTGACGAGAATATGTTAACGGAGTTCTCTTGCCTTGCACGACCTTACCTATGGATTAATACATGTGAATACGCGTACCCCTTGAGTTCTTGAGCTTGTATGTCAAGATTTTGCTGAATGCCCTTTTCGAGTTGGGTCTGAGCCTCAGTGCACTTGGCACCAGCAACTTGTTGGGCTGGAGCAGCCAAAGCCGCAGCGATAAGACACATGAATACAAAGGGTTTCATTTTTGCGGGTGATGGTTGACGAATAAGCAAATGTCAAAACAAGATGGAGGCAAATGAATAAGAGAATGTAGTGAGTCGAGTAAATCCGGAGAAGACCGCAGTCCACACCAGGTGAGTTGAAGTATTAAAGAAAGGAGTGAAGTTAATATTGAGATGTATGTTACTGAAAGTCTTTGTTGGATATTCCACCTCATCTTATATCTCTGTCACCACCCTGTTCACAACGGCACAATTAATCGGAACGAACCAACGGAGCTATTTTCAAGATGTTCGAATTATCAAATGAACGGAACTGCGCGCGGCTTCTTCAAACTTGATCCCTGTAGAGTGAATGTCATTTGCATCCAATGGTGACAGTGAGGTCGTCTGAACCTGATGTTTCGATTGGTAGAGATTTACACTTTGTCTACGCCCCGGGTAACCAACCCGAGGTGCCGACACCCTGTACTCCCTAGGGTTTCGTTTCTATGCGGAGATCAGCCCCTCTATTCTTGTTCGCTTACGTGGTTATCAAACGGATCGCTAATAATATCAGAGACGGAGGTGAGACTTGATGGGGGAATTTCGTGTCGCAGGCTTTGAGGCGAAACAAATCGGCCCGCCCCGTTTAGGGCAGAGGCTTGCGAAAGCTTGTGAAAGCTTGGATCGGCGGCGGGTGCGCAGCGGCGAACAGGTCTGATGCATTTTAATTTGAGGACATGGGAGGAATTCAGTAGGATAACGCATATACACGCGTCATACCGGCTTCCTGTGCGAAGGCGAAGGGAAAGTGCATACTAGAAGTTGACGCGTACCAAAGAGTTTGGGCTACTGAATGCACTTAACCAGTAGAAGCTTAGCGCATATATCGCATCGGCTATAGCGGAGCAGGATGTCGCTGCAACTGCCAATTACGTACCTCGTCGTCAGCCAGATGCATAAGCTTTCCAGTCTTTTCAAAAAGTATTCTATACTGTTCTGTGATTGTGAACTAGTATGTGGCAGCCGCCTTCCAGCCAGACATTGACCGCCGTGCTTGTCCTCGAGCTTCTGACAATTACAGTGTCAGTTCTCTGGGTGTATTGGGAAGAGCAATTCCTATTCCTTGACAAATATTTTCGTGCTACATCCGAACCTGGGGCGACTACGGGGCTATTGACACCCGAGCTGCAGCTCCCAAAGTGGTGCCCGCTCGGCGTGTGAGCCCGTTACCGAGTCGATGGTAAAATGCCATTGTTTGGTGTTTGATGAATTGATTAACAAACGGAGTTTGCCGCTCCATTGATTTCGAGAAGATAGTTAGTCATGTGTACAGTGGCTAGGAGATTGGTGCTTTCAGGACTAGGCTACTGAAGCGATTCCTAGTAGAAATCCTAAGTATCAAGGGAATCATGGTTCATAGCCTCTCTCTATCTATTTGCGCTTTCCTCCGCACCAGCAAAATATAAGATCGTGGGGCTAGGCATTTAATCTAGTGGTTTCTGCTACTGACACAATAACTGTAACGTAACCGAGTATGGAGCGGGTAAACTCAGATAATGAGTTGGATGAGAATTAAATCCATTCGTTTGGCCATAGCCTCATGGATACAAAGTAATCGATATTGACACCGAGCAACTATCTCCTGGTGATCTTGTGGATCTTCTTTGACTTCTTCTTCGCCAGCGCATTCTTCTCCTTCGCTTTTTTAGTGTCCATCCCTCTATCCTCCTTGGCCTTCTTCCATATCTTCCCTTCACTCCTTTCGTCCTTCGCCTCCAGCTTCTTCTTGTCCTTGCCGCTTAACTTCCTCTTCTTTTGTTTGACAGACCCACCAGCAGGACCATTCAGTGCTGCTGCCCCCTTCTCCCGCTCAGCCATCTTGTCCTTTTCCGACTCAAACCACACACGCCTTGGTCGAGAGTTAATTTCATCCTCATGTTCAATCATATTGATTCCACGCTTGAGGTCGCGTTCCGTGATACTAAGGGTTCGCTCTTCCTTTTCTTCCTTGAGCACCTCTTCAATCTCATCTGCCAGACCACGAATCTTTTCCATCCATCGCTCCGTTTCCTCAGCAGGAACTTGTCGGCTAACGACCTTGGCGCCTTGCTCTCGGGACGCTTTTACAGCTTGCTTGACAATTTTGCGGTCAGGCTCAGCAGCAAGAGTACATGCACGACCACTTCGTCCCGCACGGGCAGTACGACCCACACGATGGAGATAGATCTCGTGAGTTTGAGGCGCTTCGTAGTTGATGACTGTTGAAACGTTCTTGATATCGAGACCACGCGACGCGACGTCGGTAGCGAGCAAGTATGAAGACTTTCCTGATCGGAACGACTCCACGGATTGAATACGCTATGAAGTGTTAGTATGATTAATTGATGATATCGTAAGACACATCTTACCTGTTCCTGGCTCATGTTGCCATGGAGCTCGCTCGCTTTCAGTCCACATAGAGCAAAGACCACACGCACTCTATGAGCCTCCTTCTTCTGTCTAAAAAAGATGATAACTCGTTCCGTGTAAATCTTCTCGCACATGTACATAAGATATGCGAGGCGTTTATCCTCCTTGCCCATTCTCAATCTTATGAATTCCTGCGTCAGACCAGCAACAGTCTGCTTTTTTGCGTCAACCATCAGTCGCACTGGCTTGTCCATGCCAATGCGAATTAGTCTATCAACCGTGCTGGTCATTGTTGCAGAGAAGAGCATAGTCTGGCGTGACTTGGGAATAGTAGTCAAGATTTCGTTCAACTGACTTTCGAATCCTTCTTCGAGCATCCGATCAGCCTCATCAAGAACCAGAATCTCAAGATGTTCGACCTGGAATGCAGCTGTATTGTGCATATGATCGATGAAACGACCCGGCGTGGCGATGACTACATCGGGTCTAGTTCTGAGCATCGCTTCCTGATCGCGTGATGAGAAACCACCAGCCAGGAGGGCAAATGTGATGTCTGTAAAAGATGCAAGCTTCGTGGCGACATTGAAGCACTGCACGGCCAACTCACGAGTAGGCATGAAGATGGCTACACGCGTAGTGGGAATCTTCTTCGGCCGATATAAGAGACGTTCGAGGATGGGGATGAGGAAGGCTGCCGTTTTACCGGAACCAGTTTCAGCGCCTCCCACAACGTCTTTACCCTGCATGGCAATGGGGATAGTTTTCACCTGGATTGGTGTTGGTTCGGTGAAGCCGACTGCTGCAAGACCTTTTTGAATCGGGCGCGAAAGCGACATAGACTGGAACGAACCTGTTCCCTTGGAGCCCCTCTTCTTCTTCACGGACACACTATCCTCCGATGCAAAGAAATCGGCAGCTTTCTTTGCTTCAGCAGCATCTTCCTCGTCGCTTGGGTCGTCTTCTGAGTCTGCATCCTCTGTGTCCGTTGGGTGGGGTACAGATGGGGCAACTGCATCATCATCATCATCAGAAGCCTCGTCCTCCTCTGCTGGATCCTTGACAGATTCATTCTCTTCGTCTTCATCCGCTTCCTCGTCTGAGTCACTCTCTGCGCCCATGCCGAAACCGTCCTCGGCAAGCAGCTCATCATCCTCACCAAAGCCTTCAAAATCACCCTCATCCGAGTCCTCAGCGGAATCTCTCACGGCCTCTTTCTGGGCATTTTTCTTCAGCCGCCGGCGCTCAATGATATCGTCGACATCCACCGCATTGCTCTTCTTCTCGGCAGTTTGTTCGCGGCCCACGGTGCCCTGGTCATTGCCCCAGCCGTCAAAGTCTTGCACAAATCCAGTATCGATATCTCCAACAGCGAACTCGAAGTCGCTCGCAATGTCGTCGTTGTCTTCGACATCCTCGCCTGGCTGGGCAATTTCCAAATCACCCCCGTCGTTTTCGGCTGCAGGCTCGGGCTCAGCCTGCTTCCCCTTCTTTCCCTTCTTCCTCTCTTTCTTCGCCCTTTTTGCCGGCATCTCCTTTAGCTTCACATTCAGATCGGGGTCTTCGGCATGCTTTCTCTTCTTTCCTCGCCCGGAGAGTTTGGCAGCGGCGGCTGCATCATCGGCGCCGCCGTCATCGGAGACATCGTCGTGGTCTGAAATGGTGAAAATAAAATCATCATCGGGTTTTGGCGCCATGATGCAGAGTGTGGATGATTACGAGCGGACAGGCGATGTCGTTGAGCCAAGATCTGACAACGAGGGCAGAAAAAAAAGTGAGCGGACTTGCTTGCGTCGTGATTGGTTAGGAGTCGCGGGCAGTGCCATCCTGACTAGCGCCGGCAGCATCCCACACGTCTCCAGGCATCACCAGCTGTGAGACACTGAGATGCCGTTTGCTGATTTTGGCCCAATAGAACAATCGCATATACGCCACCGGGCGATACACCATGCGCACTAAACACTGCCGCCTTGGGCACATGCTAATTGCCAGACTCGACGCTATTGCTGAACACCTTGTGAATGGCCAGCCTGGTGCAGAGCCTCCAGGTTCCTGGGCTACCTTCACAGGACATCAACTTTAGACAGCCCGTGAGTCACTACTGTGTCTACCGAGGGACGCCCCAGATAAGGCTGCCGTCCGTTTGCTGCTTCCACATTCTGCCCGCGTTTAGCTCGCAGCCTGTTCACTTCAACACTTCAACCCAGCCCAGCTAACCTTTCATTCCTTTCCCCTCATCTTTTCCTTGCATCCCACTTTCGCTTCATTTCATACACCACCATGCGCACTAGGAGCCAGCCACAACGGATGTCGCAAGCCGTGGCGCCTTCCAATGTCACTCGAGTCTTGCGCTCGCGCACTGCAGCTCAGACTACCGCCGCCGCTGCTACTCCAACCACCTTACCAAACAGAGTTACCAAGCCAGTCCCCAGACCCCGCCGCCGCCGTGGTGCAGACCCATGGACACCCAGACGTAAACTTGGCTCCAAGCCCAAGTCTCGTGCTCCAGCACGAGCGCCCACGGTCCACACATGCCGGATCTGCATCGAGGAACAACCCAAGGACCAATTCCCCAGTTGGGTCTCTCCGACTACTAGGAGACGGCCTCGAACTACCGATGTGCCCTTTGATTGCATCATACATCTCGCCCGCAACCCCCGCCGCAAAGCCATCGACCCAGTTTGCAAAACCTGTCTCGGCAACGCCATGTCTGCCCGCATCGACCAGCTCGGCGCCCGCCAAGTCAGCACTGGCTGCCTCGAGCCCGGCTGTCGCAACCACTGGACCTGGGACCACATCATGAAATACATGCCCGCCGGTGCGCCATTGGAAAAGTACAACTTTGAAATGCTCGAGGTGTGGAAGCAAGATGCGTCACCCAAGCCCATCACCTGTATTTCCCCCGCCTGTGGCGCCATCGGCCTCCCAGACCCCACCGCCGCGGGCTTCCCACATGTGGCGTGCCATGCGTGTGCGGTGCGCATGTGTGCTACGTGCCTCGTCCCCTGGCACAAGAAGATTACATGCGCGGAACATGCGTCCCTGCGCATCAACAACCAGATGAGCGACTCCGAGAAGGAAACGCTCAAGTTCATGCAGACCAAGAACGGCAAGCGCTGCCCAAACTGCCAGATAGTTATTGAGAAGGATGGCGGCTGCAATAGCATGATTTGCACAGGGTGCCACAAGTTTTTCGACTGGGATGCTGCTGGTATGGCTTGTCACGTGTTATATTTGAGCATTGCTGATATTGTGATTAGCGTCCGCTGTGCCCGGAGCGGTGAAGGCTATCCAGGTTTCTGATTATAACCCATATGTGAACGCTTTCCAGCCGCATCGCGTCTGCGAAATGGATGCCATCGAACGAGAGAAGCGTCGCAAGTAAGCCGTCCAACCTCGGGCCCTGAGTACTTGTCGTTACCAAAACAACAGTTTGGAGGGAGCGTTGTGGATACTGCAAGTACTGTGAGTTCCTCGAGTAATTGATCCTATATGAAGTGTGCTAAGCCTACACACTTGTTTATGTGTGGTTGGGGAGATTATGAGTTGTTGAATAGGGATTGAAAACTTGTACTTCTCTTCTTTTCTGGATGGCAAATGCATGGATAGTCAATCACAAATGCAATGTTTCGGCTTACTCCCAACTCAAATCTTGCTTGGTGCCAAAGTCTTCCTTGTATTCAATTCCTGCTAGTCGTCATACATGCAATAAACAACCTCTAGTTAACCTTGCATTACCACCCAAAACTAACACAATTTCACCAATGGCGCCATGTTGGCAAATATTGGATGACTCGGAGCCCCAAAGCTCCAAAATTGTTAAATTTGTTGTCTGCCTCGAAACTAATTACAAAGTGCGTCCAGCCTAGTCTGACAAAGAAACACTCCCGCGCAATGCACGCATACCCAACGACGGGACTCCTGCCCAAATCAATCAAATTCACTTGAATGTCTCGCGACGCGACCTGACATATGCCATGTATCTCCCATTTCTCTTTTAAACGCCTGTTAACACCGACCGGATTGGACTAGGGGATGCAGTATGATGTAAAGAAGCGAAGAAGCGAAGAAGTTGTGATGCCGTGAAGAGAGGTGGGTGTTCAAACCTTTTTGTGTTTTTCTTTTTGGAACGCGCGCTCAAGCGGTCCTTTTCTTCCTTTCCCCCCCTGGTTTTGTTGTTAGAGGTCCGACTTGACGAGGTACCAACCCGAGAAGGCGTCCATATTCAGGAGTTTCGCACGTTGGTATTAATCCCGTGGTTCGGTCAAGGTGGCAGTCTACTGAGTAACCACATCCTTGGTTGCGCGTAGAAGTAGAATCGCGACTGAATAAACTCATGTCAGAAGTGTCCAGTAAGTCCTACATGGAGAATAGGAAGGGTGAAATAGCGAACATGTGCAAGCTTAGCTGAAAGAGAACCTATACCGCCGTCGGGGCAACCACTGGAGCCACCCCATTGGTGGCAGGATCGCGTTTGCGCTTTGCTGCTCGATGCTCGCTGTCCTGTATTAGCAAAATGTCAGTAAGAAAGCGTGAGCACTCCTGGGGCGCAGGTTAATGCCTCGGAGTTTTGGGTTTGTCGGCACGCACGTCGAATCCTGTCTCATTCAATTGGCGCTTAGCACTGCCCTTTCCGTTCTTTTTCTTCTCCTTGACTGGCTTCTTTGGCCGGACTTCGCCGGCGACGAAGACGTCGTCGGGGAGTTGGGTGCTGAGGTTGTTAGCGTATAAAAAGTAATAGATGGAGGGTATACTTACTTCCGAGTGTGAACTACTTTGACGGACATTGTTGCATCGTTGTACAGATTAGACTCGGTGACCTTGGAGCGGAATTGATTCGTTGGGTAAGAAATGTCGAGGGTGCTGCGTTCTGGGGAATGGTTAGCGGTGGAGGAGTACACTAGGATTAGAAAAAAATCATACCCTGTGGTAGTCTGAGACCAATGTAGAAAGTTGTTGTGTAGATGATGTGATCTTCGGTAGTGCCCGCCTCAGGTACCTCCGAGGCGGGGATGATGTAGTCGAGGCTGCCTTTAGAGACTGCATCCACCTGGTCTTCGTTTTTGCATCTATGGACACGCTCCAAGCCCTCAGTAAACGGACGAGCAACATCAATGCCGGTCTGTCCCTCATCGATGCCTTGGACAAGGATACGGACTTTTGACTGCACCAGTCCGTGGAAGGTGAGATCAGCTTCTTTGGTGCGACTTGCAGCAATCACGCTGAGGTAGTACTTGTGGTCCTTTGTGAAGAAAGAGTGGCGGTCGAACAAGGCGTTCCAGGATTTGTGACCTGCGAAGACATCACGTACGATACCGTCGGCTCGCACAAACTCCTCCATCATTATCTGTTTGGTTGACGTTGTTATCGTGTGAGTGGAACACATGGCGGGGAACGCGGGTGTGATGACGGGCATGAGATGCCGGGCATCTCCGCTATAGACCTAACGGGATGAGCTGAGGAAATCCAAGAGGGGAGAGGGGTCAACTTACGGCAGGATTCCACACACGAAGACTATACTCGGGCAGCTCATGATCTTTCAGCATGACAGGACGCGGCCAGTTCCACTTGTGCATGAGATTAAAGAACTTGGCGAGGATAGTAGCACCACAAGCCATGGGATAGAGCTGGCAAATGCGAGCGACCATGATAGCCCAAGCAATTCCACCAGGGTAGCCAAAGACTGCCCCGTATATGCCGCGACGATTCGCCCAGAGCTTGACGGCGCGCAGCGCATATCGGAAATGGCGGCGTTGGGGCACCGAGGCGAGCAACTCTTTGACTACACGGGTGCCATTGACGCTTCGAATGGTTGTCTCGTCCAGATGGCGCAATATGGACTTGTCGACAGTCTCCATTTCCTTGGGGACCGAAGACACAGTGGGCAAGGAAGCAAAGAGCACGTCCAGACTGACGCCTCGGTATTCCATCTTGATGATGGGCACAAAAGCATCCTCGACGGGGACGAGCTCGGTAATGTCGGCGGCATTGGAAAGCTCTCGGAAGACGGAGGGGAATTCTCTGAAGAAGTCTTCGATGAAGACATGCTTGGGCACTGTAACGAGTGTGTCGATGTCCGAGGTTGGGCCATGGACTCCGAGGGCGTAGCTGCCAAAGAAGAAGATCTTGCCGCCGGCAGCATCCAGCACGGATTGCTTGACCCCCTTCAGCTTGCCGGTCCTGCGGACAAACTCCTCGACCACCTTCTGCACGTGCGCCAGCACTTCTTCTCGCCGCTTGTTGCCCTCGGGAGTTTCGAAGACGTTTTCGCTCGTCAATGTTTCGATGAGGTCATCGTTGAGCTTGTTGTCAGCCGCAGTGGGAGGCGCATCGGATATGGCGGCGGTAATGCCCCAGGTGGGCTTTTTCTTCTGGTCGTCCATGATGCCTAGTCGGGGGAGCGATGGCGATGGGCTGTTGCGCGGGATCCGAGGTACTGCGGCGAGGTACCGTCGAGGCAGGCGCGGTTTGAGCGTCTACGGCGGGAGAAAGTGGAGGTGAAGTAATCAGCGCTCCGGCATAGTGAGGCGATCTTTGTGCAGGCCAGTCTGGCTGTGAAAGGATGCAGACGGACACAATGCTTCGTTGTTGCGCCGGCTTTAGGAAACGGCCAGCGCCAAGATGCACGCGCCACTCCCGGCTTCCTTTCGCGACTCTACAGCCACGGGACGCGTCGAGCGTGCTTAGCTCACCCTCACATTGAATTGGTCTATTGACACGTCGCAGCTCACGCGATGGATTCTACATCACTGAAAACACCAACTTAGCAAACGAATGAAGGTAAGAATGCTCCTACTTCCCCCCCTGTTCCTGCAGCATTTCTTTCGCTGGCATCGTGGCGAACCTGCTCATGACCTCGAGATTCTTCTCCTTGCTCATCTTCTGGTCGCTTTTGCTTATTTCCGCCAAAATCCTGAAGTAGTCTATGTAGAAAGCAGGAGTGTATGTGTTGAAGAATTTGGCCTCTTGGTCAGTTGGATTCGAGAACGTATGCGGCGCACGAATAGGGACCGTGACATAGTCTCCCACATGGGCATCGTGATAGGCACCGTCTGGTGCGTGGAACCGCACCATCCCCTGCGTCACGAGGAAAGTCTCGTCATGCATCTCATGCCAGTGCGCTGGAGGCCCTGCCGTATTTGATGGCAGCGTAAATTCGGCAGAGCCGATACGATTGTCTTGCATATGTCAGAAGTTGCGCAAGCAATCCTATCCGCAGGGTCGCACCTGTCCTCGACCCATCCTCCATGATCCTACAAATAATGTTGCCCAGCTTCAGCGTCTCACCAGATTTGGCGGGAACAAAATTAATGGGACGCCGCGGCATCTTCATCGCTGCGAGCGCTTGTCGAGCTTCGTCGTCCATGATCGAGGGATGACAGTCAATTTAGCTATAAGAATTGACCAACAGTGAATAAACCAGAATTCAAACGAGAACGAACAAGCTGAGATTGAATGACATGTTTTACCGAAGCTAATATACGAGTTCCGGACCCACTTAGGACCCGGCATTGCGGAGAGCCATGCCAACGAAATCGATACACAATCACGGCTTCTACATATAGTGTTCCATGGCAGAAATAAGGACTGCATTCTAACCATTCTAAGAAAAGAGCACATAAATAAGACAGAAGCCCATTCAAGGCATCTGCATTCATCCTGCTGCCTCCCAGACCAAAGCCGCTATTGATGCTACGGATGCCCCACGTCCAAAGATAGTCTAGTGCGGGGAAGCTCCCCTCGTGGGTCTCTAAATGCACCTTTCCGCTTTGAATTACGCGTCTGGGTACACTATTTCGCAGGGCGTAGTGGATATGCCTGCTGCGTGTGTATATCGTTGCCTAAATGCAAAAATGTAATATTAGGTGAAAGCAAGTATGCTGCTATCACACTACACCACTCAACCCAGAATCCCTCAGCTCTCTAGTAATCACAAAAAATGGCAAAGAAACACTTCGCAATCCTCGAGAACAACCCCGAGGTAATGAACCACCTCGCCCGAGCGCTAGGACTAGATGACAAACTCTCATTCTACGACATCTACTCGCTCACTGACCCCGACCTACTATCCTTCATCCCACGTCCCGTCTACGCACTCCTCGTCATCATCCCACTCACGCCAACATGGCACGCAGCACGCGAAGCAGAAGACAAAGACAAAGCCGAATACACTGGCAAGGGCGACGCCGAGCCAGTCATATGGTTCACGCAAACCATAGGCAATGCATGCGGCAGCATTGGTCTCGTACATAGCCTACTGAATAGCGGCGCCGCAGCACACATACAAAAGGGTTCGGTTCTAGACCAGATTCGGACCGATGCGCTGCCAAAGGGCATCTGGGAACGGGCCAGGGTTCTGGAGGACTCGGTCGAGTTTGAAAAGGCGCATGCAGATGCTGTAAAGCTGGGAGATACGCCTGCACCCACGCCCGTGACTGAAGATCATTCTGGTCAGCATTTTGTGGCGTTTGTCAAGGCAAAGGATGGCCATTTGTGGGAATTGGAAGGGTCTCGGAAAGGTCCGTTGGATCGGGGCGTGCTGGATGATGATGAGGACGTATTGAGTCCTTCGGCTTTGGAAATGGGCTTGAGCAGATTGATGAGGGTTGAGTTAGAGAATGGTGGTGACTTGAGGTTCTCTGCTATTGCCCTTGCGCAAAGCCTAGACCGACCAAATGTTCATACGTCAACCAAGATGGTCATTGGGGGAATATAGCATAAAAAGCTGCATCACACAACGATATGCATCAAATCGGTGAGCTGTAAACTGTAGATTCCTGGCGTGATATCAACGTTCTCAATAGTCTACAAGGGCAAAAATAAGTTCACCTCAACACAGCACAGCCTCGAAAAGCATCGAAACCCGCCAAAAAAGATATTGAAGCATTCTTCGAAGTCCATGGGGCCTGTTATATCGTTAATGACGATATCTAAGATGTGAAATGGGATTGAACTTACTCGAACCCACAACCTTTGGTGAACAGGCACAGGACCGAAAACCAACGCGCTACCATTGCGCCAAGACTCCAGAATGTGCTTTGATAATTAAAATGGAAAAATCTTAGTTAATATAGGAGAGATCTTAGAGAATTGGATATATAAACCATCTGAAAAGGCCTCATAGATGCTTTGTGCAAACGCGCGAAGCCTTTACGTATCTAATAGTGGGGTAGTGGGGCAAGGAATGAAAATCGATCGTGCAAGTCAAGTCGGAAGGCGACACCCGCAACGACCAACCTCTGTTCCCAACGAGCATCAACATGGCCGCGTCAAGTTGCCTTGACCTATTCGGCGGTGGTTGATGCCGTTATACCTTCAAGAGGTCAATTTAAGAGAGGTCAGGCCTGTGTCATGTCTAGTCAGCGTCGTTGGAACACCCTTTCTAGGCGTGTGCTTTATAATATAACGAACATTTCCTCAGATCTGGGAACGCCGAATATGTGCTAAAAAGCATTCTTTAAATAGATCCCCAGCCTTCAGTCAAGATATACGACCTAGGCTCCGTCAGTCACCCCGTATACGCCTACCATTAGACACCATGCCGGAACAAGGTATCTTTTTATATAAGTACCTCACAAACGACTACGTGAGTTTGTCTAGAAAACTAATCCCAATCTGAGCCCGAAAGCGAATTCTCAAGACTATTTTACAGGGTATTGCTAAACTTCACGACTGTGATATCGTTCATTCAAGTATGCCGTGTAATATCTGGCTGTCCAGTCATGTCATCGACAATGTCTAATCTGGCCTGGATGTCAAACTTGACAATATTGTGGTTGATTACCGCCATTTTAACCAATATATCGTAGTCGAACAAGTGTAGATGCCCGATCTTGAGAATGTAACCTATTTCCCTAAGTCTAGGTGTATCAAAGGAATGCTAGCAGGCAATGGTGATCGACGTAGTCATAAAGGTCATTTCAAGGGAGAGCTCAATGAACCTACCGATTTATACGCATTTGGTCTAGTAGTAAGTGTTTAACTTACCTAGGAGCTTTCTAGTACTAACAAATAAGTGTGTCTATGCCATCCTTGTGCGTGTCATAGTGGTGCTGATAGAAATTTTGAACTACACAAAGTGAATATGCACCACCCGCGTTTGTACATCTTCAGCGCCAGGCCTTATACTTTGGAGATAAACACGGCCTGAACGGACTTATGATGCATGTCGGTGATGAAGGGATAAACTGCCAGGGCCTGGGAATGTCCTGGGAGAACCGTAATGAAGATGACATCCCGTATGTGCCGTTCAAAGAATGGACGAATATCGACTCGACGTTCAAGGACTTGATCCTAGGATTGACTTGTTTGGACCCTTCGAAGAGAACCACTGCCTGATAGGCATTAGAACATCCTTAGTTGAAGGCATTGAGATTGTTTAGATAATGAAAACGCAGAGTGTTTCACAATTCAAGTTCTCCGAATACCCGCAATCTTAGACTTGATTATTAGTTTTGATCCAAAGCAATTTTCTACTGTAGATTTATGTCTTGATACTAAATTGTGCTCCGTGGTCTGACGAAAGAAAAAACGTTGTTCGAGGCCAAGAGACGGCCTCAGGATCCGTCCTAGGGCACCGAGTGACCAATAATTAAAAATATATGACGCATGATAAAGCTTTGGTATATTGCATAATAGTTATGTAGGAATTCGAGTTGTTGAGTATGCATTCGCGTAGGCGACATCTCGGTTCCCAATCCGTCGTAGTCGACGCCTATGCACTGCTCTTGCCAGTTTTGGCTAGAGAAGCGAAGCCAACAAAATCGGCCTTCTCACCGTGCTGACAGTAACACTACTTATACAAATCAACTCGCTGGCTGAATTGACTCATCAAAATCTAGTATCAATTATATAATTGGGACGTATGCCGTGTTGGCTTTTCAGGACGCTTTCCAGAACAGACACCTCCTAAGGAGACCCAACAACTACAACCAAGATGTCGAATGAACAACAACGCATGCAGCTTGTTAGCGCACCCGAAGCGATAACTTTTGTTGAGAGGATTCTAATTGGAAATGGAGTCCCTAAAGAAAACGCTGTTATCGTCGCGAGATGCCTTGTCGAAGCCGATCTCAGAGGGGTGGATACGCACGGAATGAACCGCATCCCTTCCTATATGGCCCGCATACGTGAAGGCGTACTGCGGGCGGATGCATCACCAACCATACACCGAATAACTCCTGCGGTAGCCCAAATTGATGGTCACAATGGTTTTGGCTTTCTCGCGGCAAGTATGGGCATGTCTACCGCTATCGAGATGGCACAAAATATTGGCATTGGCATGGTCTCTATCAAGCACTCGAATCACTTCGGTATGTCGGCTTGGGTGGTTCAGCAAGCTCTTGATGCTGGAATGATGAGCTTAGTTTTCACGAATTCTTCTCCAGCCCTTCCTGTATGGGGAGGGAGGTCAAAGCTCATGGGCGTTTCGCCAATCGCCTGTGGAGCCCCAGGTGGGGAGAAGGGCCGACCGTTCATTATGGACATGGCCCCGTCTGTCGCCGCGCGTGGCAAGATATACAAAGCTTTGCGAAGAGGTGATAAGATTCCCGAGGACTGGGCTCTTGACAAGGATGGGCAAAAAACCGACGACCCGGCAAAAGCGCTCGAAGGTGTCATGCTACCCATGGGTGGACCTAAAGGGTCGGCTATCGCTGTTATGATGGATGTTTTCTCGGGAGTGCTGTCTGGTAGCGCATTTGCAGGGCATGTCACCAATCCTTACGACCCCTCAAAGCCGGCGGATGTCGGCCATTTCCTTGTCGCTATCAAGCCCGATCTATTCATGAGCGTCAAAGAGTTCAAAGAGCGGATGGACTATCTGTACCAACGCGTTGTTGGTTCTGACAAGATGGTAGGTGTCGACCGCATATTTTTCCCTGGCGAAATTGAAGACCTAAACAAAGAGGAACGTCTGAAGTCCGGAATACCACTTGTGGACGCCGAAGTGCAAGCCTTGAACAAGGAGGCTAAACGTATTGGAGCCGCATTCCTTCAAACTTCAGTACCGGCCGCGGCTGCAAGGTGTCGACTCTAGGCCTACGCTAAGATCAGTTTATAATCGGAGCATATTACATTGAGCACTTGTCATGCAGATGAACGGCTAGACCCCGGGACGAGGCAGCAAGAACACTTGCCTTGAGCTTCTCGAAGAGGTGTCCGCCAATCAAAAACACTTCAAACCGTGCTTACTGTTGGCGGCAACGCTAATTTGAGCGATCCATCGTGTTTGACAGGCCGGGGCGGATCTTCAACAGCTTTTGATTCGCCAAGTGCGTCCGATACTAAGCTCCACAATATGCATGGCCAAGGAAGCTTTGGCCGCCTAAGCCTGTTGAGCACCCGCCATGGTGTTCTGGGCATGTAACATTGCTGCTACTGGCGCCATCCGAAGTCGTACGGAATTATTCTGGGGCAAACTCGGTCAACTTCCGCATGCAAAATCGGTCATCTTCCGGGCTGTCAGTATCGGAATGGCCTTTATCCAGTGCCCAAGCCGGGCGAAAACGGTAACGATCCACCACGTCCCCAGTCACCAAGCCTAGGGTATCTCGTAGTCGTAAAGGACGTGCGCATGTTGTAGCTCCGTAGCCCGAAGCGAGTTCAAACTGGATCGTCAACTGGTTGGAGGGTGTGCAGGGTGCGTGATTACTCCGCATTCAGCAACTCCGCATGGCATACCCCACACATGGGGCCCCCAAAGTTATAAAGTATGTTCTCTCCTCGTTCTTTGGATGCCGTTTACGGCCGTCATCAATACCGCATCTCTCTTTTTCTGTTTCTGAGATCGGTCCTGTCGACACATTGTCATCATGTGGAATCCATGGCGCGAGAACTTGAAGGACACCCCGAAGGAGTCGCTAAACTGGAGGCTATGGTATGGAGTCTTTGTTTTCGGCATCATGGGCGCTGCGCGTGGTATCGATGAGGGCCTGATCGGTACGACAGCTGAATTGCACCCTTTCAAGAAGAAGTTCGGTCTTGAGGATCCGAACAAGTCAAAACACGACAAGGCTGAGCTTTTGTCAAATATCACATCGATGGTTCAGATGGGTTCAATCCTGGGGTCTATGATTGCTTTCTACCTGACCGATAAAATCGGCCGTATTTGGGCTACACGTCAATTGTGCCTCGTGTGGGCTGCTGGTATCGGAATCTTTCTCGCAGCTTCGGCGAATGGTAACGTCGGCATGATCTATGCCGGCCGTTTCATTGCAGGTATTGGCATTGGACAAACTACTGTCGTCGCCCCTACATACCTCGCGGAGACTGCACCTAGGGCCATTCGTGGCCTCTGTGTTTGTGCATTCTCTGGATCTGTCTACCTGTGAGTATCATCCCTTCGTTCCTACTGTGATAAATTTTCTGATATTAGCTTATTATAGTGGAATCATGCTGGCATACTTTGCAACATGGGGATCCAGCTTACACATTTCTCCGAAAACGGATGCACAGTGGCTCGTGCCAAACAGCATGCATTTAATGTTCGCTGGTGTCATCTTTTCCCTTTCCTTGTTTGCTAAGGAGAGCCCCCGCTGGCTTATAAAGGTCGGCCGTCATGAAGAGGCGCTCGCAAACCTGTCTCACTTACGCCAATTGCCCCCTACTCATTCCTATGTCACTGCCGAAATTGTCGACATCAACGATCAGCTCAATCGGGAGCGTGAAGCGACTATGGGTACAACCTGGCTAGGACCAATTCGTGAACTTTTGACAAGCAAAGCCAACCTTTACCGTCTCCAACTCAGTATTCTATCACAAGTTTTATCTCAATGGAGCGGGGCGTCTTCAGTTACAATTTATGCCACAACTTGGTTTGCGGCAATGGGCGTGAAGGGCCAGAATGAGAAGTTGCTTGCTACTGCGATTTTGGGTACTGTCAAGTGAGTCTAAGCCTTTGTGCACAATTCCCTGCGACTTGGCTGACAAGATTATAGATTCGTGTCTAGCATGACTTGTGCCTTGTTCTTGATTGACTACCTCGGTCGCAAGCGATCCCTATTTTCTGGAATCACCATACAATTTATTTCCATGTTTTACATAGCTATATTCCTACTCACCGATAAGAGTGCTGGAAGCGCAGAAGGCGTACAAAGTGCGAGCCATAAACATGCTGCGATGGGCGCCATTGTTATGATCTACTTTAGCGGCTTCGGTTGGGCGCTTGGCTGGAACAGCATTCAGTATCTGATCAATTCCGAGATCTATCCACTGAGACTCCGTGCTCTGGGTGGCTCTGTTGCCATGACTTTCCATTTCGTCAACCAGTATGGTAACTCCAAGGTAAGCCATTACACTACTGTAAACTCCTACAATATCCTTACATTCTCTAGGCCGTACCGCTCATGTTCCTTGCCATGACAACAGGTGGAACTATGATGCTTTTCAGTTGCGTAACTGCCCTCGGCTTTGCATGGGTATGGTTTTTCCTACCCGAGACCGCTGGAAAGAGTTTGGAATCGATTGACGAGATCTTCAATCTTCCATGGTACCTCATTGGCCGTAAAGGTGCTGGCCTCACGAAGGGAACCGGTGGTATCTCGGAGGTGTTGGACAATGCTGGTGAAAAGGCCGCAACCGCCGAGATGGAGCATGCGGGTGTTGACACCCATAATCAAAGGATTGAACAGAAGGTTTAAGAGGCAACGAGCCATGTGTATATTTTTTAAAGTTGGCGTTCTACTTATAGCCTTCCATGTTCAGGCGCTGGATAAAACGGGAGAAAATATTGGGGCCGTATTCAGGTGAGAATCGGCAACAGTATCAATATCTGAAATGTCAACCAAGCTCTCAAGTTTCATGAACCATACTTTATTCCCAAAAGTCTCGCTATAAAAGTTACTTTTGTCTCTCAATCGCGGCCATGAACAAAGCTGCGTTCCTTTGCTATATACTATTTACCAGATTGAACAATAATACAAGAAGAATATGGGAAGATATGCTGGCTACCAAGTATATAGTTTCATAATCATGACGCAGCGTACTTGGCCGTGTAAGAAACCTATACGATTACATGTTTTTGGGGATGCATAGTTACTGAGCCCGTTCATAGACTACGTGAAGATACTCGAATACAAACACTCATGAATAGTAGTTTGTGACAGCTTTTTCTGATTTTTTTTTGGATATAAGTTGTTATCACACTACAAGATGAGGTTTAGATAAGGTCTCAGATACATCAGTGCTACTGTAATTACATATAACATTGGGAATTTGTGAGATGATTTGATGCTTGATGTTTCAACAACTAACTGAAAGCTATTACATGGTTTGTCTTTTCTCGGCATACGAGAGGTCAGACTCCCAGAATAATATCAGTAAAAGAAGATGTGATATGCGATTATATACGCTATGAACCTTGATAGAGCCTTGTTATAAGGAGACATAGGTCTATGTATTCGACCTATTAACGCCGTAATAGCAGGTAATATAGTAAAATAATGGCTGGTTTGAGATGGAGCAACGAATCCACGACTCATGAATCTCTTGGTTGTCACAGTGAATGTCTTGAACCTGAAAAAGCTGGCAAAAAACCCCTGAGACATATATAGGTGTTTGTCGGTAAAAAGATGCAGGTCTCGCTATAAATGCGCCCGTTTATTCTCACAAACGTTGAACATGTTTGGAGCATACTTGTTCAATTGGCATTCGCTCCATTGAGTGAGACATTATGTGAGTGGTGTGGACCTCCCGTCGCGTTAGCTTATCTACTGCACCAATACAATATTTATATTTTGAGGCCAGTGCCCTATGCAGGACTATGTGATAGATAACCTGGCTAACTAACGATGCGGTACCATGTTTGGCCCTCTGACTATATCACGGCGCACCAAAAGCTGGGGGTATTAGCGGAGTCCGAACGGCACAAATATTCTACTTTCGCCTGGTGATAATCAATTCCAATCAACCTCTAACAAGCGCGACGAGCATCTCAACCATCTGCCTCTTCAACCTCTACTTGAGACTAGCGCATCAAGATCAATTTCCCCAACCGCCAGCTCGTACGGCTCCACATAGAAAATGCAGAGCAGCAGAACACCAACCTACGTTGACCCATCTCTCAGTCTTGATGCCATAGAGATGTTAGAGAATCTTGTGCGAAGGTCGAACCACGCTCAGAATCTTGCCCCTCGACATGGAATGCTCTGGCGCGCAATCATTGCACTTGCTTTTCTGGGATATCTGAGCCTCGCAATCTATGCTTACATGAATTTCCGCAAATATGCATGGCTAATCCTCATAAGCTGGTTGGCACTTGGCATTGTAAGTTTATCTGTGCTATTTTTGTGACCATATTGAGTTCTCATGATAAGTTCTATAGGTCGTTGCGGTAATGATCAAAATCTGGATAGACAGTGGCCTAGAAAAAGAGGAATTACACCTCACAATCGAATATGGCATTTGATGTGGCTTGGGAAGTCGAACTTTCCGCAAACTGCGACCGGAGATATTGCGCAAACCCTGAGAGAGTGTTAGTTTGTATCACATTTACCATCGTAGTCGGCTGCTCAGAATATGTCCAGATAATGATGCCCATTGCTTAAAACATCTGAGGATTCGGAATTTACTGTGATTTAGCTAGGCTTTAGAATGAGAGGCAACGCCTTATCACTGCGAAGCATTACGTGCCAAGGTTAGCCTTGAAGTCACAACAGTAGGAAGAACTATAGAACTAGAATTACGGAAATGCTTTCACGTACAATGAGAACCGAATAAATTCCAGACCAATAATAATTTGATAACTAGCTATTGGGAATGTCAGACAGCGAGTGTAAAATTGACACTCCGATTCCATGCTGAGCACCCCAAACGCCGCAGGCGAAATCTAAGTTTCTGCTTGATTGCCATGTACTATCCTCGTGCTTTCGAACATGATTGATTCTTGTGTGGAACTCGAAATAGGAGGAATCTGAATATTACGCTCTGATTTGAACATTTCCCAATTCTCTTCACAAGCTTCGCTGCTATCTTCATGTTCGTGGGCCATGTGTGCTGAAAGATTCTTCACGCCATGATTCTTCTGCGCGATCTTGTCGAACGGAACCCGGTTTTCCTTAATAGATTTGCTCTTGCGAATGACTATTCCACCCTCAGCAGGACGGGAAACCCCCTCTTTGCTAGCTCCGAAATTTTCTTTACACGAAAGAGGGAAGAATCACTGCTAGAACTTAGCCCAAAGTTGAGCTTGGTCTGATCGACATTGGCTGTAGTGAACGAGCCTCGTTATCCTTGCGACCCTTGAGTGTAGTAACCGCATTTTCCACGGTTTTATTTAAAGACTCGAGGTTCGTACCATCAAAAGAAAGGACGGGGGAAGTCGTCTTCTGCGGAGGAGAAACGACGCTTTCCGGGTCTCTAGTCTGACAAATTTTCCCTCTGCGTGCTTTTTTCTCCTTGCTGATGTTGTTGTTTGTGGCCAGGTGGGTTTTGCCCTTGACGGTAACTGTCCTTATTCGTCAGTTGGTCTTTCGAACTCCATTATCCAATTTAGGATGGCAGAACAAGCGGTTCGCCTCTTCGTAGTCTCTTACAAATGCCGTTGTTCAATGATGGGCTGCGGAACGATTGTGCACAATCCGCATGACGCTCAGTACCTTCACAAACATGGACGTGGTGATTAGGGATTCTCCTGCCTCCAGGCTCTCAAAACGTAACATCGCTCAAAAAGCAAGTATAAAAATGGGTACATGATTGTTGATGAAGGCGGACAAGTCTCTGAGACGCCCTAACTGAATATCAAAGTTCAAAGTGAGGCAAAAGGAGGATACCGCCTTTCCAAAATATGCACACTTGATTATCGTAATAAAAAGCATGCTATCCACAGAACCATAGATTTGAATAAGCGGTTACCACAACTAGGAGATGTCAGTTCTTGATGTGAATATTCCTAGACCTCTTGGATGTTCGCGGCTCGAAATGGCAACCAGGCTGATACTAGTGTCAATTTCTCGTGATGTAATAGCCCAAACAAGGGCTTTTTGGACGATCCCCTTCCTACAGTCCATAATCATGTGTCCAGCTACTATTTGAGAGAGGGCGTGAAGGTTGGAAGACCGATCCTCCAATTGCAATCGCCCGTGCAAACGCAAGACAGCCACACAATGTCGTACGTCGGAAACGTGGTCGGTTATGCACCCAAGACTCGAAGCTGAGTGAATCAACAGTGAGAAGTGCGCAAACTGGCGAGAGGCAAATAGTATGCTAGCGTGCGATGTTCCGTCGGGCAATCGCAACGTGCATTAGCGGAACGGAGCCGGCGTCAGACTGAGGGGGATCCGTCCGACCATGACATCACTTGGCTAACAGGCCCAGCCAATACGACTACGCTTCTGGAACAGATATGGGCATCGGTGACTTTAAAGCACCCCACTCTGCACTCGTTTGAATGCAGATGTTTTCCTTTGCCGTGGTAGGCGAGCACATGGATCCCGCGCCATGCCCTGTCTGGAGCCGCCACGCTTGAACAGCCAGGTACTTCTGGTTGCTCCAGGCACGCTGGTGGCAAATTCCAACCCGCCGCCACGGGAGATCCCCACAGGAATTGTGGATCGGCTTCCAGTCTCTTGCTTTGAGATTTCTATAAAGTCTTGGGCGGGTCCGTTGTTTTCGTGGGGCAGCTGCGCGCTCAGTTTGAGACACACCTGAGCCGTTTTCCCTTACAAGGAGCTTCGCGTAGGATACTTGGAACGCGGATCCTTGAACTTCTCTCATTTCATACATCTTAGGCTACAAATGTCGCAAAAGCCCATCTTTGTGGCTACTCACCCGAGGGCCTGCTCGACGGCTTTCGAGCGTGTATGATGTCAATTTGTGATTCAGGAGTAGCGTTGCTTACATCCCTTAGGTGTTTATGACCCGACACAAAACTCTTCAATGTGTGCATGAGCCATTTGGTGACGCATTTTACTTCGGACCGGAACGTCTTGCTGAGCGTTACGAGAACGATGCTCAAAGCCGGAAAGAGAGCGGTTACTCTGAGAGCACATACAGAACAATCTTTGACAGGGTTGTGAAAGAGAACTCAGAGGTTCGTGTGACATTTTTCTGACTTTGGTTGTTGACTTTCTATCATGATTTTTCTCAATCCTCGAGATGAGGTTGAAACTCTCTCACGATCATTGGATGGTCAAGACCATCTCTTATTCGCCATGACGAACATCATGTGCGCCTCCATGTATACCCCCCGATTGACGCCTATTTATATCTCAACCGCGCAAATTCGCATAGATCCTACCTGGCAGACTCATTAGAGGTACATCCTACGATTTTATGCCCCTGTTTGTGGATAATTCATGGCCTTCGTAGTTCAACGCCTACATAACAACAAGGCCATGAAACTATGTCTACGCGAATCGCCATGTTCAGTCACACTACTAAAAGGCTATCTCAATCACATTTTCTACCCCTTTCGCTTAAATAATGCCAAAATTGGCTGAGAAGAAACTCACATCACCCAGGGCAAACGCGTCTTCATCAAGGACATGGCCCAATATTGGGTACCACCCAACGGAAAACCCTCAACCGTGGCACCCTCTCTAGCCAACTACCGCCGAGGCGTCGGAACAGACACCACTCAGCTCTCCCTAGTATCATCACACGTACCCGATGGGTCTCCCTACCCCTACAACACGCAAGGCGAGCCGAACAACCCTACAGTCATCCCCGCGGATCTCCTCGCAACCTACCACTTCACCTTCCTCATCCGCCACCCGAGGAACAGTATCCCCAGCTATTATCGCTGCACCATCCCACCCCTCGACAAACTAACCGGCTTTCACAACTTCCGCCCGGATGAAGCAGGCTACGAAGAACTCCGCCGCCTCTTCGACTACCTCCGTAGCGAAGGCCAAATCGGGCCCAAGTCCGCTGGCCGCCCCGCCGAGTCCAACGGCGTCAACGGCCACAGTAACGGTATCAACGGCACCAACGGCATCAACGGCGTCAATGGCACCAACAGCACCAATGGCGTCAATGGCATCAATGGCCACGGTAGCGTAGAAATCTGCGTCATCGATGCAGACGACCTACTCGATAACCCGTCCGGCACCATCCAAGCATTCTGCAACTCCACAGGCATCCCATGGGTGCCCGAAATGCTGATCTGGGACACGGAAGAGGATCAGGCGATTGCCAAGGAGGCATTTGAGAAGTGGAAGGGGTTCCACGAAGATGCGCTGGACAGCACGGAATTGAGGGCGCGCACTCATGTAAGTTTAACTCGACATATTTGGGGCTTGGATACGGGGGGCTAATTGGGAGCAGAAGAAGAAGCCGAAGAGTGACGAGGAGCTGTTTGTCGAGTGGACAGAGAAGTATGGCGAGGAGGGGGCGAAGGTGATTCGCGATACGGTCGCCGCGAACGTGGGCCATTATGAGTACTTGAAGGGCTTTGCTGTGAAGGTGTAAAGCAGTATGGAAACTAACTAGTCCACCGGTTTCGGCAAGTAGTTTTAACGCTAGGTAAACATATTCCTCTTTTTAGTTATACCGTACCATTCAAAGGCACGGCGCAACGGAGTGCCTTTCTGTGTATTGCTTTTTCCCCCTCAGGGCACTGGAAATGGGGCGGGGCGGTATTCAAGTCCCGTCGCACATAGCCTTACACCGCCACACGTCCTGCTATCTCACATCAGCGCCCACGCCACACGTAACGTGCTCGCCTCGCCCACGTCCTCCGGTCGAGCACCGCACCGGAAGCACGTAAACGCTCTAACGTTTCATTGGTACCGAAATAGTGAGTCTCGGGTTGTGGGTTGCGTTTATGGTCGCATGGGATGGGGGCCAGGGGGCATGCATGTGCACGTGTCCTAGAAGTTGCGAGAAGCGTGCGCATGCGTATTTAGTAAGACGTGTATGTTTGTGCCTAAAACTGAGGGAGACGTGTGGTGTGGTACCGAGGATGTATTTGGAGGTGATTTTGATATGGATTGATATTTGGTGTGGCGAAGGCACTTTCGTCATTGAAGTGCAGAGGTGTGATCATAACATGTAGGGCAGAAATCATAGCGCGTTTCAAATCAACATGTCATCCAGGTATCCTTCCTTGTGTGACTCCAGAAACTCCCCAACCAGCGACAAATATATGCTCAAACGAAGAAATAGAGGGCGAAAGATGGTTATGGATGTCCAAGCTCAATCTCCCTTCTCCGCTCTTCACGGCTTAGCCCTCTGGAGTGGTTGCTTTGTTGGCCGATGCTCGCTGGGCGGTTAGTTGTGCGGCCACGTTCTTGCCAGTGCTCCCAGGCCTGTTGCTCGCTCAAGCTGTCGGGCCTGCTGTCCGCCCGAGCGCGGTTCCACTCTGTTGTCGCTTGGGCGGGTGTGCCTACCAGCTCCTGGCTGCGCGCCTGCCGCTCCTCTTGCTCTCTGTCTACGGGCAGGTCGATCTTGTATGTGGTGCTATTTGCGTCGGGGCTAACACGCGAGTCGGCTGACCTGTTGAGGAGAAGGGCCATCTGCTGGCTTACGCGGTCGTCTTCTGATAGCGGGGGTTCGGCGGGGGCGGACGGCGAGCGGGTGGTGGGGTACATGTTTTGGACGTAGTTGGAGTAGTAGGAGTCGTTGGACCACAGTTGGCGCTGCCCCATGGTTTCCTTCTTCTTGGTGATGCGGCGTTGCGACCAGAGGAGCAGGCCGCCGTAGACGATGGTGGCCGTGGTGCTCACGACGGTGCCGGTGATGGCCGAGGTGCCCCAGACGTACGAGTACGAGGAGAGGAAGTTGTAGGCGATGGAGATGAGGCCGATGGCGGAGGAGGTGAGGGCGGGGCTGGTGGTTTGTTAGCAGGTGCCGTGCGTATGCGCATGTGGTGAAGGCGCGTACAGGAAGATACCCTCGGCCTGGAAGTGCTCATTGCGGCAGGCAAAGCAGAGCAGCAGGGTGAAGGAGTAGCCGGCAGTGAGCAGCGCAACGACAAAGACAGTCAGGACGGCCTGGCGGATCTTGATCTGGCTGGCGTCGCGTGCGTACAGGCCCGGCAGGATGAGGTAGCCGCACAGAATCATCCACGAGGCCGCGAGGGCTACCAGGCGCCAGTACCAGGGAGTGCTCCGGCCATCCCTCTTCTCCCCACCACCAGCGCTGCCGCCTTGGCCGCTGTCATGACGGTCGTCGCCAATGTTGATGTAGCTCCTGCTGTTGGTGCTGTAGCTATCGCGCATTGGGCTGGTTGGCCTGCCGCGACTCAGGTGCGCAGCGCCAGTAATATACACAACTCTTCATTCAGCGCCGGGAAGCCAGGAAGCGGTCCAGAGGAAAAAAAGAAAAAGAGGCAGGCGCAGCTGGTTTTGAAATGCTCCACGCGCGGCTGTCTGGGGAGCGGCGGCAGGTGAGGCTCTCTATTGAGTCTCTATCCCTAGCCCTGGCTGTTGGATTCAGCCTGGCGCCACGCTGATCGCCTCGGGGCCGGATGCGTTAGTCTGGTATTGGATAGCAGCAAGAGGAGAACAGCAAGACAAGGCAGCAATAGATAGCGAACGTCGGCAACTTGTATGAATGAAAAGGCTGCAAAATGCCGTCAGAGAGAAAGAGAGAGCGCGAGACCTGAGCTGAGCATTTCAGCGCCATTGCCCTCGTATGGCTGCTGAGGCCGACGACTTGCATGGCGCCTGGGCTCAGCCACGAGACGTCCTGCTCAGAGAGTACCGCTATTCCATCCAGCCTCGTGTTTCGCTGCTGGCCTGGTCCTGTTCGCCCTCCGCCGTCGTCAGCTCGTCACTGTAACCCCGGCCAAGACCGGATTCAATAGTCCAAATGCCCATGTTTCCGTGCCGCACCGCTGCGCATCCACTTACACAGTCTGACCTTGGAGCCACTGCATCCTCGCGCGTTCCGCCTATCGTGGCCCTCAGCCCTGCACGAATGACGTAGCATGCTTTGCACTGCACCCTCTCACCCTCTCGCACATAGATAATAGACTGATAGTACATGCACTGCATTATTGTCATCTTTGATGCAACACGCAACATGCAACACCGCTCACGTGCCCTAATATACTGGCCTCCGGTCGCTGATCATCCCTCCTGGGCCCCGAAATGAATGCCTAATGAGCACCTCGCGCGGTCCGAATATCATTGCCGTACCTGCCTTGCACCGCCTCAAGCGCTGCAACTGATCCAAGCGACACAGCATTTATCGCTGCCAAGCACCGACATGCGATGCGACATCGTCAACAATGGCATACCACCAAGCCTGGCTCTTACAAAGTTGTGTAATCCCATTAGTCCCCCGTCGTTCTGCTGCCTCTTTCCCAGGATTCAGGTTCCGTGGTTATATTTACTGGACTTGACAGTGTCCACATTACACTGCATCTCATTCAACAACTCATCCGCTATCCACAGAGGCCAAGGCATAGTTATTGACATATCTAGCACATACCTACCTTGTCAGCTAATCTGCCTTGCCTACCCCTGCTGCATCACAACCACATCGTCTTATTCATTCCTTGCATGTTTTACAAACCAAGTCTTTGTAAACTAACACCCCGAGAGGTAGTACATTTGAGAATGCCACACATACAATACTAATCACGCCTAGCCGTACCAGCACATCGTCCAGCAGAAAATATACCTGATGCAAACACTTCATGATGTAAACATTTACCCCAGAATACACGAAGCTAAGAGTCTTATACTTTCCAATGAGGAAGCCATAGATAATTGGATAGGACAAGATCTCTTACAAGGCGTTCCAAAGGCTGTGATACAGATCTGCCCCATGATTTGACGTGAACTTGAACTCTTTTACCAAAACTTCTTCAGTCCCACGCTACTTTCCCTTGCCCTTGAAAACGACTACCTGCCAACGAAGTAAAACATGAGCACATAACATGAGCACATACCAAAGTTCACATTGGCCCTCGTCCACCACTCCAAACGCCTCACCGTACCTGCCCCCCACGTTTTACCTGAGCACGACCCACACGACAAACGCAACTGCCCACACCCTTTGACCTCACCCCGCCACTAATCATCACAAAGTTCATCCACGCTTTCTACAGAGTACGCTTTTATGCGCTACTTCTACCGTTCTATTCTAAAAACCCCCATCGTCGAAGAACCCCGGCCCACATCTCAGATAGTATAGTGGTTAGTATTCCGGCTTGTCATTGCACAACTCGCCGGAGACCGGAGTTCAATTCTCCGTCTGAGAGATTCAGACTGTGAGGTTCTTCTTTTTGCTGGCTGGGGTGGGAGAGAATGTGCGGTTTGGTTGGAGAAAGGAGAGCGCGACTTTTGGTCGAGGAAGGGGCAAGCAAACGTGGAACAGTGAGAACAATGGATGGACTGGGCACTATGGAGTGACAGATCTTCACGACAGAAGCTGAGTAGAATATTGGCATGCGTTTTCGGTATTAATGACATATTTAAATCTATGTATATGGTGTATAGTGCACAGTATTCTTGCAGCTTCATTTCCTCACTGGCATCCTTACAAATGGTGAGACGCTCATTCACATCTTCTCAAAGATCTCAACGCCTGCGCTATGCTTGTAACAATATCCGCGAACACACATGCTCCTATTGTGAACTTACGACGATGATTTCGTCAGCAAAAAACCCACGTTACATTCCGGCCGCTTTAGTAACTCGAGAAGAACATCGTCATCTACAGCACGAGCTATTTCAGCTTCCTTCAGCCCGTCATCGTCGTCGTTGGCCTGTTTCAATATCTTCGTTTGAATGTGGCGATACTCCATGAGCATACGCAGTTTCGGCTGCTTGGCCGCACGCTTGGCTTTGATTTGCGATTCCTGCAACTCCATATCGACTTGGCTGGCTGGTTTGAGGCCAGGGTAATCGTCGTCGTCGTCATCTTCGTCGTCTCCTTCTTCTTCTTTCGCCTCATTATATTCCTCTTCAACCTGGGGCTCGAGCGAGCCCCGGCAGTTGCACGTACACCCCAGCAAATCGTGCGTCTGACAAGTCTCCCTCTCATCCAAACGGAATAAATCCCTCAGCTCTTCTTTCGAAAATGAGGAGGCAGACGCCTTGTTATCGACTACCGCATTCGCAAGCCCCATCTTCATGATCTGGCGCTGGTAAATCTTCTCGTCTATGCCTCCCTGCACGAGGAACCTATATATCTTGACAGGTCGTTTTTGGCCGTCACGATGGATGCGAGCCATGGCTTGGAGGTCTGTTGCGGGGTTCCAGTCGATATCGAATAGGACGATGCGGCTGGCGCCGATGAGGTTCAGGCCAACGCCGCCGGATTTGGCGGAGAGGAGGAATGCGAAGTTAGCAGTCTTGGGCGTTTTGTTGAATTTCTCGACGAGTGCTTGACGCTTTGATGTGGGTGTGCTACCGTCGAGGCGCAGGTAGGTGTAGGATAGAGAAACGAGGAGACATTCGATCATGTCTAGTGTGGTGGTGTAGTTCGATACGATGACGATTTTCTCTTCGGTAGTGGTGTAGATACTATGAACCAGGTTATCGAGGAGACGGAGTTTGGTGCTTGAAGCGTTCGACTTGAGTACATGTGGTGGTATCAGGGGGAGTAGAGTCTTTTGCATTTCGGAAGGGTTGTCCTCGTCATCCTTTGTGGACTTCAGCAACGATGGACTATTGCAAATCTTTTTTAGTACCATGATGAGCTGAAGTGCTGTATCCGTGTTGCCCAAAGCAACTGCAAAGATGGAGGAGGATAAAATGGAGCGATATGCTTCAGCTTGTGCTTTGGTCGGCCTACAGAACACGATATGCTCCGTTTTGGGTGGTAGGTACTTGCTGAGGACTTCGGCGGTTCGTCGAATCATGAACTGGCTTGTCAACGAGACAAGCTCTTTCCATCGAGCCTCACCCTTCTCAAGCTCTGACTCACTTGCTTCCGGTTGACGGCTGCGTACGATTGGGACTTCGAATGTCCTCTTGAAGGCGGACCGTTGCCCAAGGAGTCCGGGATTGACAAAATCGATCGCAGTGTAGAATTCACCTAAGTCGTTCTGGAGAGGCGTTCCTGAAAGTATGATGCGGCGTTCAGTGTTCAAAGACTGGATTGCCAACATCGCTTTATTGTTAGCAGTCTTGAACCTGTGACCCTCGTCGGCAATGATGATGTCAATACCGCTGCCTTTCTTTAGTTCCTCTTGAACAGTACGAAGCATCTCATATCCAATGATCATAACGTTATACGCCTTGCCCATGGTGAAATTTGTGATCTTCTTGTCCTTGCCATTGGCTACGAAAACACCAATTCTCTCATTTCCGAGCCACTTGCGAAACTCACGCTTCCAGTTGTCTACCAAGCCGGCTGGACATACAATCAGTGCTTTTGTAACAACTGGCTGACTCTCATAGACCGGATTCTGTTTCATCAAGGTCCACAATAATGTGATAGTTTGTAATGTCTTCCCTAGACCCATTTCATCGGCCATGATGGCGCCCTCGCCCTCGCATCGCATGCCCATCACACACTCATAGAGAAACTGCACGCCTTCGCGCTGGTGATCCCTAAGGTGCTTGCTGAGCACAGGGTCGACTACCACATCAACGATTTGTTTCCCCTTGGGATGTGTCGTAGGTCGTTTCATGATTAACGCATTGGGCGAGTTCGGATCATGGCGTGGCTGGGGAATGGATGAAGTGCGTTGGGGCAGTACTGTATTCGATAGCAAAGGCGTCTTGAATTGCCGTTTTCGAGCAACAGAAGGCCTGTACTCGGGCGCCCCCTCCTTCTCTGTAAACTCTGCGATCGCAGTACTAAATATGCCGCCTGGTTTCTTTGGCTTTAGTTTAGTCGAATTGGCAGACTTTTGTTGTTGTCCGGGTGCTGTGGCGGCGGTGCCCAAGAACACGCGACCAGCCAGATAATCTGCCTTTTCCATGGTCGCATCGATCTCGATTTCCTTGCCACCTAGCGACAACGCTGATCCGGGCAGTAGCGTCTGACCGCAGGCTCCTTTTCCAATCTCTTTTCCAGTATCACTATCGGTGAGTACAGCATAGCCAGCTACCACAGCAAGCACGCCGTCCCCGTCCCATGTCTTGTTCTTTTTGGTCGTGTACTTTCGCCATAGAACGATGTAATATTTACCATTATTGTCATTGTGTGTCATGGGTGTTGGAGCGGGGTTTGCCACGCTAACAAGTGGCTTTCGGTTTGTTGTTGTATTGCTCGAGGAGTATTGGTCAGACGACACCCTCCGTTTTTTGAGCGGTGGCTCGCCATTCTGTAGGTCGGTTCGCACGAAGGCAGGAGGCCTAAAAGGCTTCATGGTGGAGGTGATTGTGGGTTCGGTGACATCTCGATTGACAAGTTGCTGTATGGCAAGAAGCAACGACGCGTGCGAAATGCGCGAAGAACACGCTAGCACGCTAGCACGTGAGCCTGGAGACCCCTACCACTCAGCACTGTAGATTGGTGCTAGACAGCTCATCATTACAACAGTCAATTGGAGTGGTCAAGCATACACATTTTCATATGAATTCCTATTCTCTCATATCGTATTCAATGGAATGTAGATTTAACAGTAGATTGCTCAAAACCTGTGCGCTTTGGGCAAAAGAAAGCGCCTTTTGGCTGGTCCCAAGTATCACCTTGTCAATAGACCAAGCGACAACCTGGTATGCCATGGTTTTTGACAATGCCATCCTTAGGCGCCTCTCTCGAAATGGTCTTTAGCTACACTTTGCGGCGTAATTCAGTTTAAGCTCGATCCTAGACACGCCTCTGCTCTTCTATTCTTTTCCAAGCGATTGAGCAGTTATCAATACGAGAACGAGCGGGGCCGCAAAGGAGCGTTGGCACGCAATGTAAGTGGTATGGGTTTCTGTTACCGAAACATGCAAATTGTGCACCGAAAGATATCGAATCCTGTCAAACCCAAGCCAGGTGGACCAGAACACCGCAAACTCCTCGCCAAGAGAGCCTTTTGCCCCCGGCCAACCCGATATGGTGAAATAGTGCGACCTAGAATTGATCCAAGGTCATGCTCATGGAAACGTCGGTATGTTCAACCATCTTCATGAACTCTTCAAAGCTGATCTTGCCGTCACGGTCCAGGTCTGCCTCCATAATAGTCTTGTCGACGATCTGCCATGCGTCAGTCCCTGATAACTAGTTGCGTATGCGCCTGCTGTTGTGAATACGAACCTGCTGCAGCTGCTGGTCCTTCAGATTGCTACCAACCATCATCTTTAGCACGATAAAGAGCTCGCCATTGCTGATATAACCATCGCGATCAATGTCATAAACGCGGAAGGCGAACCGGAGCTTCTCCTCCTTGTTTCCTTTGCTGCTGAACGCTGAGAGACCAGACACAAACTCCTGAAAGTCGACATCGCCCCCACCGTCTTCATCAAAGATAGCGATCATGCGTGTCGCCAGCGGATTGGAGGAGATTTGGGGAAGGGCTAGAAATTCGTCGCGCTCGATGGTGCCGGAGTTGTCCTAGGCCAGTGATCAGTAGATGTTGGTCGGGCTATAGTAATGAATATTGCGCACCTTGTCCAGCTTCATGAAACGCTTCCTCAGCCTGTCCACCTCCTCACGGTCGACTACATGGTGTTAGCACGACAGACATGTCAGCCCCGCGGGCACACGACCGGCCCGCATCCTTTGCCAGGTACTCACAGTTGGAGCCGGAGGCAATGTTATCTAATATTGCGGATGGTTGGTTCCCCATTTTGGCGGTTTTTTATAGGGAAGAGCGGGTTGATATGGGGGGAAATGTGGGTGGTGGTTGTCGTGGGGTTCTCAGGCCGAGCGTTCAATTCGACATGCGGGCGGCGAGCTAGCTAAGGATCCTGCCCGCCAACGTCAATTGCCAAGACTGCACCTCCGCTACATCACCATTGTCCGACCCGAAGCTTTCAGTATCAGTCATATCGAGAATTGCGCTACAACCACAACATGGATTCAGAAATACCAAGTGAAATTGCGTCCACGCTACAAGGCGCTTCTATCAAGCGACACCCATCGCCACGGCACGACCTGAATCCATCCACCACTGTATCTGAGAAACGGCCAGTGACCCTCGACTCCTACCCCGATCCAGACGCCGACCCAGATATCGCTGAAGATGAAATCCCCATTAGCGTCCTTCACCCCGTTCCGCGACGACAGAATATGCTTCCACTACCAGACCTTCGATTCGAGCAAAGCTACCTAAAGAGTATCGCAAATGCCAAGTCTTGGAAGGGTGTGTTATGGATCACCCTGAAAGACCAGGTGCGCTTGCAAAGCATACGCAAAAACTATTATATTGGCTGATAGGGATAGGTAATCCTTTGCTTTGCCCAAGGCGTTTTGTATACCCTCCTACTTAGTGGCTGGAGATATTGGAATAGATCAGCCCAGTTCAGTGGGAGAGGTGTAGGTGCAAGATTACGGAGGTGGTGGTGGGGTGTCAACGATTGGAAAATTCCGACCAAGACTGCACAAATAAAAAGAAACGTATCAAGGGTAAGTGCCGCCTCCTCTTTCCTTCTGCGCCATCGCATACTTACTCTCAGCAGACATAAAGCCCGCAGTCGTATTAGTGAGGGTGGGTATACTCATAATCCGCTCAAATCTGATATGCCTACCTGTTATTGCATTTTCTGGCGTTGAAAATATCAGCCATTGTTGGTGGGTTTGTATAGATCGTGAGAAATATAACGACAAAATCACCACCCGGCCCGGTCCAATTTTACTTACCGTTAGTCAAAGTCAAACTGATTAATTATATGCACCAGCTCCTACTTCAAATGATCTATAATCACAGCTCTAGTAAAGGCAATGCCCACGCGTGTCCCGCGCCCCCTACGTCAATCGAGTCCTCATTTTTTTTCTTTTTCTTACTCTCCACACGTGTCTTTGTTGTAGACACACTTGTCGATGCCTTTTTCTTCGCTAGTTTTTCTGCAGAGAAGACCATCTTCGTCCGTGCTTTTTTTTTCGGGGCGTGAAAGGACGTGCTCTTCTTCATCGGTTTGCAGCCCCTCTCGTTTTCTCCGGCGGTTTGGGAATACTCGAGCTCTTCTTTACACTGAATATGCTTGTTGGCTTTACTTTTTGGGCCCTAGACACCCCTCCCCTCGTCACAGAATCGGGTTTTGCTTTCTTCGTTGAGTTAAGCGGCCAACCTTTTGCAGGTTTATTCGCGGGTATCGGCTTCTTGTCTCCAAAAAGTCCTTTACCCATCGGTGAGCTTACTTTCGAAGAATTCTTGATCTCGACACGGAAATACTTGGCCTTCGGCTTATCATTTTTCACGCTCGTGACGCCTCTATCAATTTGGAAAGTCTTTGGCTGTGGCGCAGAAAACTTTGCCTTCGAAACACCCTTGGGCTCTTGAATGAAGGACGGAATTATTCCTTGGCCTTGAGGTTTTTCGATGCTAGCCAGTCGGGCATTATTGCAGGCATAGGCTCAATCTTCTTGCTCGTGTCCCGTTTATGGGTTGGCTCCCCGGATCCTACAACCTTGCTAGGCTCAGCCTACAACCTCTTCCCCTTTGGAGGCGATAGCGGTCTTTTACCCTTCAAAGATCTTAAAGACGTCCCCGTCCTGTGTGGGGGCGAACCTAGTGTGAGACCAGGTAATTTGGGTGGAGCAATGACTGTCTTTTTTCTCCCAAGTCTGAATCTGCTAGGTTTTGCAGTACCAGACTTCCCCTTTAGTGACGCCCAATCAAGGCTCCTGTAAGGCGTTGAAGCAGAGGAGCCTAGTGTAACAGAAGCTTTGCCCTTGTCCTGAATGTCTGATGGGATGGTTAGGCTAAGCTTAGGCTTATTAAGACGTATGCCCGACCCACCGCTTAGCTTTCCATCTTGCGCTAGATTTACTACACCCGGCTGGGCTGGAGCCTTGCCTTTGTCGTGAGCGCCGACGTTTAAAGAAGGGATTAGGAGGCTTAGTTTGGACTTGGAAGAATCTTGCAGCAGACCATCGCCCAGCTTCAGAGGAGCTTTGCCCCTGTCTACAGTAAAGGTATTCTTCGAAAGAGTTAGTTTGGGTCTGCCAGGACCTTTCGCAGGAGCCCTGTCTGACGTTCTATTTTGTGCTAGTTTTGTTTCGACGGACTTAAGGGGAGCTTTGCGCTTATCTTGAGCACCAACGCCCGATGGAGGGATTGAGAGACTTGATTTGGACTTAGGAAGGACTTTCGTCGAGCCTTCGCTAGACTTTCCGTCTTGATGTAGATTTGCTCCGCCTGATTTAAGAGAACCTTTGGCCTTGCCTTGAGGACTAGTCTTCGATGACGGAATTATCAGGCTGAGTTTAGGCTTGGTAAAACTTTTCTTTGGGCCATCACCTGGTTTTGTGTTCTGCGTTGCGTTGACTTCTCCTACCTTGAGAGGACTTTTATCGTTATCTTTTGTGTTCGTGTTCCGCAGAGAAGTTGCCACTCCGGGCTGAGGCAGTGAAGAATTCTTTATCAATCCGCCAGTCAAATGTCCGTTCTCTTCAAAATTTCCTTCCACTGGTTTCAGCGGCGATTTGCCCTTGTCTTGGACCGGCGTCCTTCGCTCTTGGTTACAGGGCTTTTCGTCCTATCATTGACATCAAGAGCTTTCCCTTGATCTTTTGCACCTAGACCCTTCCCTTTTTCTTTGGTACCAGGAAGAATGCCCTCTTTGCCCTGTGTAGAACTAAGAGTCTTGCCATTGTCTTGCGCCTCAGGACTCTTATCCTTGTTTTGTATCTCGGAGTCTTTGCCTTTTTCCCGTCCGAAACCGGCATTCGTTGCATTGCCATGTGCGTTAGACATCTCTATTTCATCTTGGACAACACCACGAGGCTTTCCCCTATCTTTGGGCAATTTCCCTTCACCCTTCTTGCCGAAAACCTTTCCTATCACTGACTGATACGCATCAGGCCCACTAAGCCCATGATTCCTAGCATTCCTATGCCCTTCATTATCAAGCATCGGTAAAAGGGCTCCTGGTGCTCCTTGCGTTGGATACGGTGGATGATGGCCTCCAGGTATATGTGCTCCAGCATTACTAGATGTGGATGGTGGACCATACCCTCCTATTGGACCAGCATTCAGCGGGACTTGCTGTTGACAAACTAGCGATGGACCGCAATAATCCAATATTGGGGATACCGGGCTGCTTGAGGTCACAGGCATACAAGCTCCTCCGTCTTGATACGCACCGCCACCAGTCGTATAATTCGGAGCAGAGCTAGATATAGGTTGTTTTGGAACCATCTCTCTTGTTGGCACATGCCCTCTACTCGACCCAGCTGGTTTTTCAACTATTGAATGGGCGTTACGTTCCTGAAAGGCCGGCTGACCGTGACCTACTGCCGCTGCTGATAGTCCATATTCACCCGATCCTGACGGTACATGCATTGCCGACCCAGACTGATGTCTAGCCATTATGTGGTCACCATGTCCTGGAGGGGGTGGCTGAGCGTAGCTTACTGCCATCGTTGGTGGTCCATACTCTACTGGTGGTCCCACCATGCGCTTCAGTTATCGGTGGACCATGTTGTCCTTGAGCAGGCTCCGGACCACCACCTGGCCCTCCTATCGCCGAAGGCGGCCTAACTTATATGAGACGTTAGTATAACACGACAGATGAAAAATGTATACAGAGGACTATAGTTTCCGTATCGCGGCTCGACAAAAGGGCACTCGGATAGTGTAATCAACGCTTCGCAGGGCGACTTGGGATTTTACTCGCTGCTAAAAAATCTGCAAAGAACCATCAATATTTCCATACGCCTACCTACACTTCATAATCACCGCCAGCATAGCCACCCTCCCGCTCGTCACGGCACACAGTCAACCCTACACAGGCCAAATGAAAGCCAACCGCAACCCACGTAAAAACAATGCTCAACACATTAATTTTCATATTCAACGTACTTCCATACACGGGCCCCGCATAATGAAGCGCTTGCCCCAGCATCATCAGAATCAGCGCACTCGCAAATCCAATCGCGCAAGAAGCCCACAGGCAGATAGCCGTATAGCGCTTCCCAGTCAACGAGCGATGTCGAAAAAGGAGATAGGAGAGCCAAAGAGCGAAAAGCGCGCCTGCTGTAATGGCTGGGGGAGGATACATGGCGTTCCACTGGAGCCGTTTGGCAGCCTTGACGAGCGAGATGAGTTTCCCGTCAAGCCCCTTGTCGCCATTGACGAAGCGCGAACACAGTCAGGAGCCTTTCATTGCCGGAGTCACAACGCATACGCCTGGTTTCGGTATTAGTTTCTGTGACATAAGGGTAGGCGGGAAGGGGTAGGAAATATACCAAAGTACCCGATTCGGATATCGGTGCATTTGCTTGGTGCCATGGAGGCGAGATATAGGTTGACGGAGCCCTTTGTTCTGCTCAGGCAGCCGAGGGTGACGATTGCTATGTTCTGTTAGTACCTTTATATATGGCATCGATCTTCTAATTGGGTGCTGCGTACCATAGAACAACATGGCGAGCCATGCAAGCCAATTGATCCAGCCGCCATTCCTGTACAGCTCCTTGGCTCGATGTCCTACATCGAGGATTAGCAGATGCTCCTCGAGTATATTTTGGTCTGGGGTGTACCCCATGCGCCGCCTGACATTCTGTTTGTAGATGTAGAATTAGGTATGGATGCGGTGTTCAAGAGTCTGCTTGGTGAAAACGTGTACTGAAGATAACAGCGGAGAAGAAATAGCGTGCATAGCAATTTTAAGCACACTGGTCTGCGGCGTATAGCGTAATGGGGGCGACTTCATTTGAATCAGGAAATTGGAGGCTGGTTTTTTGTCTCTACCTTGCATGTTGTCGGATGCATCATGATGATATAGTTTATCTACCAATATAAGAGTCTTCTTTCTGGAATCGTTTGTCAAAGTCTCCAATATATCAGTTCACTGTTCATCAATAAACAAGACTCTCACGATATCATCTACACAAATAAGTGCGTTTCGTAAAGCTCGGTCACTAATAGAATCCAATTCGCAGGGCTATTAACTAACAAAATACAACAGAATGCTAATAAGCAAACAGCACAATACTCTAGTGAATAATGCGCATCCTTGAGTCAAGGTCTCAACGAGCAAGACAATGACTACCTACCAATTAACCCCAAAAGACGGTCTACAAAACACTTCTCCATCCAACACATCACCAGTCTTCAATCATGTCGTTGGCATCCTCGGCTTCAACATCCATGACTTTCCTTGCAGCTTCGCTTCCACTAACAGGCAGCATCTCCAAGCCATCTTTCTTAAACTTGTCTGGCACCTCGTCTGGATCCAAGAGACCGACTTGGAAAAGCACGCTCGCTTGATCCCAGTATATGCGCTCTGACCACACCTTGCCGGCCCTGAAGGCTACTATGCTCACAACTACTATTTCGACTTTTTGGTTGGTTGGTGAAACGCCGGGTAGAATCCAAGGTATGTGGCACGTGTGCTTGAATTGGATGTAGAGTTCGTCTACGATCTTGTCTACACCGATTGTTCGCGAGATAAGGCGCATATGCAGGGTTGGCGGGGCGTCCTTAAGGAAGTAATCGCGGTAGAAGCGGTGGAGCTCTTGGGGACCGTGTCCGCCGATCATGGTCGGAGTAAAGTTTACAAAGGGTGTTGGGTGGTTGATGTAGGTATTGAGGAGTGCTTCGAGGTCTTTGCCACGGTACTTCTCTGCTACTTGTTAGTTTTTGTCTAAATTATGAAGTGCGTTTGGTTTGCGTACGTTCTTCGTTGATGTCCCACACCTTTTCCAAATCCACCTCTGCGCCGAATCCTCTGCGAACCATGCTCAAGCTGCGGCTCCAAGCAATGGCATCTGCAACTGCATCATACTCTTCCAGATCGTGCTCGGCGAAGCCTACGTCTACGCCTTCATATGTGAAGATGGGGTATGTGACCTGGTTCTGTTGGTTTCCTGCGCCTATGCCTGTGGTGATGCGCTTCTGGACTGTTCTGCGCTTCCCTTGAATGCCCAAAACCTCGGGGCGGCGCGTGACACCCACGGTGCCTTCATTTCCAGCAGTGCCTTGCGCAAGATGGACCAGAACGCGAAAAGACGAGGTGAAGCGATGCCGGGTGTCGGGTATCGAGGATGGGTAGTATGCGATGAGGGAACAGAGCTTGGAGGTCGCCGCCTTAGGCTCTGAGAATATCTCCAGACACACGGCGGCTGCGTCGCCGAATGCTTACTACTTAGTCAGCTGAGATTGCGCTACACGGTTCCCTGGTCGTGGATGAGGACACCCTACCTACGATGGCGTATCGTTCTCCAATCCCCATGCTGTCGCCTAATTTATACAAGGTCTGCACGTATTGCTTTCCTCCTTTGCCCATGGGGACATACTTGACATTGAAGCCCTCGTCTCGCCAAGCGCGCATGGTTTCCAGGTCGAATTCTTCATCCTCGGCTGTAATGTACAGCACGGGGGTGCTGTGCTTGAACGAGAGCCAGCCGTTGGTGTCCGCCAAATACTGTAAAGCCATTGTGAGAGCAAAATTGTTGTCATGCGATCCACTCGCGATTGGGTCAGGCACGCGGTATCAACAGTTGGTGTTGTTAGGCAGGAGAGGGGGTAACGGCTAGGGCGGCGCGGGCGCGCGGTAAGCGTATAACAGCCATGATATATGGCGGCATGGCCGGCGTGCGTACATTGAAACCAAATCCTGTTGGCAAGGCCCGTTACATGAGGGGTATGGTGGAGCCTTGAAGACGTACCGCCGTCCTCCAACTCGATTGAGCGGAAACACCTCGTTGCGGTTTAGCCTGATGACATCACGGCCCACCAGTGCCTCCACAACCAACACCGCCATTCTACCCGCTAACTGATTGATATCCTGTTCAACTCTCCATTGTTCGCTGCCATGACACACGATGCAGGAAGTTCCGAAAGGCGGCCGGACGCAAGGGCCGGTCGGCGTTCCAGCTTCACATTACCCCAGAATACCAATGTTCAAAATGAAAGAGCATTGCTTGACCCTTTGTGATTGGGGACGTCATGCTCTATCTCGAGCCTTCATGGTACGAGACTGGAGTTTCTTGATTCTTAATAACTGTAAAACCAAGTCCACCTGTGAAATACAATCGATACTCTTCGCTAAATTCCAACCGCATTTTTTGTCAGTTTCGAGTGGGCATGTCCATTGCTAATCAGACTGCATTTTTCAATTCGCAACACCATATTCACTGACTAAAACACAAATTCCACTTCAGAAATCAATTGATTTATTGATAGTTCACCGTTTGTACACCGTTTCATGAACCCATTCCATGCATTGCCTTTTTGTCCTTCCCAAACCCAACCTGATCCTTTTCATAATATATATAAATGTGAGTGACACAATAAAGGAAACTGCCAAACCCCCGTCCCCAATCGCTATGAGAACAAGCTAGTTCTAGGCAAATACAAGCCCGTGCTATCAAAAGCGCAACACGAGGCAAAATGTGGAGCGTACCACGAGCCGCACAGTGCAACCCGTACACGGTAAAGAAGAGAAGAAAGAGGACAAATGCCCGAAAGTGATACTGTAAGCGAGAGGATAGAAGTGAAAGGGTATACTGCAGGATATGTAGACGATCAATTCAGCCGGGCTCAAATTCAACCATACATGTTGCAATCCATCATCTTGATCTTGTATTGACCGTCTCCCTCAACTACACCGCAGTTGACGTTCCAGCCAAGCTCAAACGTATCGCTGGTAGGAGTGTTGAGCTTAGCATTGGGCGCACACTTGGCGTCAACTGTGTAGTATGAAGTTTCCATAGCAGGAGCGGTAGCCCAATCGCAAGCATCGACACGCTTGTACAAATTGCGGCGGTGAATACGAAGAGCCTTCTTCTCAAGCGCAGCGCGCTTCTCGGCTGGGCTGTTGTCGGAATCGCAGTAGCAGCGGGAGTTGCCAGGCTCGCGGCGGCACTCACAGGAGTGACCATCAACAGTATACCTGCGAGCACCTTCCTTGACTTCCTTGTGGGGACGATTAGCCCACCAGTCATATTCAGAGTCTTCGGAGTCTCCAGATCCGTCAGCCTCGGTAGGTGGCGTTGGTCGAGCGCGCACGCTGCTAGAGGCAGAGGATGGGCGAGGGCGAATAGGACGACCCGAAGCAGATGGTCGAGAGGAAGCTACAGGCTCATCTTCCACAGGCTGTTGTGGCGAAGCACTTACGGAGGGCTTTGGCTGAGTTCCTGAGGGCTTTGGCTGAGTGCCGGGGGCAGATGACGGCTTTGGCGATGTGGACTGAGATGGGTTTGACGGAGCAGTGCCTCCAGAGCCACCAGCGATCTTGACTTTCCCACAGTTGACAAAGGCCTCATGTTCGCGATTTAGCCATACCCAGGCGAATAGGGCGTCTCCCTCAGGCATACCAGTGGGGACCTTGAAGTCGAAGGTTTGGGCTTCGGGAGAGCCGTCTTCAGTGTGCTTAGGGCAAGCACCATGATACGATGCGGCGACCTTCCAGGTCTGGCCTTTATCAACAGAGAATCCAACTTGGCAAGAGCCTCCGTTGTGAGTAGAACCAGGCGCACCGGGGTCGTAAGTGAAATCAGTGAGTTGGAAGTACGCATCTTGGCCAGGTTGCCAGGTCACGGAGGCCTCTTCAGTATCGAACTTATCGAGGTGACCACGGCAGATGCCAGGGCTCGGTTTAGTAGGACCATCTGCACCACAGCAGCCGAGAGGATAATTGAACTGCTTATCGAGCGAGGTGGACTGTTTGTTGATGGACGGGGCTCCACCAAGAGGTTTGGGGAAGTACATGCTCATATGAGCTTGAGCTGCGCCAACCAGGGCGAGCATTGAAATTGCTTTCGAGTACATTTTGTGTTTGCAAAGAAAGGGTTGTTGTGAAGAATTGCGTGTTTGGGTATCGTGCGAAGGATATAAAAACCCTTGAGTGCAGCGGTGAAAGATTTTCTTTGATCTCTGTGACGCGCTGAAGTTTTGATGAACGTTGTGAGATCAACTTGTAGGTAACAGGTGAGCTTGAAGAAGATAAACAGACTGGCGTTTGTGCACAGAAAGGAGTGAAATAAAAGAATGTCGACGAAGGCTTGCTTGTCTTGTCACGAGGGATTGAATGCCACTGGAAGTGATGCCGGCTTTCCAGATGAGCAGCATGCAGGCTTTAAAGACGTTTCCAGATCACAATACCAAGACACGGCGAGGGGCACATTTGGATCTCTGCATCAGGATGGCCAGATCCAGCACCTGCGCTGCGTTTGTGCGCCTCGCATCGTAGTCGAAAGTACCCAACGGATGGATCTCGGCGGGCGCCCCCTGACTGCGGCGTAGCCAATGTCAGCAAGACCAAGTCGCGTACCTGCAGAAGCGGACTTCTCTACGTTTCGAAACGGCGAGCCGCGGGGGCTCGTGGCGCTTGGAGCCAACGCCGTCCGAGAGTGCCGTCGGTCTTTCTGTTGTTTTGGCTGGCGAGCATCTATCCCTCGTTTCACGCCTTTCCCAGTCGGGCAAGGCCCAGCGCTTTCGAAGCGACAGGGCGGGGCCTCGCAGCGGGACTTATTCTGTGTCTCCTGCCTAATTGCATGCAACCCAACAAACGAGACAGAAAGGTGGCCTGCTTGATCGTTGGAACGTGCATCATAAACCCGGTCGTGATCAATTTCGCTCTCCGGTCGTGGGCAACGGGCCATCTCAGCCGACGGCGAGGTATCGATAAGCTGATTCGCTTAAGCCCGCCACGTGCCGAGAACCACACATCACAGCCATTCCCCAACTCCGAACCTTCCCCTCCACTATCACAACCTCAACCTAATCTGTCCGCCATCTCAGCGCTTCATAGCCACTGCCCAGAAACCTCCATAGCAGCCCCATCACATCCCTTTAGAGGTACATGCTATGTCAGCACTGGTGAGCCCTCACTGCAGCCATAAGCCCGCAATGACCATCCTCAACTCCCCCTGCGCTCACCTTTGCAGAGCGTCTGCAGGGGGGACCTGTTCGTGCTTTTTTTCCAAATCTAAGGACCATTTTTCCCAGGTGGGGCCGGATTAGCGGCATGTGGGCGCATCACCAGGTATTCTGCCCATTCTGCCACCAAGGCCTCCAGAGTGCCGAATGCAGTAGGTCACAGAACAAGCCGAGTGCTTCGTGGCCTCCGAGAGTGTGCACGAGTAACGGCATTCCTTGGTCACAGTAGCATTGCCCTCAGCCGCCTGGAAGCATAGGAAACAACATTTCCTAATGATCATGTCAGGTTACAATTCCAGTCGTACTAACAGCTGTCCAACGGTCGTCGGGTTCATGGTAGACGGAAGTCTTTTGCTCCCTGCAATACCCAGGTCACGGTCTATCAGTTTTGGGGTAATCACGGCCTCGCCGTAGACATTCCAGTTTACAAAACTGATGTGCTGCAAGCGCCTCCCAACATTCTGAACATGTCTCGAAACATTCTCCACAGTCCAACTCTCCTCTTAATTCTAACCCGCCAGCCACGGCTCCTACTAGCGAAGTCCAGGACCTCGCTGGAGCACGTTGTTGCACTGCCAAGCCCGCTGTACCTTACCAACCGCCCAGGCCCGCCCTACCGTTTCACCAAGCCCATTACTCGCTCTATCGATTGGAGATCTTATCTGCACGGACACCTTTTGGGCAACCATAACAGGTCGCGGAACGCTGGCCGTTGCTCCCTTGCGTCATATTAGGAAATGTCTAGGTGTCACGATCCCTTGATTTCGACCTTTGTTTGACACATGTCATGTCCGAGAAACCAAATGTTTATACGCTGCACTGTAATGTTAAAGACACCAATAGCAAAAGGGCAATCCAAGGTAGTATCCCAACCAACAAGGATCGTATTCCCGGTTCCAGGCTCGGCAACCCCGCCATGTCGCGTAAACGGTACATGGGTTAATTCGCAATTGTAAATGTACCGATATCCTAACTACGGGGCTTCGAAACGGGGGCCGACTAGACTACGGCAGAAGTCTTCAGACATGATGAATACGGCGCCGGTCGAAGGAATCCAATTTCCATATTAGGGGTACGCATTCGGCTGGTTGTCATACTTTCCTAGGGTCTCCATCCTTTGTGGAAAATCTGGCAAAAATCTGTTACACGGCATAGGCGAAAGCTTACGCGTGCTTCGGCCAATCTGCACGTCTATTAGCAGCCAAAAATATGCAATTCACAAATAAGCACGTATTGGTGCAAAATACTGTAAGCGGCTGACACGCCACCAATCGAGAGACATCAATCGAGACATTATGTATCAGGTAAATAAATGTGGCGTGGGTCATTTCCCGCACAAAGCAGGCGTTCGTCCTTTGAAATATACATCTCCGCATTGCATCGCATCGCAATGATAACGCTATCACTACATGACTGCAACCGCGGATGCTGTGCTTCGGATAAATGAGGAAGAACGCGGAACGTTCTATGCACATCCGATGTCTATTCTCGATATTAACCACAAGATACATACTGTGCATTGCTTTAGTGTCATGCAAGTTGTTATAATTATTGCGCTAAAGAATATGTTTAAACATCATACACAGTAATAGATGTTCAGTCGTTGCCTTTCGGATTTTAGCGTCACGCTCGATAGTCGCTGCCTCCCTTCCCCAAGAAATGGCTGTTGGCGAGTGGTGCAAATGAGAGCACAACGCAGATCAAATACTGGTTCAGGAGGAATTCCGGGGAATGTTGATTATAATGGTCTCAAGAATAGACTTAAGGAATCTCAATGACATGATCAGTCCATGATTACAAAATTGTCACCATATTGACAACTGGTATGTTACGAACAACCTGTCACTTCTCAAACCCACACGATATATTCATACCTTGAAACCTCATTTTCTCTTTCTCCCTCTCTCAAAGGGCATCGCTTCCTTCAGTAATCTGGCATATCCATATCAAATGATACCGAACTACCACCCTTATTCGTGACTTTCTGGCCTTTTGCACCCATAAGGTCAAGTCGACCGAGACTAGGCTAGCGAGGGGTAAACAAAGTTTAGTTCCTAGCGGAGTCAAAAATTACAGCGTAACCCGACGACGTTTACCAAATTGTAAAAATAAAAAAACTCATCCTTTCAAGCCTGGTCTCACATCAGCGACCCAATGTAGTCAATTTCGCGCAGAATCGTCGGACATTACGTTCACTAGGTCTGCCCTGTCGATGATGCACCGGGTCTGGGAAGGAGATTTGTGTCTTGCCGTCGTGGCGTGTTGTGAGGCTGTGAGGTTATAGGCGAAAAAGTTTGGTGTGGTTGGTAATAAGGGCCGTGGGAGGCCTGAAAGTATATACTGTTGAGGGCGCGGGTGGTACAGCCGTGTAGGATCGCTGTTTTGGGGTGAATGGCTACAAAGTCAATTGTTGTGTTGGTTGGGGGGTAGGAGTGGGGCATGGCGCCTGTGTCGGCTTTGGGAGGAATGCGGATTTGCATTCCGGTTTTTACTATAGTTGAAGCTGGAGGGCTTAAGACTGGTCAAGTCGTAGTCAAGATAAGTACTATGTTATCCGGCTAGAACAAAGGAAAATAAGTAACTAGATTAAATTGAATAAACAATACCATAACATCCAAAAGGCGGGGCCTGATCACAGCTGGACAGTCTCCGAGGTGGAAAACACTTCGCTGTCGCTATTGACAGCTTTATTAGACCCAACATACCGCTAGTTGTAGCATTTGCTGGCATCGCTTTCATTCTTTGATGAACAGCGACGGTATGAAATCCTGAATTTGAGAATGGATTTGACATGGTTCGAGTTTGACACTATTGAGCAATACAATTGAGCGATTTCATATAATGGTATTCTCCGTTTCAATATTTCAACTAGGAGGAAGAGTGTTCAATTGTGCATTTCCCATCATGAGGCTTATTTTTCAACAAAGTCTCAAGTTCAGCAGCTATCGCATCGCCGACCTCGGAAGTTTTCGAAGAACCCCCGATATCACCCGTTCGGACTCCCTTATCAATAGTGATTCTCGTAGCCTTATCGATTTTTTGTGCGAGTTCGGGCAAACATAGCGAGTATTTGAACATCATGCTGATAGAGAGGATGGTGGCAACTGGGTTGACGATGCCTTGACCAGCAATATCAGGTGCAGAGCCTATAGTTTGTAAGCGGGCATACACGAAATTTACACTTACAAACAAAACATACCATGAATAGGCTCATAGATGCCATTTAGCTTCGTCTTGCCATCTGGAATACCACCCAAGCTGGCACTTGGTAGCAAGCCGAGACTGCCTGGAATTACGCTAGCCTCATCACTGATAATATCTCCAAATAGATTGCTGGTGACTACAACGCCGTTCAATGCTCTGGGATTCTTGATCATCAACATGGCGGCCGAATCAATCAGATGGGTTCCGGATTTGAGATGCGGGTATTCGTCCTTCATGATGCGCTCAAACGTTTTCCGCCATAATCTCGAGGTTGCAAGTACATTTGCCTTGTCTAGACTCCATACAGGAACTGGTGGGTCCTCGACAGACGCCAGGCTGCCGGCTAGCCGTACGACGCGCTCAATTTCTTCGACGCTGTACGGCTCCGTATCCATGGCTTTGCCGTCACCCTCATCCTCTTTTCGGTCGCCAAAGTATATGCCTCCTGTAAGTTCGCGAATGATGTTGAAGTTGACACCACGGACTAGTTCGGCTTTAAGGGGTGAGGAGTCGACGAGCGAGTCGGAGGCGAAGAAGCACGGTCGCAGGTTGCCAAAGGTGCCTAGTTCTTTGCGCAGCTTCAAGATGCCCTGCTCAGGTCGCACTTTTCCAGTTCCCCATTTCTACCATTATGGGTTAGCTTACAATGCGCAGAGTATAGAGTCATCATGGTATCGTACCGGGCCGCCAACAGCGCCGAGGATGATGGCGTCAGCACCCTTTGCCGCAGCGAGGGCTTCATCTGTAAGTGGGTTGTTGTGTGTGTCTATCGAGCATCCCCCAAACAGATGCTCCTGGAAAAGGAAAGTATTGTCCGTGTGCTTCTCGACTACCTTGAGAACCTGGATGCTTTTAGTACTCCACCTCTTAATTGGACTGGATTCGACTATTTTACCTTGATAGCCTCTGCAACAACCTGGGGTCTGTGAGCTTGTTGTACAATAAAATGCAAGGTGCTGTTACCTCAGGACCCACGCCGTCACCTGATGCAGTTAGTCTCACACTCAAGATGCAAAATGGAGCTCCTTACCAGCGAGAACGACAATATTGTGCGAAGGCATTGCTAAAATATGAGAATCTTTCTCGAGAAACGGAGGTGTTGCGCTCTCAGTACTCGATCAACAATTTACACGGCTACCCCGCCGCAAACCGTAGGATGTTCCGACTTCGGACATGGTGGGCCGAACCCAAAGATCCACTTTGTCACCAATGACGTTTTTGCCGCCTTCCATTACTGTTCTTCACCTTTACCTGACATAATCAGCAAAGGGGTCAAACGGGGCCGGGCACCGCCACAAACATAACATTTGTTTTCGCCCAGGCTTGGTCATCCCCGTGAACCCTGCGACCGAAGCCTCATGGACGTGCGCCCACCCAAAAGGTACGTGAACTGCGAGCCGCTCGTTTCGATACCCGTCTATCCAACAGTATGGCTCCCGGGTGGCAAGGCATACTTTCTGTTTGCCAGTTCCGCTGGGAGCCGGGGATAGAAAACTGGAAACAAAGAGCCGGCTCGGAGATTTGAACAAGGGAGCTCTCGGAGCATCGCAATGATAGGCCGCGTACTCAACGTGCGCAAGCATTGTGCATTACGTATCTGCTGCAACTTGAATCAATTGTTGATCTTTGTATGAGAGTGTTCTACTGCTGGTATGCAGTGCCTCTTTGGGTCACATTCGTTCACCAGATCGGACATTGGGCGCACCTCAGTTTGGTGGCGACGGCTATCGGCATGCTAATGCTCCCTAGTATTTGAAATGGCTTGGGGTAAATGATATGCTGCATAGGGCCCTAGTGACAGAAGGTCATCTGCATTTTATCAAAAAGAGTTCCCTGTAAAGTTCACTGACACAAGCAAGCAAACAAGATCCAATAAGGTATAGTAATCATTCCACAAGGACCCAAATCTACCTCGTCAAGTCTCCTCCATCTAGGCCCTTGTTTAGTGAGGACATCCAATGCGCTGTTTCCGCTAAGGCATATGAAGTTTTCATGATTTGTAAAGGAGCTTGTTCATGAGATGAAAGTAGCCTGGAACGCTTGCAGCATAGCTGTACTAGCGCTGATAGTATTGCGTCAAGGACGGCTCCCGCGGCATTGATGTATTCGGATCAAAGTTTCTAGCTTCGCACTAAAGCTATCGTTCGGTTTTCTATTGCTTCTCGTATCACTCAAATGAACATATACCATCTTACTACAAACCACGCAAGCATTGTTTCAAGGCGGTCCCTAGGCAGTTCAAGAATGGTTGTTCCATCGCTGCAAGAGACTGGTAGTTTCAACTTGTAGCAAGTGGTTGATTTCTTCAAGCCCAATAGACAGTGTTCTCAAATACGCATGAGGCATTGAGAGCCGGCCATTTCGTAGACCCAAATCCTTAGTCATGCTTACTTCATGTCTTTCGATACATTATTTTTATCATAATAGTTTAATTAGCGCTCGATAAATCTCGTGAGGTGTTTCGCTTACTGGGAAATGAGGCCCATAGAAACCGGTAGAAACCGATTCTGCCTTACGCCGTAAGGCATACCAGGCACCGCTCCTTCGCTCCCGGCGCTTGAACACATACGTTCCACAATCAAAATCTGCTGACGGCACATGCGGGGCATCTTGAATAAGTGGATGTTTTATGCAACTAGTCTATTTAAAAGTTGAAGAATTTCTACTTTACCGATGACTCCATAACAGGCCAGATCCGAATGAGGTGAGATGCAACTGGGTATCGTGATGTAGGCGCAGTAGCCAAAATGAAGAGAGTTTCCCGCCAATCTTAGTACAACGCCGTTCCCATTAAAGTAAAGGTCATGAAGTCGACATGCATGCCAGTCCATTGAGCAGTGGCCCGACCTAAACCTCCTACCGTCCCAAGGCTGACTCGCCTTGAACACCCACCGAAGTATTGTGGTTATGCCTTACGATGTATTTCCTTTGAACCCCTGTCAAGCTTTCTATTGACAGCTCCTAATAGGGCTTTAAGCAATCCTGCTGCGGTTAACTCTGAATCGCCCTCGCCCTTGAAGGGTATTGTATCTACAATATCCCTAAGCTCATCATCCCCCGCAAGCTCTCTAAGCCCATCATCAAGCTGCTTGAGGTGCTCGCGCGCACCGGGCTCTTTGCCAACCTGGAAGAATTGAATACCGACCTGCCATGAAGGTGCGTCGAGCTTATCTAGCTTCTTGGCTGCGTGGATGATAGGTGACTCAACATCATCAGATGGCTCGCCATCAGTAATGACGATGATGTTAATTGGCTTAGTAGACTCGGGCTTGCTCTCGTAACGCTGGAGATAAGGTCTGAGTATCTTATTAAGACGCTGACCGGTTGGGGTCGCACCGCAGGGCCGAACAGTCTGGAAAATTTCAGTGACTGTGGCTGCAGTAGTGATGTTCTTGTAGACCGAAGAATCAGGGTGATTCAGAAAGTAAACATCGATACCATCCGCGTCACGCTGAGTGCAAATCGGAGTGATGGTTTCGAGAGCTTTACCAGTCTCTCTCCAATTACGGCCGGCCATAGAACCCGAATCGTCAATCAAGAAGACAGTGTCGAAAGTCGACAAGAATGCATATGGGTCGGCATCAGCAGAAGCGGCAACTGTCTGTGATGAACTCGCATTATTCTGCCGAGCTGATGGTGGATGCGGCTGTGTATGCATCGTGTACGCAGGTGGATCTTCACTTCCCGAAGTGAAGGGGTCCATGATTGTTCGATCTATGAGGTTGTCAGCACACTTTGTTGCATCGCAAGCACGGCGTGGATAAAAGTCATGACACTTACCAGGTCTCCGTGTAGCGGGTGATGGAGATGGGAATGGACTGTCGTGGTTCTCCCGTGGTACCGACAGGCCACTACTTGGAGAACGTACTGTGCCGAAGGTTGAGTGTGAGGTTGAGCTCATGCTGTCAGCGAAAGGGTTGGAGCCTTTTCTGGAAAGCTTCTTCTTCAAAGTGTTAAACATGCTGACTTTTGGGGATGTCGATGAAGTGGTGGTTGTGGAGAGTCTGAGAGGATCAGCAGTGCAGGAGCACTGTCTACTGTGCATTTTATATGGCACTAGTGAGATAGTCATGGGGTAGGAGCAAACAATGATTTTGCTTCGACTTAGTCAGAGGAGCAAACAAATCTTGTCTGAATAATGTATCTGTTTGCGCTTGGGTGCAGGATTGCACCTCTCGATCATGGGCACAGAATCCCTTTATACAACATTAACGTGCTATTCTTTTACAATGAAGAATGTATCAGCCCTCAAGGCGGACTGCTGCCGCCACTATCACCGCCATTAACACCGGTTCATTGTTCTCTAGCGCCAGCGTTTGCAGTGCGTAGGTGTGCCTTGCGGGTCGCCATCAACAGGCCTTTCGCGCTAGCCAAACACAGCCTCGGGGGGCTCACAGGTGTTACGAGGCGCAGCACCACAACAAAAACCAATCACAAGGTACAGGGCCGCGATACAAGCGAATGACCCGTCGTGAAAACTCAAATGCTAAGTGCACAGGTCATATATTGTGCCACTATATACAAAAATCGCCTCAGTCGCGCACAGAGGCAGAGTTCGTCTTGGCAAAAAAATCTCCTGTTTCGGGAAAATGACACATGAAGCGGCTATGGCTGGTGGCATCACCCACACCACACCGTTTGGTGGTGCTGAATTTATCGTGTCATTTTCCAGGCGTACTGACCTTTTTACTTGCCTATCAGGGGGTCTGGATTCAAATTAAATATTTGAGTTCGCGAGTTCGCAGGAAGACTGGCTGATACAAGGCTCTCGATCTCATATGCATGTTGATGTCTGGGAGTTCGCAGCCACTGTAGGGCTGAAACTGTCAGCCCCGAAAGCTGGGGTCTGCGAGGTGATGTTTACTTTAGCTTAGGATCGGAGATTTGAAGATTGTCATCATGACTACCTAAATTGCCCCATGCTATCCTCTAGAGGCATTCCTACCCAAAGGACCATTGCCTTTCTACAGCGATGAACAGGTCCCTAACTGCCGCATGCTTACTCAGGCAACTACTTGACTTTCGCTGATGCCCCTTTTGCATGACACTGTTTGCAAGTCTTCCTTGATTGTGGCTGACCATAAGGGATCGTGGGTGAGCCCATAAAAGTGGTCGCTTTGCTAGCATCCAGGCGTATGCTGAGCGGTGGTTGTCCCAGCAATCCAAACAAATGCCAATATCTAGGCTTACAGAGTCAAACTTGAGCTGGTTGTGTAAAAGGTCAAGTAGGGGAAGAAGGCGTGCTCGTAAGCCACAATGCGCGTGATTGCTGTCGACCTGATAGTTCGAGCACTGTCGTAGAGAGAGCAGAAGACGATCGATATCTCCCAAGTAGTAGGTCGGCTCTGTGTTGTCATATATTTTGCCTTGCAACCTGACCGTATCAATCTTATGGAAGAAACGAATCATCTCGCCAAGCTGGAATGAATCACATTGCAGTGAGGTGTCATATCCAAGCTTGCACTGTCGCTCTCCTGACGTGTACAATTTGAGAAAGTGTGCTTGCAGGGAGTTGATGGTCTCTAAAATGTGCTCTCGCCGCCGAATCATCTCGTCCTCCACGCCATTTGGTATATCCCACCACAAGGCTTTGGTATGGTCCTCCTGTACTTCAGGCCGCCATTGCACCGAGTCGCGCAACATCAGGTGCTTAGAGTATTTCGTAACCCATCCTGGATGGTCGAACAGCAGCCCTATAAACAGCTTTTGTCGTACTCTCTCCTCTGTCAACGTTGGATTAGGCTTGCCACTTGACTTGGCATCGATAATCTGCAGGTACTTCTTCCTTCGTACATAGTTCGAGAGGCACGCGACAGCATCGAATCGGTCGGCGACGACGGCGAGATTAGCCAGGTTTGCGACTGGTGGATTAGATGTACCGAGGTCGAGGCCATGGATTACACGGAGGAAATCGGCAAGCAATTTCTGTATCGCAGAATTTTTCGATATCGCTATTCTACCAGTATTGGTGATGGATATGTGGGGAAGTATATCCATGGGTACTTTGGTAATATCTGCATATTTGCCCAGTTGGAGGGCTTCAAGAGCTGCGGACAGTTGTTGCCCTTCGCTGAAGCGGTCACTCAACAGATTCTCAAAGTACCGTGAGCTTTGCTGCAGTGTCTTCGAGTCGACGCGAAACGAATACCGCTCGCTGTTCTCATCCTGGGCAACATCGAGGATGAGATCACCGCCTGGACAGACTACTAGGGGTTCAACCTCGTCTGACATGATGTATAGGGGATGGTTGATGTGGCTCTTCAAGGCGTGTTCCTTCATGGGTATGGCCAGAACATTGTGTTTACGATAGAAGTTTGCTGGGTTGACCGTTGTGTGGTGTGAGTGTCACAGCCGACTTTTTGTGGCGATGGAGGAACACCGCCCCTGCCATGGCCCCAGCAGCCAATCGGCGACGGGTGGCGCCTTGAATTCGGCCTACGGAACCACCTTTTCACATCCATCAACCACGATCAAAAGCATAGCCGAGGACCTTTGCATATCTTCTGTGGATATGCAAAATGGTTTGTAATGCTGATACATACAAGTAACGCATGCGACCACTACAAGATACATCGTGAAACGTCTATATTGGAGACAAAGAAACCAACAAAGGAGAACATAGCCTGGCTGTCTTCAAAGCACTTTCGTTGACATGCTGCGGCTTAACCAATGCGCCATCGCTTGCTCGCTATGATGAAGCAAGCCGGAATAACGTAAGAAAAGAAGAGAAAATGAATCAAGCAGCTTGATGAAGCTTCGGACCGTTACCCAAAATAGCACCCTGAAAGCCCTCAGGGAGCTCGTCTATGTGGTATGCTCTTTCGCATCCACTCATCTCCACAGACACCATGCCCTACGCGCGTTTCATAGAACATTCTCTGTCGAGCGGCCCGATCTTTGGGGCTCAGGCGGCGCTTTTTGAGCTTGCCCTTGCCATCTCGAATCCATTCGTACTTTTGCTCGCCCTACAAACAGTTAGTTATGCGATTCTTGAAACAGGATCCGCTTGGTATTCGTTCAGAACCAAGTCGACAGAAATACTTACGATGATGAGCCAGACGTCAAGTTCTTCCGGATTCATCCGGTTGTAGTAGTATGGCTTTGGTTCTGGCTTTTCGCCGCTCAATCGAATGTGGAACATTGTGTTGGTGGAAGAAGTGGTTTGATTACTATAGTCTGGTGAGAAGGAGTTTGGTTTGTGTGATCAATGGTTATTCATACCTGTTCCGAAGCTGTGATCAAGGTTGTTCTAGAGATGAAAGGACTGTTCTGAGAGGGCGCGCTTATAACAAAGAACTTGAGATAAAATTGTTGAAATCCGCCTGTTAGTCCATAGAACACAATCACAGTTGTGCTCATGAAAAACTTGAACGTTCCAAATGGTGGGTCTGGTTCACTGGCATGCAACCGCCCTAATGCATACACGATAAGGAGAAGTCGCGCAAAAAGTGTAGGTAAATCTACCCAACAAACGCCGAAGAAAATGCAAATAAATAAATAGTGTATACCTACGTGTCCCCCACAAATTCATGGAGGTACCGAAGTATATACCCCAAAGACCGACGCCCAGAACGGCTCCTGAAACCAAGACATTACAAGAAGTATTCGATGAAACTTCCAAGAGAACCAAGATGCGCCTAGAAACTGGAGAATGCGTACGCTTTGGAGGGTGTCAAATCTGATGTGGAGGATCACAATTACCAAGCCCTTGGCTCAATCCGAGGGTAGTACCCAAGAAATGAAAAGCAACTCCCGCGGTTGGCGCTGTCCACTAGCGCTACTTTGATATAATTTAGGTTGGATCTGTGCGTTCTATGTCGTGCATTCGATGATCTCAGGATGCATCCCTCTATGATGCGAGAGCACAATTACCTTGTTCCGCTTTCTTCCACCAGTCCGAGCTGACCACATCTGACAATTGCCCATCTGCGGCTGCAGAGGTGACGGTCCCGACGCTCCAGCTAACAAAGCGCACTTCCTCCAACACTTGTGCCGGCTGTGGGTCCATCAAACGGGTAACCTTGTTGAACGAGAAACAATACTCAAGTACCGCACTCCCGGCAATCGAGGCTTCCCCATGGTTGCATCGGTGCGCAAAGCAGGGGGCCACGGAGTCAATGCTCGACACCTTCAAGAAGGGAAATACTAGTATTGCGTCTGGATAAATTCGCCATCACGATTCCGGATTATTCCATAAGCGCATTCGGACGCCGAGTCTAAGCAGTGCGCACATATTCTTGTCCTATCCCTTGAGGAGCACCGAATGCGATTCATGGGGGCGTGATGGAGTCGGGTGACGGTTCGAGACATTAAGATGATGGAACACCAGATTAATTTGCTATGGCGCCCGCGAGCCTTACCCACAGGTGCGGTGAAACTTAGATTTCCTGGTCATTATAGCAGAGGAATGATTCTGCTAATCTGTCCTGAAGATTACTTTGGTAGGTCCCAGGTTTTGATTGTCTACGGTTTACGGTTCCGTGTCTTCCCAACGCTTGCCAAGAGGCTTCTTCTTCAAAGGCTATCCAACAAAAGGGGTGACGATCAGATATTTGGATGGGGGATGACGATTCGTAGGTCACGTAGGCGCTTCAAAGTGATCGACGCGCCAAGATCTAATCTCTTGTTGCAGCCAAGACCGCGCAGACGCAGATTCGGACACAAGAGTGAGACAACGAACTTACTATGCAAGGAAATGGATTTTAGTCAGCGGGAGCAAGCTTACAAATACTGCAGCAATGCTCCATCAATTCTTTTAAACAGTAATTGCATGTGACCTTGACATGTTTCAACCAGCAACTAATACCCAGGTCATGCAGGCATTGGACTGAGCAAGTTGGTGTTATCTTGCGGTGCGTAGAGTAGGATGAATGTGTTGGATGTAGTGCTTTCTGGAAGTGAGGTGCTGAGCAAAGGCGTCATTTCGATACCTGCTAAAAGCTTTACAACCGTATTTGAACTTGTAGGGTACCTTATCTAGCAGGACGGGAAATGGTCAGCGGGTTGTTATGGCAGCGGCGGGTAGGGAGGTTGGGCGAACAGGTTAGTGACATGTGTGCAATAACTTTAGCTGCAAAACTATCCATCATAAATAATATACAGTAATCATAGAGGCTAAAATTTCGACTGGTTAGCCGAAATACTCTAGGCACGACCTCTGTCTAGATGCAAATACGTTTTGCTTGATAAGAAGGACCACGGTCTATGGCGTGTCAGAAGAGCTCTGTACTATAGGATACTTCGCACCTACCCCGGCCCGGTGATCAACATACGGTCAGCTGCTACGTTGAGTTTTTCGTGTATCATGGCCTTTTTAGGAGCGACATTCCTATAAAATTACACTCAAGTCCATATGCCATAAATGCGAAGAACTCTTGGTCAAAGCTATAAACGAATAGATCCATTCAGGAAACGACCAAAGAATTTATTGCGCTTCATCATCGAGACAATGAGATTATTGATAGCGACATCGTTAATGTTTAAATACACAAGAAAATTACTATGTCCGGATACCATAAACACTTTTGCTCCATTCTTGTCGGTCATGCCGTCAAATTTCATCGTCGATTGAACGTCCAGTGCAGAGCCACATGGCACAATTACCAAATGCTCCCATGCCAGGCTGTGGCAGTTCAATAATACCACATTGGTCTTCCATCCACTTTCAGTCGGACGTTGATCGAGTGGACTTGAGAGCGTATAGAGTATGCTCATAGCACAGCTCGACCATTAATTGCGTTCTTTCGATTGGGTCATTTTATCAATGTACAGGCTAAGAAGACACGAGATACAACAACTCACTTATGGACTTGCTTTTCTTCTGTCTCAATTATCTTGCGCGATGGTCTGTTACCTCGATAGTCTATAGTGGCCTGGCTTAGTCGTGATGTTGATACTTGGGAAAGCATCTTTCAGCAAGGCTGTAAAGCAGGCTTAGATCCTAATTGTCGTTTTGCACTATAGTCAAGTGGAAAATGAGTCGAATTGGACAGCATGAGAGATTCAAGGTCTTCAATAAGCTTTGATAAGCACTACGGAAAGGTATGGTGGCTATAAATTCCATTCTATGGCCGTTATCGAAATTAGGGTCATAATCATTAGACAACAGGGTATACTTGCGCCAATAGAGCGCTGTTCCTAAGCACCAAAACGCCAATTGTGTGTACCGCCTAACCAAAATACAGCGGCGGGGGACAAGGGCACCATGAGAGGTGTGTGGCCAAAAATATAGGCGAGAAGGGATTATAAAAAAAAAAATATGGAAGAGAATGGTGAGTTTGTTCGCTTCATGCAATCATACGCCGCCCATCGAAACCTCACCAATAGCGAGGAAGTCTGCTTCTTCGAAATCACTGGAACTTCCCACAACCACTCTACCGTCCATCTGCGCTGTGTTCTCAATATCCATATCGATATCCTCGTCGTTGCTCATGCCCATTCTCGCTGCTGACCTCCTACTTTTCGGCTGCGCGAACTGTCTTACTATGGGCAGCATGGCATTCTGGGATGGCAGTTCACTTAAAGGGCTGACAGGCACTTCTTCGACAGTACCTTTCATCGGAATCGAGAAGAAGAAGTTGCTACCGCTGATATCTAGCCGTGCGTCATCTTCATCACGCCACGACCGCTTGGATGGATTCAAAAGATTTGGTCGCAGGGACTCGGAGCCATAGCCCGATTCGGTGGAGCCTTGAGAAGAGAACGGCTGCGAGAAGGCTTGCGCAGGCAGTGGGAAGATGTTTGTCGATCGGTCGGTGGTGGGTTGTTCTGCATAGCCACCGATCTTGTGCAAACCACAGAATGGCAGCAATTCTCGCTGATGAACATAGTCTTCTGGTACAGGCCCGCTCGGTGCTTTGATGTCAAGGCTAACAGCTGTTATGGTGGTGGTTGGGGTCACCAAGGTGGTTTGGATTGTGGGCAGGGCAGACAGCTTATTGTGTGTTTTGTACCCTTCAGGCACGCTCTTGCGAACACGCATGCCGACTTGCAATAGGTCTGATTGCACGTGTTCTGGAACTGTAGGCGCAAGGCTCTCTCTCTGATGTGTTTGTGTTGCTCTTGAGGCGTCGTGTTCTATCCGCGGTCGGGTAATCGGCCTTGGGCCCCGCAAATCGTCGTTTTCCGCGTCGAAGTCGTCCCTGGCGAAGTAGCTGGTGATGGATGGCTGGAAGAGTCGTTTGTTGCGGTATCGTTCAGTCGTGTGCATATTCTCCAAGGCACGAGTATACGAGGTCCAGCGCCTTTGGAAAGGGTAGCAAGCAAGTCGGAATCAGATGGGCGGCGTGAGAGGGGAATTTCAATGCGCAATGCAATGCAATGCACTGGCCCTGCGCGCACGTCTCCTGTCTCTTTAGCCCCCGAGCCTAGTCCCTCATACTAACCACCACCCTTGCGCTTGGTTTATTATTATCCGTCCGAACATCTTCGCTAGCGCTCCAAGTCAACATACATTCTTGCTATTGCCACCTGTAAGGACGTTTACACAGGCGTTGGGGCAGCAGGAAGTCGAAGTTTTACCAGCTGAGCAGTATTGCCGACAAGACCGGCCCCAGCAACGGTAAATTCTACATAGACATGTCTGCCATAATCTACTTGCTTTCGGGATAAGAAGCACGAATTGTTTACGACGGGTTGCCCTAGGTATTCCATAACCTTGTGGTAAAAGATCGTCAATGGCGGCATTGGCCGGGGCGAGACTAACTAGTGACATCGATTGCCACGCCCGGAATTTCATTGAGAACAAGCTCCATATCGGCGAGGACTTAGACTTCGGCAGTATCATAAATTCAGCATAGTTTGCAAGTTAACCAGCTTCGTACGACGAAGACCTCAGGATCGATTTATCTAAGCAGCATGATGTGCGCTTATTTTGGTGGGGCACTCCGAGGTCGTCTTCCTAGTAATAACATGGTAGCTATTGATGTTATGTATCTGTAAGTGCTCATCATAGTCAACCAAAAGGCAGGCTTACTATGTAAGAATTAATTAACCGAGGCACCTTTTTGTTCTTAGCTCATACTATTGCCATCAAGTATGCTTATATTGCTGTACTCTTTACGGCATCATTTCGCCCCCAAGCTTATCTGTACGCTACCTATCAGAACATCACCATGCACAAGGATTTATCATGCTGTAAATCCAAGCATTATTGATATGTTTCGCCTTATAAGTATGTATTTTAAGGAGTCCTTGTCAGCCCCCGAGAAAGCCGATTGCGTCCATTCCTCACAAAGATGACGCCCAAAGACCACAAAGATAGTAGAAAGGCATCAGGCCTACATTACAAGAGTTTGAAGCTATGCCAGTAACTACAATCCTTCGTTACATAACTCCAGAGTAAATCGTATGATAGTGTTTCACATCAAACATAAGAACGCTACCCGCTTGCCTTGCCATTAAAATCCTCACATGGCACCTACCATCGCGAGAGCCGAGCAAGGACTCCAGGTAACTACATGACACCAATAAGGCCTTTTTCGAGTCAGCCAATCCGCCTCCACGTACTTTATTGATAGAATACCGAAGTATCGTGTGCAAGGATACAGCCATCAACAAATTGCGACAAGCAGCATGGATACATCATACAGACGATCAAGCAAGCTCTCCTCTACGCCCCAGTACCCTCCCGCATTCTTTGGAGCCGACACTAGGTCCCAAAATCCCGGGACGTGATCGCTTGCTACCGTGTTTTTCCACCTGTCAGTGTCGCGAAACTGTTGCAACCCAAGTCTCACAATCGCTGACCAGCCCTTCAGCTTCGCAACCCCACATTGCTGCCGTAGTACACACCGCATCTACCCGTCATACTTGCTTTTTAGTAAACAGTAAACAGTCGTCGACCCGAATTTGTGCACTGTCCACTGTGGTGCAATCAATGCGCAGCACATATGCACGTCGGCTTACCATGTAGAGGAGCCTTATTCTCGACTTTCAAATGTTATTCTGGTGCAATAGGAATATCATGTGTATGCACGTGAGTTCTCGATTTAGAATGGCAAGGTTACTTTCTACGATTAGGTCAGGTTTTGTGCGTAGAATTATGTGCAATGCTCATACCCGAGCATCGGTAATCATCTAACCCATGTGGAGCTCATAACATTCGTGCTGAACAAAACAAGTTGTCCAATTATTGATTAAAAAGCCAGTGATAAACAAAAAGCTGTTTTGCGAATGGCGCAATGAGATTACGCCTTGGCGCCAGTTAAGGCAAGAACCTGCTATTTCAAACTCCAAAGCACGCCGATACAAAGTCGGACGGTGATGCAACCCCAGAAGACAATCACAGACATCTTCAATCCTGCCCTCATACCCATGGCTCATAAACCAGTCGTAAAACCGGCACCCCTGACAACTTGTGAAATGAGCCTCACAACTGAGCGCTGCCCATCTCAGCACCCTCCTTCCTCTGCTGCCTCGCGGCCATCTTGTCCGCCAACCAAGTAACCATCGTAACAGCCATGCTGATTCCCAACAGCAAGAATACGACTAGTGTTCCCCACAAAGCAAACTTGCTCTCCGAGCACAAGCTCTTGAAGCTCGAGTTACCAAGATTACCAGGAACGCTCATATCTTGGGGCAGTGACACATCGTTCTTGTACCTACAGGTCCAGGTCTGAATGGTGTCGAGCTCGGGACTATTGCGGTTGAGAATGTGTGCCCAGATAACGGTCATCAGTGTGAGGAGGAAGCAGGGGAGAATAGTGCCGAGGGAGATGAGTGCGCGGAGTGTGTATTTTTGGCGAAGATTGAACTGCACAAGTGTCAGCGTGCCGTTTTATGAAAGTATTTGAGGTAGGAATTACCTTTGGGATAAGCGACACGGCCAAAAATGCTCCTGATAGGATCAATGTAACAACGGATGAGGCGATGAGAGCTTTAGTGCCATGTGTATCGTAATGCTGGGACCATAGCGGTATCCACCATGGATTGGTAAACCTCTGTTTGTTGTAGACATCGAGAGTATGTGCTGAAGTACCCAGGATAGCGATGCTGAGAGCGACTACAAGGCCAGTGATAGCGGCCTGAGCCAAGTGAAGAGGGGCCGGGTTGACTTTCATGTTGCTGGCTTTAGGCGTTCTCGTTCTTTGATAGTATGGACAAGAAAGGTGTTGTGAATTAAGGACCGTTGTCGTCAAGTGTCAACCAGGAGCACTCAACCTTGATAGCAAACAGAAATGAAGGACACGACAAATGGAAACAACACAAGGAACTGAAAAAGATGTAGCACACTATTGTTTGCTTGAGCGAACTGGAGGCTCGAAGAAGGGGATGGCAATGGCCTTAAGAACGACTGGCGACTTGTCTCTCAAGCGCTCTGGTATGCATAGCACATTGGCTGTACACCCTTGTCAATGCACCTTGCGGTCCCAAAATAGGCGTAGCCAGTGGAAAGAAAAGAACGGTAATTTGCGTTGCCGCTGCAGGGAATCGTGTACCCGGGGCTAACACTGTGCTACTTTAGGTCGAACGAGCTGCATTATCAGCGCGTAAGCTGCAGGTCGTGACTAGAATAGCGATATTAGCCCGCATATCGGTTCGTTATGTTACCCAAAGCGTGCATTTAGTGGTCATCTTTTGCCGAGAGGCCGTGAAGGTGGCCCATCATTTGGTGACAGCGGCGATCGCGACCATGGCCGGCCAATGCGGCTTGTCCTTATTGCTCCACTTATGCCATGCTGGGCGATGGCTTGACCGAAGCCGGCGAATCAAGGTGCGGATGGTGTCGAACGCAGGTTCTGTGGGCGTCTGAGACCCGGGCTGCTGGCCTGGCGCTTCGAGGGTTCTTGATTCGTGAGATGCGTGGGCGCTTAGAATTGATGTTCGCTCATTGGCTGCTTATTTTATACAAGCCATCTACAAAGGGAACATCGGTACCAGATAACTTTGAAATTCAATAGACGGAGAAGAAATGAATAGTATTATACTCTGGTGCCGATACCCGTTTTTCTGGGGTTAGTGGGATGCAGACTTACGTGTTGTCAAAGAGGTACATGCGCGAGACTAGAATACTGCAAGGAAGTCCGTCACAGGGGGAACTTCCCAGCGCCCATCGCCTGTGTCTTTCAAAACTGGCACGAATATTGACTTTCAACGTAGGGGATTATATTAGAATACCCAATATTCGTTGTTACAACCGCGGGCTCCATGCCCAAGACGCGAGGGCGGCGTACCTATGTAGGCGCTAGGACAATTGACCAGCGAGGCCGCCTCCAAACCCCCACTTACGTCTTCTAATATGTTGTGGTGCTTGTGATTTGCCTTTCTTCGCCGCTTGCAGAGGATGGTCTTTCTCCCATTTTTCGTCGGCTTGGTATGTAACAATCGCTTGCTCTAGGTTATAATCTGTTTGTTCAAGATAAAGGAGGGCAACATCATATCTGTTGATAGGAATTAGTCGCTCCGGTCACACTTGCCTTATTCTCACATGAGCATCTAGGCGGAGAACACTCACTCAGATACTTTGCATGAAACCATGAACTTCTGAAGCTTGGTCTTCTTTATCTCTTCCTCCTCACCTTCTACAGGACGTGGACTCAAGCTGACACCACCCTTGTAAAATTCCCCTGGTATAAGAACTGTTCTCCGTGCTGCTAGCAGATGATCTGCGAACATCTTGTTCGTTCGACGCAATGCATCGGCTGGCACTCCATAACTTAATGACAAGGAACTTATCGAGTCATTGTTCGGATCGACGAAATGTAATACGTCGGGTGCAATTTCTAGACCGGTTCTGGGCTTTTTAGCTGGTGGTGGGTTGGTATCCTGTGCTGAATATGGCGGCAGTTTATCGACTGCATGCTCTCCATTTGGTGGCGAATACGTGGGAGGCTTGCGGAGGCCTTGTGCCGGGAGCGGTGATGGGCCGGTTGCTATCTGGCAGTATGGACAATAGCTGGCAAATCGTGGGTTGTCGGTCAGACATCGAGCGCATATAGCACGACCACAACATTCAAGCCGGCGCTCAAATTGTGATGGTTTCTCGGTTCTTTCATCATAGGTTGGTGGAATAGAAGACAAAAGCGCGGCGCAGGTACAGCAGGCTTCAGACATGATGTAGGGTAAGAAAGACTTGCTTGAAGTGGGTTTGCAGACCGTTGAACGAAACACTTGGTAGATGGAGAGATTATGTGACTACATGGCGAAAGAGAGATGCTACGTCATGACTCTCGCGCTCTCATGTGGGCCCGTCGAGGGCCTGTCGAGGGCCACATTTTCGTTAAGCCTGGACGTTGGCGTTGTGTACTTCAGCGGTGATTGAAGCAATCGTCCTGAGTAGTCAAGTGCTGTTCGCGAATTGTCACGGCGCAGAGTCCGTGGTGTGAGCTTGACGCGTGTTGAAGGAACGCGCTGGGGGGCTGGTTGCCAAGCCCCGTTAACCGAGCCACCACTGGAATTTTGCGAGTCCCCATCTCGAAGTTTGACCACCACCAGCTCTCCCACGCCATCCACCCACACGCACCTTCACAAGGTATGTCCTTATCCACCAAGAGTGCCCTTCAGAGAGCCTGGAGATGCAATCGCGCTTGTCCATTAGGATGAACACGACACTGCTTCTCCTCTGCGACACGAGCTGAAGAACCCTCCAGCCTGCACGCTGAGGGCACTCTCCATGCTCTGGCATCTGGAGGCTAACCGCAATTCTCAGATACCTCAGTCGCCCCCTGCCATTGAGAATCTCCTTGCACGACCGCCAAAATGGTCAAGACTTCAGTCCTCAACGATTGCCTCAATGCCATCAACAACGCCGAGAAGGCTGGCAAGCGCCAAGTTCTGATCCGCCCCTCGTCCAAGGTCATTGTCAAGTTCTTGACCGTCATGCAGCGCCACGGTACGTCCGCTTTCCTGCCTTGCGACGCGTATGCACATGCGCTTTCTTCGGGTTGATAACTAGACAATGATTTCGCATCACACGATCTTTGTCCTTTAAGTGCCCGATATATTAATTTCTGCGGAGAACTTACACGTCTTCGGAATCTGACCATGATGTCTGATGTTTAATTCGCCGCAACATGCTAATTGTTTTTGTAGGTTACATTGGCGAGTTCGAGGAGGTTGATGACCACCGCAACGGCAAGATTGTCATCCAGCTCAACGGCCGCATCAACAAGACCGGTGTCATCTCCCCCCGCTACAACGTCCAACTCCGCGACATGGAAAAGTGGGTTGTCAAGCTACTGCCCTCGCGTCAGTTCGGCTACATTGTTCTCACCACCTCGGCCGGTATCATGGACCACGAGGAGGCCAGGAGAAAGCACGTTGCTGGCAAGGTCCTTGGTTTCTTCTATTAGGCTGTGCAATATGATGAGGTGGGATGCATATACCCGGACTTGGGCAAGCCTTTTGTTTGACCAGGCAGTCCATCATAGCAACGATAGATGAAGGAATGACAAAAAGTTTATGACTAGCTACACCAACACGTCCACAGCAGCTGTGTCTTCGTACTAACACCGTCAACAGTATGGACAAGCCCTCGCCAAGGCAAATGCAAGTCTTTAGTGCATTAAATTCTCGTTATCTATATACGCTTTCAGAGTCTAATGCATCAAGCACCGCAACCTTTCGCAAACAATTCATAAACCATAAAGTCGTGAAAATCAAAACATGCTCTTATCCTTTTCCCATCCATCCCAACTCCATGCACAAATGCTGACCAAAAGAATTACCTTGTCGTCTCTAACTCATTCCCAACGCACATTTCAATCTCCACCCTCAATCATATAAATCCATCTCAGGATCATCCTCCAGCTCCGCCGCAGCATCCTCTGAATCATACATCTCAGAATCCTCCTCCGAATCCGTATGATTCGGCAGAACCAAGACATGGCCATTATCCAAAACAACACGTGCAACCTCGCCATCCTTGATTGCGCCGCGGAGAATGAGCACAGCGAGGCGATTAAGGACCTCTTTCTCGATGAGACGGGCAAGTGGACGCGCGCCATACGCCGGCGAGTATCCCGCGCTACCCAGATAGTCGCGGACCTCGTTTGTGAGTTCGATGCGCACATTGCGGCCATTTGCACTGAGACGTTTCTGGATCTCTGCGAGGCGGACGTCGACGATGCTGCGGATCTCGCGTCTTGTGAGGCGGTTGAAAATGACGATGGAGGAGATGCGGTTGAGGAATTCCGGGAGGAACCAGTTGCGGAGAGCGCCCATGACGAGTTCCTTTGTGGTGGGGTCTATTTTGCCGTCGGGGGCGTTGGGGCGCGAGAGATGTTCGGCGCCGAGGTTAGAAGTCATGACGACGATGCAGTTCTTTGCGTCGACAATTCTGCCTTGGCCGTCGGTGATGCGGCCGTCGTCCATGAGCTGGAGGAGGACGGTTAAGACTTCCTTGGCGGCCTTCTCGCACTCATCAAAAAGGAGGATGGAGAATGGCTTGCGGCGAAGAGCTTCGGTGAGTTGACCGCCTGCATCGTGGCCAACATAACCTGGTGGTGCGCCGATCATTCTACTGAGAGAATGGCGTTCTTGGTATTCAGACATGTCGAAGCGGATCATCGATTTCGGGTCGTCGAACAGGAACTCGGCAAGTGCCTTGGTGAGCAGTGTTTTGCCGGTACCTGAAGGACCACAGAATAGGAACGAAGGTGGCTGGTTTGGATTTGCAAGACCAGAGCGTTGCAGACGGATAGCGTTAGACACTGATTGGACGGCTTCCCTTTGGCCAACAACGATGTTGCTGAGATGGCGCTCCATGTTAAGTAGCTTGTCCTTCTCAGTTGTCTTCAATCGGGTGACAGGAATGCCGGTCCAGCGAGCTACGATCTCGTTGATTTGATCTGGCCCAACGTTGTCGCTGAGCAGTCCCGAACCTTCACCAGCAGAGTTTGCGTACATCTCTGCATCAGCCTTGGCCTTGTCTCTTTCGAGATCCGAAATGCGTTGTTCAACATCCGGGATGGCGTAGTATTTGAGATCAGACGCAGTCTGGATATCGCGCATACGCTCTGCTTCAGCAAGTTTGTTCTTCAGACCGTCAAGTTTCAGCTTTTGTTCTTGGATTTCCTTGCTGCGACCCTTTTCAGTCTCATACATTTCGCGCAGTGGCCTGAGCTCTTCCTCAATGTTGGCAACCTCTGCCTTTGCTTCTTTGAGACGCTGCTGCGAGGCCTCATCCTTTTCTCGAGAAAGGGCGTGAATTTCGATCTGCAGTTGTCGGCTTCGGCGCTCGAGGTTGTCTAGGGCTTCAGGTTGTGATTCGCGGGCAACTCGAACGGCAGCAGCAGCTTCATCGATGAGGTCGACTGCGGAGTCGGGAAGACGACGTTGCGTTAAGTAGCGAGCCGCGAGTGTAGCAGCAGAGACAATAGCTCCGTCCATAATGTTGACACCATGATGCGTCTCATACCGCTCTTTGAGGCCTCGAAGGATAGAAATGGTCTCGGGAATGGTTGGCTCCTTTACCAACACCTGTTGAAAACGTCGTTCGAAGGCCTGGTCCTTTTCGATGTACTTTCTATATTCGCCGAGAGTTGTGGCTCCAATACAATGAAGCTGTCCGCGAGCCAACATGGGCTTGAGTAAATTGGCAGCATCCATGCCACCCTCGCCTGAAGAGCCAGCACCCATGAGTAAATGGATTTCGTCAACGAACAATACTATCATTTCCTTAGACTCCTCAATCTCTTTCAGAACACCCTTCATGCGCTCCTCAAACTCTCCACGGTACTTGCTGCCGGCAACTAGCGCACCGACATCTAGGGAAAGTAACTTGCAAGCGGCAAGGTTAGCTGGTACATCGGCGTCTACGATACGACGGGCAAGACCCTCGACGACCGTAGTCTTACCAACACCTGGCTCACCAATGAGAACAGGGTTGTTCTTGGTTCGCCTACAGAGAATACGAATGACTCTTCTTGTTTCTTCTTCTCGTCCAATGACTGGGTCGATCTTGCCTTCTCTCGCCATTGCCGTCATGTCGGTTGTGAACTTCTTGAGGTTCTCGTTCTCCTCCTCAGCATCTGCCGTCTTGGAGTCGACTCTCTTAGTGCCTCGTAGTGCTTGTATGGCATTGTCGATTTGTTTGGTGTTCGGTACATTCGCTTCGGAAAGACATCTTTGTATCGAGGCGTCCTGGCAGAGTGACTGGATGAGATGGTCGACGGCAATGAAACTGTCTTTTTGTGTTTTACTCAGGTCTTCGGCTGCTCGGAGGACTTTGGCCATGGCGGGTGAAGGTGAAGTACGTTCTGGTGGAGGGTCTTGACTTGGTAACCGTACCACGGCCTTCTTGAGGGCGCGGTCGAAGAGTTGTGCGTCGCCATTTGCGCGTTCAAGAACCTGCCTAAATAGCGGTGGTGGAGGGACGTCGATCTGATTAGCTAGATCTTTAGGGGGATCTATCAGCGAAACCGCGAGGTGAAGAGGTGTGAGTTGCGAGTGGGCATAGTTCTTGGCCAGCTCAAAACTGTCTGCGAGCGCCTTGGCAGCCCGGTCGGTATAGGCGTCGAATGAAGTCATGATGGGGGGGATTCTTGACTATGTAGTCTTGTAGATGGCGTGAGCCAGTCTAGTCGTGTAAACCAGTAGTGAGATTTGGCACACTTTGAACGGTATATGCGGTTATGGGTATCTAGTTGCGATGCGTGAAATCAAAGGAATAACGTGGACCAAGCATAAGAGCTTATATATGCCCAAGACTCAAAGCCCGAAGAGTCATGAAGCAGCCAGTAAGAAGCGGCGTTTTCTCGATACCCCTCGAAGGCTGTCGTGACATCCGCCGCTTTATCGAACTTTCGAGCAGCTGCCAGAAACTTGGCTGGTGAGGTCATGCCCCACTATGACCAAATGCGGCCACCTCCTGCCTCACCGAGATAGCGCCGAAGCTGGGGCGTCACCTCCTACTGTCGAATGACGCTATGTCGATCAACAGATACAATACGTAGTAAACATCTTGCAAGCGTAGAGAGCTAAACTCTTTAGCCTATAGGAACATACAACAAATTCTATAATATTTCAATCAGACAGTGCTGAAAGCTCCGACCTTGGAGGGCTCGATGTCCGCTGTCTCCACAATGCAAGTGCTGTCATCAGGCCACCACGTCTCAAGTTCTTTGTATGCCCAGACTCCGAGGGTTAGAAGCTCAACACCCTTACAGTGACTTACTACTGTATTGTACAGTCATTGCTAATCGGTTGTTGGTTGGTCGGATTATTGGCTAGGCCGCAATGACGCTTTCCTCGCCCAGCCCAATACATTTCGCTTCACTCTTGTGAACCGGTGTAGCCAGGACCAAGTGGCATGGCATTTGGACACGTACATCAAACTAGCCCTAAAGTAGATCTTGGGTAGATCTTGGGCAGGTATCGATTTTCGCATGCTGCGCATTTCGTATGCGATATGTACGTCTCCTTTATGCTAGCCTGACCTACGAACAAAGAGGGCCGAGTAAGTTTTTTAAAGTCTTATATTATGCCTGCCATCTACAGAGAAGATGGAATGTAAACTGGTGACATTGGAATCTCATGCATCTTCCCTTTCACATTTATCAATCATGACCCCATTTTTTCGGCCACTCCTGCTTCTGACAGATATCACTGGCCTTTTCGAACACATCGATTTCAGATTGTTTCAATATCAGCTCAGAGCTCAATACTCCACTCTCTTCGCCATTTTCTGAACTTCTTCGGGCAATTCCTCTGCCTTGATGATGCCCATACGAATAGCATCACCCCAGAGAAACATGGCACGGTCCTGTGCGTAAGCAAGGTAATCGAACTCTTCTTCATCCTGTGATTTGAAAATGTCAGTATCAGCTTGCGCATCGGGCTTTTCTTCAGCTGTCTCGTCCGCCTTTTCGTTACTCACTTCCCCGTTCTTTTTCTCTTTGGCATCTTCAGCCTCTACACTCTCATCGTTAGTCGAACCATCAAGCCCTCTAGCAGCTTTGTTAGAATCATTATTTGCTCGTTTCTCTTCGGCATCGAAGTCGGGCATGCCAGGGACATGAGCTTGTACGATGCCCCATGCTACCCACATAGCTGAGTTGGCGAGACGCCAAAGCTTTGTTTCGGCCATGAGGCGACGGGCCTCTTCTTCAATTTGACGCTCACGCTGTGCCTCTTGTTCGGAGTATTTCTCCCCTGGCGGAGCACGTGAATCAAGCATGAAGGCCGAGATCGTGTTGGGAGCAGCACAGGCAGCAAGGGCAGTAGTACTACCTGACGTAGGGAGCGGACCAAGATGCGGTGTCGTCGGGTTTGAAGCAGAGCCGCCAGGTGCTTTGTATGAAGGCGTATGCATCAGATAAGAGTAGATGAAACGATGCTGCTCCTCAAGCGTGGGGTAATATTTGGAGTTGCAACGCCATGGATAATCAGGATCGTGATAATTATACGTCCACTCAGTCTAATAGATATTGTAAGCCCCGGTATTCGTCAAACAAAGCTACGTATCGTCACATCATCAGGAATACTAAGAATACTGAAAACTTACAAAGTGGTTAGCAAACTCGAGGCCTGGCAAATTGGCGTTGGAATATTCGAAGTCGATGACTACTAATTGCTTGTGCTTATTTGCCGGTAGCAAAAGCGGTGACTCGCCCTCTGGAACCATTCGGAGAATGTTTCCATATTGAGTCTGTGATGTGGTCGTTAGCTTCTATATCCACATGCTTCATTGTAAGTTCATCCTACATCATTGTGGGCAAAAACTAGTCGCTCATTGATCTTATCAATGCCGCCATACTGCTCTTCTAGCCACTTTCTATACTTTACGACTATAGCCCGGAAGACAGGCCACTCCACACCACAAACAAATCCTCTTTTCTTCCACTTATCTGCAGGAGACAGATTGGACGCCTGACCGTATTCTTTCACCTGCTGGTCGAGCCAAGTAACAACCTGTTCGCATCGCTGAACCCACTTGTCCCAGTTCTGCCATACGAATGGTCCCGCTAATCTCTCTTCTTTCAGAAGGTCGATTCCCTCATGAAGTTCACGCATACGCTTGGCAATCTGCTTTGAGGTCTCGGGCTGACGCAGTTCCTTCGCTGTGAGCGCTTTGGCATTGAGAAACTCCTCAAAGCGACCGTTGGTAAATGTACCGAGAAGTGATGGCCCAATACGCTTTCGAGCAAGACGTTGTAAGATCTTTAGTTCTGATTCTCGGTCGATGAGATGTTCAACCTTAGGACCATATATGCGCAAAAGAAGCTTACTATACTTTGTTAGCTAGGTAGTGACTAAATATGCCTTCGCTTACGGAGGCGGGTTCCCGGGTTTTGGCACGCCATCTGCACCTTCTGCTTGCGGAAGATCTTGAGGAGGAGAAACAACATATACTGCATTCGTTAATGCACCGCTGAGTCGCTGAACATCCATGTGCTCGCTCAGCTCCATGGGCACTTTTCGCCAGCCTTTGAGCCGTAGTGTGCGTATAATCCGCAAAATCTCGTATTTGAATGTGTCCCATGCTTCCTTCTCTTTCCGTGTCTTCTTTTCAGATTTTTCGTTTTTCGACTCTGGGTCTGCGGAATCGACAGAGTACGCCATCGTTTTGGAATTATCAAGAACAGCTTCACAACTCGGAACTAGTTGATCCACAGAGTCAAAGTAATCAGACTCGTTGGAAATTAAAGAGTGCCTCTTCAAACCTGCTGAAAGATGACGAACGTGGGCATACTTCCTTTTCGTTTCGGCCGGCTTAATTGAAAGAGTCTTTTCTAGTATACCCGCCAATTGATCAAGTGCAAATGATCCTTGTGAAGAGTCTGAGCCTCTTCGAGGTTGACTACCTGTGAATTGTCCATCATCTTCAGCATTCGCCTTCTCAGACTCAGGGTCTTGGGCTTCATCTTTTGGGGCGGCGCCTTTTCTCTTAGCTCGTCGTGCTGTTCGCCTTGCTCGCTCTTGTTTGATCCAAGCACTGACATGCTTAAATAAACCGTCATGAGAGTGGTGGTTGTGTCCGTCTGTAGAACTCTCAGAGAGAAGAGAAGTGAGTGACGGGTTCCCTTCGAGGCTGTGAATCTTGCTTGACCCAAGGCGCTCGACCGAGGGTCTTCCGGACAGTCGCTTGCGGCTTAGACTTGCAGTATGCTGTTTATGAGTGGTATTGGTGGGAGTGTTGAGTGATTTGTCGAGGTCGAGATAGTTTTTCTGGTCAAGTTCTTTTTGTTTCCCGATCATCAAAGGAGAGATGCTCTCGTCGGGAAAGGAAACTACTGTGAACATGAATATAAGCCGTTATTCCAAAGAGCCACTAATAGAAGGCTCAGTTTGAACCGCGCGATGATATTTTCGAAGCTATACAAGCTCTATATCAACCGCTTGAGTGATATTTTCAAAGTTACATTGATCTTAAATAGATCTAAGAATGACATAATGCTATTATGCAGCAAGTAGGTGTATGTGGGATGTGTAATTACAACTAAAAGAGAGGATAAGAAGACGACAGTGACCATACATGACCAGTCCAACAATGACTTGTGCAGCGGAGATACAACGTACTTTTGGTTGTGGAACGTGGTGACGAGCTGTCCTCCGCGTCCCTGCTCCGCGACTGCTCCGAAGCCTCATTCTGGCTGGCGCTTCCAGGCCGTAAAGACCCCTCATTGGAGGAGACCATTGTCGGCTAGTTCTCGGTGGTGACGATTTTCGAGCTTCAGTAAGCCCGGCGATGTTTGGGATCCTGCGCGGCCACAAGTGCGAAAGGCAAAATAGCCGTCCTCGCAACTTGCGCTACGAAAGATGGGTTACTGTCAAGGCCACGAACCGTACGCTGACAATAGTGGGCTATACGAGCTAAGGGACCACGTGCCAAGTCGATAGGTAGCGAAGATTCTGGAAATAAGAGACACTGGTGAAGGTAGCAAGGACTGAAGGAAATGTGTCTTTATGCACAGGGGAGGTGGCTACTGGACCAGTTTGAATAGCAAGGAGTTCTTGTTTAATCTTGTGAAGCACATGGTCAATATTTGGGCTTATCTTGGCAAGCTACGTCAGGGAAGCCCGACGCTAGACGACAGACCACAAACCTGAAAGACGACGATTCACCTGAGCTGAAAATCGCCTGTCTATGAATCCACAGCAGTTTAATTCTACGCCTACCTATTTCCTTGCGTTCACGGCTCGCTTCGGGTTGGCATACACTATTGGCGATCTGATATGTGCAATGAAAAACTTCTAAAGCCCAAATGTGTCCACAGAAAGTGGTACTCAGTCTAGTGCCAACGCCACGCTACAATGTTACAACAAAAGTTCTAATAGCCCAAAGTGATGATCTGAAACAAGTATAGTGCAGCCGGACACTGCCAGTATGCGCATCACCAAAGCCCTGCACAGAGTGAATGTTTTTCGTCTTCGTTACAGCCGATGATCCATCTATTGTCCTTGTGCCCATTCAACGGTTTCTAGAGCAAGCATAACTAGAAGCAAGGTTGAAGGAAGGATCCATACAACGTAACTTTGGAAGAGGATCCTGGACATGGCGCCCATATACACATTATTGATCTGGCAGATCTGGGCCAGCTGAAGCGCGGTTGGGGCGCCACTCAGGAGAAAGCATACAATGATGAAGATCGGATCATCCAGGATACTGACAGGGACATATTTTGCAGTGAAGACCAGCATTGGCGCCATTAGAAGGCTTGGGATGAGCATGCGGCTGACTAGAGATGCAATAACAAGTGTTCTTTCGGTCTTAGGATCCTCTATCGAGTGTTGATCCTCTTTAGGAAGAGTGTTGCGAGCTAGATTGGCACCCAGCACTACGAGGATTAGGGGGACAGCTACCTTTCCACTTTGGTCAACAGCGCGCGTTACTGAGTTGCTTACAAATGTTCTCGGGGCGAAGAAGAGATGTTGCAGCTGTGGGACTGAGGCGACGATGATTGCGACTAGCATTGCCCAGAGAGGGGGATTCATGAACGCCCAGAGGCCATTTAGGAACCGGGCTGTCATCCCATATGTATTGGCTAGTGTTCGCTGAAGCCATGCTGGAAGGGATTTGAATATGCGCCGTCCGGCACGAGCAAATGCTTCGGCAATGGCCTTGATGACTCCGTTTACTGCATTTTTAACTCTCTTTGGCCACCCCTTGATGCCCTTTGGAGCTTCATCTCCACCACAAGGCTTGAGTGAGCCATTGGCATGCCCATTCGCGAGATGGCCATTAGGCTCACCGTTGGCAACACCGGGTCGTTGGACAACAACGTTCCCATTAGTAGGTGTAGCGAAGTCAGTATATGCCTGAACACCTTCACGATCTGACAAAGATTCGGTGTCGCTGGATTCTGCGGACGCTTCGTAACTAGTGAAATCACCAGAATAGTATCCAGAATGCGAATCACTGAGCAGATGCTGCGCCTCGTCCTCGTCGTATTCTCCGTTTTCTAGGGCTCTACTCTTGCCGCCTTCTTCTTCTGTGTAGGAATCGGCGGGAGCCAGTAGAACATTAAAACCCCAAGTCCATCGAACCAACTGACCGAGTTGTTGGAAGATGAGGAGGTAGAGGATACCACGAGCAGCGACTTCGTTGTCGTTGTCTCCAGGCACCTTGTCCCAGTGAAGGCCCGATAATGTTTTGGAGAGCGAGATGACGAGGGAGATTGGGAGCGAGTTGGAGTTACCGAAGACCTATAAACGTTAGCTATAGCCCGAGCTATGCGACGGTATAGCATACTGCCATGGCTACCACGAAGTTGGACGCGCGCTTTTTGAATCCACATATTTTAGATACAAGAAGCGCGGCAATGTAGGAGACGAGTGTTTGGACAACGAATATGACGGGAATGACGGCAAGCTCAGACAGCTTGTCGGCCGTCAGTTGCGACGCGAGCTTGGTAAAGACTGAGGCGATAATTAGTGTGGGCGGCAAGTTGTAAGGCTCGGCTCCGACGTACTAAGACAGGGTGTGAAGAGTTGCGTGTTGAGATTCGCTAGGAACTTTTGGTTTTCGGCATCGAACTGGCCCATTCTTGCGACAATGTAGCCTGGCAAGCTCACGCAAACGACCTCCATGACAGCCTCAAAAACCAGTAATGTGAGATTGGCGAAGTCGGGGTGGGAGCTGTGCTTCTTTTTGAATACTTGCATATAGCCATTGCTGGTGTAATCGAAGGATTGAGGCGCCATGGCGACAAAGTCAGGAGAGGAGTACTGGAGGCTGCGCAGGCGCAGAGCCTGGGGAGCAGAGAAGAAAGACATTGTGGAGTGCCTGCGGCTTCAGCGTACGGCGCGTTTTACTATGTAAGTAGGCGCGTTTCCAGCAGGCGCGGGGGGTGAGGGAGTGACTGGGGTATCGTGAAGCGTGCAGTGTCTTGTTTCGAATCGTGCTACAATGGATCGACGTCACGGCGGCGCGCTGGGAAGGTTTAAGAGAGGGTGGAGCCGCTCGGGGCGGATGCACAGAAGGCCATTGTGGGGGTTAATTGATGCTAGAGAGGTCCTAGGCAGCCTTTGGCGGGTGTTGCAGAGGAGGTGGTAGCGACAGCAGCCGCTGGACGACCAGCCAAGGGCTGTGCCTGGCTTCAGATCGAATCGTTGACCACGCTAGGAATTGCGTTGTTGCGCCTCGCAGAAAGCCGGAATCGAGCGCACCGGACGTCACCTTTGCCCAATGGGCATTGTACAGCCTCTCCCGTTGCCTCCGTCCATGCATGCATCTCGCACGTGTCGTGCCTGGTCTCGCATCACAGACGTCGTGCGGTTTCCTTGCAGCCATCGGCCGCATATGCGCTGCCATATCACAAGGCACAGGCAAACAAGACAGCCCGTGCTCGCCATCGCAGGCCCCATTTGCCGTATGCCCTGACACGCTAGGCGCAATCCGGCATGGCGTGGCCATTGCTCGTTGCTTTTGCCGTGGCATATCATCGCAGTTACATGCCAGCAACCCATCGCCTTGCTATCCGGTGAATCCGCAATGCGTGTCTGCTCTTCTGCGCGGTCTGGCGCATGCTCCGTCTATTCACGCCGCCTCTACAGCCCCCAATGCTGCATCCTGCTACCGGGTGCCTGTCTTAGACACGCTGCAGCTTTCCCAGCCGGATCCAGTCGCTGGTTCGCAGCAAGCAAGCTTGGCACCCGTTCAGGCTTACTCTCACACACAAAGCAGGAATGCTCCGCCAGCTAGCAGCTCCCTCTTGCAATACCTGTTATTTTCTATCTCTCCTCCTATACGCAGCCCCTTTTGTCTTGTGCCATGGTTGCTGCGTCATTGTGTTGCTCAGCAGCATCACCGTGAAATCATTCTGCTCAGCTTGCTGGTCTGAAAACGCGCGTCGACGTCACATCACCGGGTCGCATCCCACCATTCCCTGCGAGCACCGCCACTGGAGACTACCCGCAACTCTCCCTCCGCCATCCCGCACTTTTGCTGCGATCGTCGCGAGAAGTCGCTCCGAGGAGCCAGCCAGAGCACCATCTGACCTCCATTGGCCTAATTTCCCGTTTTTCTTACTACGCTGCCTAGACGCTCCTATCTCAACCCCGCAAAGCCTGGGGCCGCTCTCCTTTGCCTCAGCGCAATGGCCTCCACAACCTCTACCCCCGACGGTGACTTCGACCCAGATACTCCTTTCGATACTCCTTCACCGTCTTCACCGCCCGCACCCTCAAGCCCGTCCTCTAATGCCTCGCCTCCGCTCCTCTCCCCCAACCGCCCCGCCATCCGCTCGCACTCGACCTCTGGCGCTACCGCAAATATGACTTTTTCTTCTACGCCATTGGGCAACATCAATGCCGCAAGAAACCCCCGCGCAAATGCTCCTACCATCTCCAGCCGAGGAAGTGGCCTCAATGTCTCTCAAGATATCTTGGCCAGAATACAAGCCGTCCATCTCGGCCGACAAGGCGCGCCTCCCAACGGCTTGCCCGGAAGGGGGCCGTTACCCCAGAGCCCAGCACCTACTGGCCAACGGGCACCTTTATCGCCTGGTGGTGGGCCGGTCATGGGCAATCCTGGAGGGGTGCCTGCCAGTTTTCGACCGGCCTTGGGCGGTGGCATGAACTTCCCGTCCGCACCTGCTGTACCTAGCCGTGCTAGTAATACACCTAAGATGTCTCTCGCCCAGAAGCGGAGAGCCCCATTGCCTGGGGGACTGCCCGGCTCTACTCCCGGCACGAGTCCGGCTCCTCCTGCTGGCAGGAAGAGGCCAGGCCTGACGCTCTCACAAATGAACGGCGACAAGCCGGAAGACGCCCCTAAGAAACCTGAGACAATGATGGACAAATATTCCGAGTACATCGACACCAAGACTGGCAGTCTCAAGTTTGCTGGCAAAGCCATCCTTAACTCAGAAGGCGTACAATTTACCGGCGGCACCACGTTCAACATTTCCCTCGACGAGGTTGACACATTGGATGAGCTTGGTAAGGGAAACTATGGCACGGTATATAAGGTCAGGCACAGCAGGCCGCGAATGCGAAAACCAGGGCAAGGTCTCGCCGGTAACAAGGCTGCACCAGGCTCTCCATCACGGAAAAGCTTTGATAACGACGAAGCTAGCCCGACAACTGCGAAACCTGTGGCTGGTACCGGTGTAATTATGGCGATGAAGGAGGTACGTCTTGAGCTGGACGACTCTAAATTCGCCGCTATTATCATGGAACTTGACGTTCTTCATCGATGCGTATCGCCGTACATCGTCGACTTCTATGGAGCCTTTTTTCAAGAAGGAGCCGTGTATATATGTATGGAGTTCATGGATGGTGGTTCGATAGACAAGCTTTACGGTGACGGTGTTCCGGAGGGTGTGTTACGCAAAATCACATTAGCCACTACACAGGGTCTAAAGTCGTTGAAAGATGAGCACAACATCATCCATCGAGATGTCAAGCCCACCAACATTCTGATGAATACCAAGGGTCAGATCAAGATATGCGACTTTGGCGTGAGTGGAAACCTGGTCGCAAGCATAGCGAAGACAAACATTGGTTGTCAGAGCTACATGGCACCTGAGCGAATCTCGTCTGGTGGAATTGCCCAAGCAGGCGCCAACCCTGGGGGCGGCACATACAGTGTTCAGAGTGATATCTGGAGTTTGGGCCTCACCATCATCGAGTGTGCGCTTGGTCGTTATCCATACCCACCAGAGACGTACAACAACATCTTCAGTCAATTGAGCGTGAGTTGATTTTACATCATCAGTCAGCACTTTACTGACGATCCCTAGGCAATCGTGGACGGTGAACCCCCGGATCTACCCCCAGAAGGTTACTCGGACGCGGCACGAAATTTTGTGCGTGGGTGTCTAAACAAAATCCCTAATCTACGACCGACCTACGCTATGCTTCTGCAACACGCATGGCTAGCTCCACTGGCCAAACCAGAGACCATCACCGAAGAGGAAGAAGATGAAGTTGCTTCAGTGACCAAAGCAGAAGGCGGCGAGGCGGCTGGTGATAAGGGAACACCCGAAGCAATAGAGGTAGTCGCCGACAAAGACGTTGCTGACTGGGTGAAGGGTGCAATTGAGAAGCGGAGAAATGGGCAACTCAAACGCGCAGAGAAACCGGCATTGCATGCAGCGCCTCTAGATGCGGTACAAAGCCCATCCACCAACGGATCGAACAGCTTGGAGACGGCCGCTCCAGTAGAGACGACAGCCTAGGCACCGTTGAAGATATTTACGCAATTCCCAAGCAGGTGAACCACTTTCTCTGTGCTAGTCTTGTAATACAAAGCGCATGCATGTACGCTTATCACAGCGGCTCGATAAAGTGCTCGAAAGTCTTGATGTACCATAGGTGGCATGGCCACGGTTCACTGACTTGTGGCATGGAAGATACTGCGCAGGATGCAGCCTCCAGGCCATGGCGTTGGAAAATGGTGCATGCATAGGGAGTCGAAAGCATGGCAGTTACATGGCCGAATATGACAATATATGAACAGACCAATAAAACACAGATATTGTATTGACAGATTAGACACGTTGCGTGCCAGGTGTCCTGCATGTCAGCCGAAGAAGTGACGTAAGGCGAAACGCGTTTGCACGTGAGAGCTGCCAAGGACACTAGCCACAGTGTGGCTGCTGGCCTGCGGTTGGGGAAAGAACACAGTAGTCGAAACCCAGACTTATTTGACCACGACTTTTCGAAGTTTCCCCCGCACCCCGACGGACCTCTACGCTGCCTTGTTCAGCAGCGCATGCGCCTACCTGACGAGCAAAGGGTATTTCTTTTCGTCGCTCATTAGACACGTCGTCAAATACGCCATCACCTGCCGCCTTTCACCATGTCCGGGACCGACTATAACTACGATGAACAGGTGCGTCTCAACAGTTTGCCTTCTCCAAACGTACCTAACCCAGCGCAGGGACAATTCTTTCCTTTCTTCATCCTGACAGTCACTACTCTGGTCACAGTTCCCACCACAATCTCATTCCTCCGACCGAGCAAAGGTGCGCATCCCCTGCCATGTCGCCTCGCCTGACCGCTGACATGTAGCCAGAACTTGAGAACACAGGAACCCGAATAGAGTCTGATTTCGTCCCCGAACATGCCGACCTTATTCAAGGACAGCGTAAGAAGCAAAAACGGCTCGAGCGGAGAATAAAGCGGGGTCTCGTCATGGTGTTTGGATGGGCGCTCAATGCTGCCATGATATATCTTATTCTTGTTACTGCGCGCATAACACCTAAGATATGGAATCCCTATGATGTGTTGGGTGTTTCCCATGTACGCACTCACTCCCTGCACCTGACACTGAGAACAATCCACTAACCGCGACAGTCTGCGGATGAGAAGGCGATCAAGCGACATTACAAAAGACTCTCTCTCACCATGCATCCCGACAAAGCCCGCGAAGACCCAGAGAAGAATATCACAATTCAATCCATCAACGATCACTGGGTAGATGTCACAAAAGCCTATAAAGCTCTCACCGATGAAGAAGTCCGCAACAATTACCTCCAGTATGGCCATCCTGATGGCAAGCAGAGCTTCAGTATCGGAATCGCTTTACCCAAATGGATTGTGACAGAAGGGGCTGGCAAATACGTCTTGCTCATCTACGCGCTCGCCCTCGGTGTTATTCTACCTTACACTGTTGGAAAGTGGTGGTATGGCACCCAGAGGTTAACAAAGGAGAAGGTACTCGTCGCAAGTGCCGGCAAGATCTTCCGCGAGTATGACAACGAACAAGGGGAGTCCGGGGTAATTGGTGCACTGAGCAGCGGAGAAGAATTTAACGAGGTTCTTGCTGGTCACAAAGCGGACAACGGTCTTCCCAAGTTGGAGCAAAAGGTTCTTCCAAACGACTCAGACACCGCTCTCTCTCAAGTCTTGACAAAGAAGGAGCGCCAAAAATTTGACGACCTCGAGGATAGCCGCAGGCGAAAGGTCCTTACGCTTCTTTGGGCATATCTTGGCCGCATTGAGCTAGGAGATGATACCCTGAATGATGGTATGCTCGAAAATGTGATAATTTGACCGGGTGACTAACAAGACATCAGAAAAGTTTGAAGTTGCCCCAATTGCACTCCGTCTCAATGAGGCTTATACTGCAATTGCGCTCGCCTTTGGTAGCACAACGGCTGTTGTGTCGGCCTACCACACTTCCCAAAATCTCATCCAGGCCCTCCGCCCAGGCGCTTCTCCATTGGAGCAACTACCGCACTTCACACCGGTAATCGCAGACGCAGCCGAGGCTGAGAAATCGAGGACCCACTTGACTATCCAAGAATTTATGCGTATCTCTGAAGCACAACGTAAAGCACGTGTGGTAGGTTCAGGCCTTTTGTCGCCAGCGCAGTTTAACACAGCGATGTCGGTCGCCTCGCAGATTCCAGTACTAAACATCGAAAAAGCATTCTTCAAGGTTGTTGGAGAGCGTTTTGTCACGCCAAGCAGCTTGGTACAATTCGTGCTCAAGTGTCGTTTTATTCCATCGGGAGTCACAGATCTGCCAGAGGTCAACCCTAAAGACCTTCTTGACATCGACCCAGAAGAGGGCGATGTCGCTGCCATCACGGGACGAAAGAATGACCGCACTGGGGAGAAGCCAATCCAACCACCGCTCGCACACGCACCATACTATGCTCGCGATCACGCGCCAAGGTGGCATGTATTTCTGGCAGACAGTAAGCAAGGTCGCATTGCTGTGCCGCCCTTCACCTTCTCAACCTTTGATAAATCGATTCTGGATGAGAGCGGTAAGCCAACATTCAACGTACAGACCTTGAAGATGCAGTTTGGCGCACCACCACAGGCTGGTAGCTACACGTTTGTTATGCACGTGATCTGTGACAGCTACATTGGCATGGACACAAAGATGGAGGTAACGCTCGTTGTTGAGGATGCAAGCAAAGCCGAAGAGGTAGACGAGGAAGATGAGATCAGCGAGCCAGACGAAGGTATGTTTATCCATGTTACTGGTTATTCTTACGAAGTGTTGTTACGTGACTAACTTATCAATAGATTCTATTGCTGGCCAAATGGCATCGATGAAATCTGGTGGTGCTCCTCCTAAGAGGCGAAAGCAACAGAACGACGACTCTAGTGGAAGCGACACTGAGGGTGATGTGGAATCAGAGAGTGAGACTGATACTGACACTGATTCGGATGAGGATTAGAAGGGGCTGCTCAGGTTCTCTTTCAGGTTTGGGGCATGGAGTATTCGGGCCGCCGACAGCGACCTTTTTGGCATTTGCAGGCGTTTGGAGTCATGGGGACTTCTCAACTTGGGCGAGTTCCTCTGTGAGCGCTAGATAGGGAATAGGGAGCGTGTACGTGCACAAATTAACTCGCTCGCTCCAATATCAGGCGCCATTGTCTTCCAAGTTTTCCGCGGGGCCTGTTGAATGAATCATTGACATCATCCGGCTGCGGGTAGTTCTGGTTCAGCTTTGACTACCCATTGGCCAGTGGTGGCCGCGAGCCGTGTGTAGCTCAGGAACGAACATGATCCGATCAACGGTGCATGGACTTAGTGCCTGGAAATAATATCTAATTCGAGTGTCTGTGACCGGTTGTTCGCGAGGTGTTCGGGACCACACGCCTGGGGTTTCAGTGCCGTCTCGGGTCTGCAAACTCAACACCATCGTACATCGTGAACACCACCTCCACTAACGCTTCTCAGGCACCCACGATGTCTCATGCAGGGCACCAGACACATGTGATGTGATCACCTGAGGTGAGGCTTAAGGTACCTAGTCTGGTAGGCCTTCAAAATAACTGATCAACCATGTATCAGAATGGCCGAAGACGATTGAAGCGCTCAGGTCTCTTCAAGCCCAATCTGTGTTTAGTGAACACCAACAATTCCAAGGAATAACCTATAAGTCATACGAACAAGAGATTGCAGTCACATAGGTAGGTCGGTAGAAAGAGTCGCCGCTGCTCGCTGGACAGATCATCTAACATCTCAAACAGTCTCCCTACATACAGGATCACCCGTGCCCCTGCGTCACTCCGCATAGTCGGCTTCATCCGACACTTTCACGACATGTATATCTTGGCGAATACCCGGATCCTGTGGATCCGCCATCCTGAGGCCATCATCTAAGCCTGAGTCTGCAAGGCGCAACAGTCAAGCATTCTTGGCAATGGTTTGGCTGTCCATCACATTGCTTGGCACGCGCGGGTTGAGGTTCACCGCAGGCATGACAAGGTGCCAGAACTGGTCGCCTGCAGCCAATCTTACTCCTGTAACAACGGAAATACAGGGGCAACTACCGAGAGGCTTCACTGGGTAGTCGGGAAATGTAGAATACCCAACGGCATAGATTTTGGATATAAGCTGATGTAGGGTCGCACATCGGTTAATCTTCATCCACACTCTCTTCACCTTCAAGGCAAACACTCTCTTCTCCGCCCATTTAATACTTTCTTTCTTCGCGACTTTGATAGTCTGCCTATTCACCTTCATTCATTCATTCATCTAATACGTCTGTGACGTTTAATTCTATCCTTCTAATTCACTCCTTACAGTATTATCTGGGCCCCCAAAACAACAACCTAAAAATGTCATTCAAAACTTTCGCTACTCTTGCACTTGCGGCTGGTCTCGCTACTGCTAAGCCCATTGCTGCTCCCCAACCCCAGTCATCCAACAATATCTTCGGTGGCAGGCAAGGCTTCAATGGCGCGGTTGTGAACGGCTTCAACGGCAAGGGCTTCAACTTTGCCGACGGCTTCAACAACTTCAACCAGCAACAGCAAGTCATCCAGATCCAGGAGCAAAACCTTCAGATCGTCGACAACGGCTTCCAAAGGCAAGTCGTCCAGCAAGTCAACCAAGTCCTCGTCGTCGACCAGGTCAACAACGGCTTCAACAACAACCTCAACAACGTCTTCCGCAAGAGCAACTTCCGCAATCAGTTCCAGCAGGTCGCCACAGTCATGCTTGTTGTGCAGGAGATTCAAGTTTCCGTTGACAATGGACGCGGTGGTCGCTTCGAGCAGAACGTCTTCGCTCAGAGCGCCGTCATCGCAAACAGGGGTGCCTTCCAGACCCAGACCATCATGGTCTTCGACCAGCGCAAGCTCGTCGCACAAGACATCCTCGGCGGCGGTGCCTTCGACAGAATCGGCCAATTCAACGGCATCGCTGGCGCAACTGGTGACCTCAACAAAGCTTTCCCCACCAAGACCCAGGGCATCCAGCTCTTTGGCTCCAAGCCCACTTGGTCCGCTGTTGCTGCCGATCCTGCCGCTACTCTCGGCGGCATCTGGCAGGACGCCATCCAGGATATCCAGAAGGGCGACAACGACCAGAAGGACAACGACTTGAACAACCAGATCGCCGCTGAGGAGAAGAAGAAGCTCGATGAGGCCCAGAACCAGCAGAAGCAAGACCAACAGAAGCAAGACCAACAGAAGCAAGACCAACAAAAGCAAGATGAGCAGAAGCAAGCCGAGCAAGACCAGCAAAAGCAGGACGAGCAGAAGCAGGCCGAGCAAGACCAGCAAAAGCAGGACGAGCAGAAGCAAGCCGAGCAAGGCCAGCAGAAGCAGGATGAGCAGAAGCAAGCCGAGGAGGACAAGGCCGCCAACGCCACCCAGAAGGCATAAACGACTGCATGACGTGCTTCTACTGCTGCTAGAAACTAGTCGTCAGTCATCAGCCCCAAGTTGCACACGAAAAAGAAAGAGGGCAGACAAGGGGGGGGGGGAAAAAGCTGATATGACAAAGAGCAATAAAGATACCCTTGTGGTTTGCGCGAATAAAATAGGTAGCAATTTACGCCTTGGGAATTTCATGAGCATGGAACGGATTCTTAGCGATGAAAGCTAGCTCTCGACAGGTTCGGGGATTACTACGTAGTTGAAATGAATATGAACAATGTTTAAACTTACTTTGCAGGCTTTTTGAGTCACGTCCTTTTTGAGAATATCTTCTTCCAATCTAACTGAATATGACACTTCAGGTCTCTACTCTACTTGGCTTCAAGGGATATCAGGGGTCGCTGCCAACGACAAAACGTGTTGACGGAGTCGAGGGAGGATGTTGAGCATAGTAAAAGACAAGGCGCATAACATTGAGAAAGGACAGTGGTTGGGCAAGCTTTCAGGAGTACTAACTTTTGGATGACTATTTCATAGTAATACGTAAAATAACGTATATCTGTTGAATTCCATGCCTACAAAAGCGACTACATGCGACACTTAAAAAAAATCAAGCCTGTGTAGCAAATTCAATGCCATCAGGTTAAATCCAATAATTATTCAAACCCATGCTTGATCTCAATGATTTTCACACTGCCACCTTGCATCGTGCCGACCATGCAATGACAAGCCCAAGAAAGAACAAAGTTGAGACGAGTAAAATGGCTGGAAACGCCAACCAAGGCCAACGAATCACAGTATAAACTTCTTGCTCATAGGCTATACCCTTGACTAGACTGTCTGCTGGTATTATGTCTCCATGTTTTGGCACTTGGTCGCGGGGGTTGGTTGAGCGAATGCAGGTTATCGTTATCTTAGCCAGGTTCTGGAGAATTTCCCTGGTATCTTTCTGCAAGAGTGGAAAATATATATATGTATATATATATATATTGACTATGTCGCTCCTTTGTGGTCGTAGAGAGCTAAAATTCACCCCCCCTAGCTCTGAGTTGAGTTGACTATTGCTTCGCCATTGGTGAAATTTAGGGTTTTTTTCTAGCCGCTTCTGCAGAGCATAATGTGCAAGGGATCCGACGATGAAATTAGACCCGGGGGGGCGGGGGCGTTTCGATTATTTGTGGAGCAGGGTTGGTAGCCAGACTTTCGTTCTTCCAAAATGGCTCATTCTCATAGGCATTCCATCATTAGAGTATGTTCTCCCTAAGTTGTCCATTCTTTACGTTACCTTTGTAGGTATTGGCGCACCAGGATACGGTGTATTGGTAGGCATTGATATAAATCGACCCATTTGCCTCGCTGAAAGCCTTCAAGCTGGTGAACTGGCCTAGTATTTCATTGGAAGGGTTTCGCCAGTCAGATTGGACGACGATTGTGCGCGTTTCGTCTGCTTGACCTCTCAGATAAATAGCTTGTATCATTCGTGCCCCATTAGGGACATAACAGAGACCGTATTTCACGGATCCCATATAAGTTGGATATTGTATCGAGCAGTTCTTTCTTATAGTAGGGGCGGCTAGAACAAACCGCCAACGACTGAAATGGGGGGAACTCGCACTCACCAGTGGGGCACGCCTGGAACAACTGGGCAGAACCTCACGGGCCTCTGCCAGCAGAGTCATACACAGTCAACGCTGCAAGGTTTCGGGTTCCTGATGCGTAGTAGATCTAAGCTGACCGACTGATATATGCGGCTGCTGGAACAAGTAAAAGACCCTTCATAATGCCGCCAAACCAAGACGCGGCAGAATTGAGGGTGGTTTCATAAAGCCGATGTGGCTGACTCTTGCCATCGTATTTCGTCAGCATGCCAAACATCACCAGGAGAGCGGCAAGGCTGCCAACGCAGGCTCCCATCCCCCAGCTTCACCAACGAAAGCCATAGCACATGGCGACGAGAACAGTTCGAAGGATGTGGAGTAACTTCACGGATACTTTTTGGTCGAATCTTCGGCGGCTTCCTTGGACTTGAAGTGGTTGTAATATTTGTTTCTGAGGAAGAGTCTTCACGACTCTGGTTGTCATTCTCAGACAAGGCTGTATAGGTGGCTTTGCAGCATGTATCTCGGTTTCATCCGTCCTCAGCCTCGATAGAAGACTTGCTTGCTCGTTTTCAACGGGGGGCTCTTTGCATACTTGTCAATTTTTGAATTGATGTTATCAACTATAATGTGGTTTCGAACATCTGTCGTATTCCTAGTTGTACACCTGCGTAGTGCTAGTTCCGTAAAGCCACCCACTAAAAGCATACCACGGTACACAGCCTGAACTAGGTATGTTGTTACGATGTTTGTGTGGTTGGCAACCCTCTACGGCGCAATGTGAAAAGCCCCTCTTCTTGCAGCACACAGGTAGTCGGCGTCTCTGAAAACTTGCGCCACACTGCTTGTCGATTTAGACTAAGATAATATGGCACTGCGATCGATCGAACTCTGAGCATTAAAGGTAGACTGGCATTTGTAGGAACAAGGATCCCAAATATTGCATGCTCATCGCACAGACAACACGCTCAAACAACCAAACACATAAATACTAAATACACTAGTTCCCCGATTACAAACTAGACCTCCCCACCAACCCTCTCAACCCTCCCCCCACCTTCCTCCCTCTTCTCCACAACCTCCCCACTAACCCGGCTATTGGCCGCATCACTCAACGCCCTCACAACGCCACTCTCCGCCCTCTCCCTAATCAGCGCCCTCAAACTATTGATCAAATAGGCGGAGAAAACATCCACACTCCAATCATCTGGCAGCGCCACCAAAACATCAGCGATGTCAAACCAGCCCGCAAAGCGCTCGAGCAGCTCACTTGAGCGCTCGACGCGTTGCGCAAGGTCGTCAAGCAGCAAGTAGTCGCGGAGCAGGAAGTTGAAGAGGAGGGATTGCTGGGCGCGGGAGGGGATGTCTGATTGAGGGATGGGGAGGGCGCCTGCGGTGGGGGGGCGGAAGATGGAGTGGTAGCCGTAGAGGCAATAGGAGATGGCGGTGTTGAAGTCGCCAAGGCCGTGGACGAGGAGGTGTAGGGCTTCTTGGTCGCGGGACTGGCGGCCGTTGAGGATAATCATTTCGGGGATGAGTTCTTGCTCGTAGGGTTGGAGGCGGGTGAGGATGGTGGTGACGTCGCAGGAGGAGGTGGCGGCTTGGTTGGAGCCGAGAAGCTGGAGGAGGCGGAGGCGCGCTTGCCACCATTCGGCGGGGATTGCGTTGTCGGTGATGAAGCTATGGTATGTGGGCTTTGGGGGCACGAGGATGCGGTAGGTCTCGTAGGTTTGTGCTAGGGTTTCTCGAGATGAAGAGTTGTTTTCGAGCTCAGTTATAACGGTGCCGAGGTAGAATGCAATTAGTTCGTTGACATACTGTGTGTGCTTTTTGCCGAAGACGAGATATTCTAGGTATTCTTTGACTGCGCCAGGCGCCTTCTCGCGTAAGAGTGCGACGGCTCGAGTAGGCTCGAATTTCACGCGACTTTGGTCGTCTGCAAAGATCTGCACACCCAGTTTGGGGTTGCGATTCGCAAGCCAGGCACCGTACTCTTCGACCAGAGCCTGGTCACGAATGCGGGAAAGATATCCTCGTAAGGTGTGTTCTCCATCAACAAACTCACCACCTCGATCTTCCTCGCCTTCCAGGATTCGCCTCCAAGTAGATAGCACTTTCGACCATTTTACTGCCGCTTTACAGTTGCTCTGGTATAGGCGGCTGAGAAGATAAAGGCGTTTGAAAGACTCGAGCAATTCGACTGCACGGTCGAAGCACTCTACTTCCTTATCAACGAGTTCATTAAGCTCTGCACGATGTGTGCCGGGACTCGAGGTGCCCTTGGAACTGCTCTGATTTAGAAGCAGGAGGATATGCAGCAATGCCGCATCCACACTCTGGAATACATAGGGATCATTGGTAACACTAGCCATGCCTTTTTGCTTTTTCCAGAATTGCAGATATCTCTTTACGAAATGAAGTAAATTATCGCCAAATGGGCCATTGACATCAGTTGGCAAAGTGGAGAGGTCGTTTTGCTGTAAAAACTGCTCCACAAGAGTGGTAATGCCACCTGAGATCTGAATACCCTCTGGCCCCTGTACAACTTCTTTATTCAGGGCTGGTAAGAGGCTCAAGACGACACGTGGGTCCATTTCGCCCTCAATGAGCGCTTGCTCAGTAATCCTTTTTTCGTTCTCAAAAATGATGATGTTTGTCTTGGTGCGAAGTATCACATCCATAAACAGCATGACGGACGCCTTCTGACGGATGTAAATGAGACCTAGATACTCTGATTCGTTGCGCGGTTCTTGACCACGTATATCCCCGAGTATAATTTCTAGTTGCCGCCGGTTAGGTTGGATGCGCGTCCCATCTCCTGTTGACGTAAACTGTGCTTCCTCTATTCGAGCGTCTAATCGTGTGACAAGCGGATTTCGAACAGTCCACCATATCTGATCTCCAGCCCACAGTACATTTTGGGTCTGTAATTTTGAAAGCTGCTCAGTAAACTCTCGGTCAGCCTTGATCTGCGCTGCCGTGGCGCTCTTTCCTTCCACCTTTGAAATCGATGTGGAACCGAGTTCTAACCGTTTTATTGAAAGCTTTGCTCCAATCTCGGACAGTATTAGATCATACGGCTGAATGACCGTGCGCATACCTAGTGGCATTGATATATGTGTTCCCTTGTCTTGTGTTGGTACGCCTAGTCCGGTGAGATTTAGCCATTCCTTGTCACTTTCTGCTTCACCAACGCCAACGTCCCATCTTTGAATCTCAACTCCGTAAATAACTTTATCGTCTTCTTTCCGGTGCACGGCAGCCATGACATAGCCTTCCTCAGCATCCACATCAGGGCCCATGGACGCTGACAAATCTATGCCCGAGCCATCCGCAATGAGAGCGTCAGGGTAACTGCTGAATTGTATGCTTCCCCTACACATATCGCCGTCTAGGTTGACAAACATTCCGACAGCTGGTTCAGAGGGGGTGGTGCCGACAGTGAGCAGAAATTCGTTGGGATTGGGTGAGACTATATGAGGTCTTAATGGAATGAATGGCGGTGGTTGAGGTGTTTCGTCCACTTGTACTTGAACAGTATTGTTTTCTGGAGGTGGCGGCAATGGTTTGTCGGGTGTTACCGCGCCGCTTCGGGGAAGACTGGAAGATCTTTCTGGCAGCTCATTTGTGGGCAATCGGGCGGATGAGTGGCCAGGTGCTGGCGAAATACTCCTTGAGAGTGACTCTGGCACATCAAAGCCATATCGCTGGCGTGGGGGACGCGGGCTCTCGGTTCGCGATGGGCCGCCAACCAGTCCTAGAACGTTTAGACTCGTGCTTCTGGAATGGCCACGCTGCTCTTCTTGAATTCGAGGCTGAGGGCTTGCGGACGAGACGCTTCGTGATGGCGGCTGAGATGTGGTTGCGAGGCTTTCTGCAGCACCACCCACGTGGCCGGCGTTTGGATCGAGCGACGATATGGGAAATAGTCCAATCTTCTGCTGATGCATGACATCTAACAGGGCATACGAGTGCGCATCAGCTGCGCATGAGAAGGCGTCTCGTCGTACCGAGACTAGGCAGCCCCCGTACTCGATTGCCTTGAGCGCTCGAGGCGGGGAGTTCTCTGATATCTGGACCAATCTCAGCCTCTTCTTGAGCCCAATCACAACCACTACGCCATCCCCAACATGGCCCTCATCCTGCTCGTTCAGGTCGACGCCTCCGACCCACAAGCATGGTATGGGCTTGAAGCTAGACTCGGGACTGAGCTCGGGGAGCGAGTAGATGGAGAAGGTGTTGTTGCATAGAATGCAGGCTTTGTTGACCCTAGGGAGCAGGAGTATCTGCTGCACACCCGGGCCGGTAGGATCATTGTGCGGCGGCTCGAGCCTGGAGGCGATGATTGCGGTGGCATCTTCGGAGGCGTCACTGGGCTCCGGCGGCAGGAGGACAAAGTGGAGGATCTCGGCAGCCGAGGTGCCCACGTAGAGGTTGCCGTCTGGAGTTGGTTGACGGGTCAGCTGACATGGCACAGGAGGCGGTAGTATACATACTCCACACCTCGACACAGGTTATGCGCACACCCGTGGCATCTCCGTCCGCAGACAGCGGCAGGCCCGACACCAGCTTGCGCAGGATAAACGGGCCATCTTGTGGCGGCGGACGGATGGTCAATTGCGAGGGAGACGCTGCTTCTGCCATGGTTCTGCCAGCAGGCTATGCGCCATGACTTGGGAAAAGCATAGGCACCTCGTCGCGTCTTTGCAGAGGCTGGTTGCGTCGAGTCGTAGCAGCCGGTGCCTACCTGGCCGTGCCGTGCAGGGCTGGCCCCCACGCTGCCCCGTGCTCTCCTCCGCAACACCCCCGAGCTGCAACACCAAGCTGTCCGCATACGTAGCCCATACATAGCAAATACATAGCAATCCACCCAACTCGGCGCGCCATACTTTGGCTGCATCTGGTACCGGCATAGGCACGCCATTTACACGCAACCACAAAGAGCAGGGATGGAGGGTGGAGCAGACACAGACGGGCCAGCGACCACGGCCCTGGCTCCTGCGGCGCAAGACGATGGACAGGAAGACAACAAGTTCCAAAAGGCCATAGGGGCATGGAGAAGTCCGGGAGCCTCTGCACAAGCAGCCGCCTACACGACGAGACTAACCAGCACTAGACATCGACCTCACGACACTCATCCCCCAGCTTGACACGGTTGCTTCAGACATTGTCGCACACCAGCGAGACACGCTGACCCAGCGAAAAGACCTCGCACAGAAGACAAAAGACTTCAGAAAGCTCGACGATGCAAGCAAGCTGAGCGACATCAAAGCCCTCCTGAAATGTGAGTGAGGCGCCCTCTGCGCGCCTGTCGCCCTTTGCTGAGTGAGCCGTGTAGCCTACCAGAACTTCATCGACCTCATCTCCAACCAGTCCAAGGCCGTCCAGGCCGCCTTCTTCCAGGTCTACTCCCCACTATCTGAAGCGCCCGACCCGTATCCCCTCCTCGATGCCTCGGTCGACTCTCTGGTCACTGCCGAAGAGATTGTGCCCAAACTCACGTCCGAAAACGAGAGGCTGCAGAAGACAATATCCAAGCTGACCACGCAAGTCGACGACTCGGAAAGGAAGCTGGAGGAGGAGCGGATTGCCCGAAAGGCGCTCGAAGACAGCCGAGACGCCAAGATCAAAGAGGTTGAGCAGACGTGGTCTGCTGTGCTGAGCGAGAAGCAGGACAACTGGGAGTCAAAGGAAAAAGGCTTGGAGGAGAAGGTCGAAAGCCAAGACCGGCTCCTGAAAGAGCTCAAGGCCAGCTATGAGGTCTCCCAACGACTAGACATGGGCGAGGCGGGCGATGGAGAGGGCAGGTCAGCGGCTACGGCTGCCGAGTTGGACATTGTCAGCTCAGAGCTAGAGCGAACGAGCCACCGCCTCGCAGAAGTAGAATCTCGAAATGAGCAGTTGCGCCTCGAGCTGGCACAGTCTGCATCGTTACAAGCCCAACACGTCGCGGTAGAGGATGAGCCAGCTTTCATGCGCTTGCAGGCAGAAAACTCGTCTCTTCTGCGAAAACTCGAGAACGCACGATTCGAGAAAGATTCTGACCGTACCCGCCTCGAGACGGAAACTCGAAGTCTGGAGCGCGAGATCAAGTCGCTGAAGAGTGAAAAGGAGGCGCTGAGAGAGAAGGTACAGAAATGGGGTGACTATGAAAATGTTAAGCAGGAACTTGAAGTTTTGAAGGTTTGTTATTACATTATAAACGTCGAGCTGTACTAACGAATGACAGTCGATTGAGTTCGCAACAGGAGACGATGACGATGAGGCTACCGAGTTTGCGCTTTCACAGAACGGTTCCACTGGAGGAAAGGGCGAGACACTGGAACAATTGCTTCTTGCACGGAACAAGAAGCTTAGCAACGAGCTCACAGTACTTCGCGTTTCCCACCAAGATCTGCAGAGCAGGCTAGAGGCTCTGCAGGATGAACTCTCAAGCACAAACATGGAGCTCGAGAAATCCAGAGCCCTCAATGAAACCCTGGAAGCCGACCTTGAAAAGGTTCAGCAAGAGGCCTCAAATGCCTTTGACCCCTCTGGTATGTCTGTGGCTGGGACCCATGTCTCCCGATACCCACAGTCTTCCGCTCGTCGCGGTCGCTCATCACCCACATCATCCATCATCTCCGGCTTCGACAATAGCTCGCAAAGCACACTCGCCTCTCTCCGTGCTGGCGGCGAAGCCGTAGGCGGTGGGTCCGGAATTCTTCCCATGGTGACAGCGCAACGCGACCGTTTCAAAAAGCGAAACTCGGAGCTCGAAGCCGAGCTGCAAAAGTCCTACCAAACCGTGACTTCCCTGCGTTCCGAAATAGGATCGCTGCAGAAGGACAACCTCGACCTGTATGAGAAGACGAGATACGTGTCTTCGTATAATGCCCACAGTAGAGGTCCAGCGTCAAGCGCATCGAGCTACGCAGCAAACCCGAACCCCTCAACAGTGAATATTGCAGGATCGGCCGACGCATCAGACCGGTACAAGGCAAGCTACGAATCGAATTTGAGTCCATTTGCGGCCTTCAGGGGACGCGAGTCAGCACGCGCTATGAAGCGCATGCACCTTTTTGAGCGCATGATCCTAAGAGTAACAAAGTTTGTTCTGCAAACAAGAACAAGCAGGAATATGTTTGCAGGATACCTAATAGCGCTTCACTTCATGGCCTTCTACATGCTGTTTTCAGACACGGGCATGAGCTCGGCAGCGGGGAGTGCGGTCGTGGGTGCTGCAGCGCCTGGAGGACCCATTGCTGCTAGGGCAGATGACCCGGCCATCTGGCAAAAGACTGGCCTTGAAAAGGAAGCGTCGTAGTCTTGGGTGTGGTCATGTACGATTACAGTTTTGTGCCGGGCGTTTCGAGCGGAAAGTCGGCAGCCTTGGTGTACGCATAGGTGTTACGACGACCGTGCCACGGGCGCGTATTCCTTCTTTGTCTGTGGCTTCCCAAGCTACATTTCCAAGCACGAGATATTGGCAAATTACGCGTGGAATCGGAGTTTATTTGGTGGTAGATTAGAAGGTAACGGTGGATGGGATAGGCCCTACTGACTGCTGGGCCCGATCCAGCCTGTACCACGTATGAAAACAAGTAACAACATTCATACCGCCATTTCCAGCTCGTGCATGGAGTTCCAAACAAAGTTTCGTTGATAGGCGAAGAAGTGGATGCGCCCCCAGCATATTGACAGCAGCATTCTAGATCCACAATGCATCTTCCATACCCACTTCCCGCCCACCCCAGTCCACCAGACACTCCTCGGCAAACATAGAAACGGAACACTTACGGCCGACTACGCAGGATGGCGTACGTTGCCCCTACCGTATGGCTGCCACAATACCGGTAGGCCCACATCCATCATGGGCGACAAGATGGATCGTATATCTACAGTACATTGTACGTGCACCCCATGCACACGTTTAGCGCCACCCAGTACCCTCCCGTACCAAATAGCCTATGAACGTCGCCTACGCAAAACAGCCCTCATGGAGCGTACAACATGTTCGCTACCGGCTTCGCCATCACGCGTGGTGCCCGCTCGATAGTATGCTGCAGCGGCACACCCGTGCGCCGAACGCACTGCAGCAGGGCCAGTCGGGGGCGTCCACGGGTACTGTCGATGTGCATGTAATTGATTATCCACCCACACGCATAGAGTTTACATGTAGTGTAAAACCCTGTACTTTCAGCATCCACGTTCACACGCCCTACTGGCACACGAGGGCAAACGGAAAAAAAAAAAAGCCAAGCAAAAACCAACCCAGCTTTTCATCGCTGAACATGCATGCATGCATACTCTAGATTAGGTAGGTAGGTAGGTGGGACGTTTTTGCTCGCTGGAGCAAAATGGAGCACCGTCACCCAATCAGTCCGAATTGGCCAAGGGTAGACAAATGCTCGTGATTTGTCCATGTTTCATGCAGAACATCGCGGGCCAGGCTTGCTAGATTCCGGCCTCTTGTCTACGTTGAGGCATAGCGTGCACCACCACAAATGCGGCAAAGCCCAATAGAGAGGCGCCAGCGCCTGCTGCAGTACGTGGCACGCTGATTGGACGCGACTGGGGGGGTGGGACCTGGAATGGTAAATTAGCTGTCAATTGCGGTAGCCGAGAACAGCTATATTAAGATTGATTGAAAGCGAGTTTGGGCCATGGATTGCTGGATGGGGGGATGGTGGGTGGATGGTGGGTGGATGGCGGGGATAGGTTCTTGGATGGGTGGTTGGCAGGTAGGACGGGCGGCTCTGCGGGATGGCGGGGGAAGAAGCAGGATCTAGGTACCTAGCCAAGAAAGCATGCGGGCGGTTGCTGGGCTTGGGACAGCTTGGGTCACGTTGCGCGTCCTTTTGCCAGTGTGCCGTGCAAGCAGGGTGGATTGTTTCTGATGGCGACAGCATGTCTCTGATGGACGTGAGATGGAGGCCACGGTGGTGATGCAACGAAGCATCATCGCCGTGCCTCCCCCCCGCCTTGCCAGACGCACGCTGCACCGTGCCGTCAGCCTCATCATCTCCCCCATCAGCAAGCAGCACCTCAACGAAATCCACGTCGTCGCGGAGACGGCAGTAAAACGCCCAGAATAGGACGTACCACACGCTACCCGTGAAGAGGCTGGCCCGTCCTACGGCGGCTCGGTAGATTAGCGAACCATCTGCTTTGACCTCGTTTGCCAGTCTGCCAGCCAGTGGCACGCGTGCAGGCTATATTTGGGGCCTTTTTATCCATCCGAAGGTGGAGACCAGTGGTTGGCCGGTGGCACAGGGCGTCAAGCGGTGGCCAGGGTGGATCGGCCAGCCCATCAGCGTAGCCGCTCTGCAACCACGACGCCAAAATACTCAAGCCCCGTTTTGTTATATAGAGTGCAGGAGGAGGCTGTCTTTTCTGGCCTTCACTCTGCCACACTCGCGCATCCATCCAAACACCCGCTCTATCTCTCCCCTCGGCTCTCTTTTTCGGGCTCCATCTCCTTTATTTGCGTGTTTTTGTTCAGGATCTTTGTTTTTAGGATTCCTTGGAATAGCAAATTGCGGGAAGGATTCTTACTCTTCTTACATTGCATACCGGACTCAGGCGTTTCCGAAATTTCTAAACGTTGCTATATTCAAACGATCCATCTATTTTCGAGGCTGGGCCAGATCGGATCTTACTTTTGAACCATTTCATTGGGATATAATACTTCGACCTCTGTCTTCCAAACATCGCACAACATCCCACTACGCTACTCCATCTTCGACAATGATCTTCGCTACTACTCTCTCTCTCATCTTGGCCTTTGCGCCTACTACCCTCTTCGCTGCTCCTACGCTCGTCTCCAGAGGCCCTCCTGCCCCAGGCAAGCCTATCGATCAGTTGAGGAAAGCAAATGCGCTCTGCGATCTGTCCAAGGTTACATTGCCAGTTGGTACGTCCCTTGAACACTCCATGCACCTGACCATGCCTAACAATGCACAGCACCCACACCTCTACCTGCCGTTAGTGAAGGAAGTACACTTCGCCACATTGCCATCGGCCGCGGCACACAAAACTACACCTGTGCATCCGCCACAAAGGACGCTGCCCCCGTAGCCAACGGTGCCGTCGCCTCGCTGTTCAACGCAACATGTGACTACGCACGCTCCAACGACAAATTTATGCTCGACCTCACCAACCTCGCTGTCCACTACTCCGTCCCCAAGGGCCCAGAGGCCGACCGCCGTCTTTCAGGCCACCACGAGTTCACCGACAAGAAGATCCCGCTCTTCAAGTTGCAGACTGACTCTGTTGACTACGGCTACGTCCAGGCCAAGGTCGACGATATCAAGAGCGCGGCGCCAAAGGATGCTAGCCTAGGTAATAACGGTCTCGGTAGTGTCCCATGGTTGAAGCTCAATGCTATCGAGGGCGACTACAAGGAGGTCTATCGAGTACACACTGCGGGAGGCGTAGCGCCCAAGACATGCGAGGGTATCGAGGGCTCGTTTACCGTCGAGTACAGCGCGCAGTACTGGTTCTACGCATAGTGGATTGCGTTTAATTATTCTTGCGAGCTCATGATGATGGTTGCATGTTTGTACAGATGCATTGGTCGGCGTTTTCTTTTTAGGTACCGGAGGCCGGCGTCCTTCGACATCATCGGCCTGGAGGCCGTGTAGATAGTTCTGCTTCTTCGCGATGACTTGGCTTGCGAGAGCTATGGTTATCGTGCTATTATACCCATTGAAATTATTTCTTATACAATACCGAGTACTTGTGCATGTTCCAGTGATGCATATCGTAGTTTCTAACTTCTTCAATCATCATCCAGCTCTTTCTTGCTTTTATCCTGTCGCGATATTCTCTTCTTGTGCGGGTTGTTGACCCCTCTAATAGCCCTGTCTTTCCCGCTGACAGCCCCCGCCACTTTCTTTGGCCAGTCTTTACAAATGTCAATCCTGGATCTCGGGGCAAATATTTCTAGGAGGACGTAGAGCAAATAGTCGATGACGACACACAGACAGAAAAGTTTGCCTGCCCACACACCGCACCCATAGTATCTCTTCAATCTCTCAATGAGCGCAAAACTGCGGACGCCAGCACGACTTCGAGCGGAGCTCCACGCACTAGCGGCTCCTCCAGCTTGATAAAACTCCTTGTGGCTGATGACTCCACTTATGCCATCATATACTCTCTCTGTCCGTTGCGCAACGTCCATCCAAGAGTACATCTGCTTGACTTGGTTGTGGAATAGCTCTGTCCTCACTTTGCCGGCCCGTAGCTTAGCAATCGCACGTCCTGTAGCGTCAACGATTTCGTCTTCCTCAGGCGCTGCAAACTCGACCATATGGGTAGGAAGGACTTCCGGAATGCCACCAACACGTGTAGCAACTACGTACAGACCGCAGGACGCCGCTTCCACGATCACAGTACCGAACGCTTCGGTAAGTGATGGGCAGAGGTAGATATGGCCACGGACCATGACGTCTCGAACTTCCTCGTGGCGTACCGGACCAATCATGAGGACTTTATCTTGCAGCACATTCCGTTCTATCATTTGCTCGAGGTCAATAGCTTTCGGCCCATTCCCGGCTATTATAAAGCGGACGTTTTGGTGTGCGGCAAGAATATGTGGTATTGCTGCAACTAGAAGATCGGTGCCTTTGTTGTAGTAGAGTCGCTGGATTACAATTACTGTAATAATCTCATCCGGGCCCATGGGCTGGGGCGGGCCAGGAGCACTGTGTCGAGTCGGGTCGTCTGGGGCAAGTGAAAGGGGACGGAAGTTCTCTGCGACCACTGCGTTTGGGATGACTGAAACCATGAGTGGATCGAGCGATGCTCTGAGGACCGTGTTCTCCTTGCTGCGGGCCGTCAGCGTGTTTCCTCAAAGGCACGGATGATAATTCTTACCAGGTATGACTAACGCAAATTACATGGTCGACATCGCTAAGGGTGAACTTCAGGAGCTTGTTGGTGAGTATGCTTCCAGCATCAGCGAAGCCAAATAAACTATGGTCAGTAAAGACCGTCCTTAGACCCATGGTTCGAGCATGAAGTATGGCCTCATTACACAAGCTACTTAGACTAGCATGACCATGGACTATCTCGATCTGTTCGCGAATCATGATATTGCGGAAGATTGGAAAGAAGGAGAAGACGGTGGGAAAGGTGGTTTCGCGATAGATGACGAGGAATGGTACGTAGTAGACTTTGAGGCCATTGGTCAAATAGCGCACACCGGTCCGACCAGCATAGGCGTGCGTTATGACTATAACCTTGTGACCGCGATCAATGAGTTTCTGAAGCTTGTCAGCGTAGGCTTGGGCAATACGGAAAGTGAGGGGAGATTACGCTGGATAGTTGGTACATGTGACTCTCAACTCCTCCTGCATTATGTAAGAAACTTGGCCAGGGCTTCTATTACAGTCGCTCATACCTGGCTGAGGGTAGAAGTTGTCGCTAACCATACTAATTGGCGTAAGCTTGAGAATGTGGACAGATAGTGGGGTGCATCATATACGTACGCGATTCTGTAAGGCATGGTGGCCGTGTATGAGGATAGAGTCCCTGTGCGAGATGGCAGTGTGCATACATGACAGCTCAATGGCACAAGTAGAGCTTGAGCGCAAACCTGTGGCAATACAGAGAAGTGGTCTCGTCACATCTCGCACCGCAGCGCGTTCGCGTCATTGGTGATCGGCATTTGAGTCGCAAAACGCCGACCAAATTTTGGGAGCTAGGAACTTTGACCTTCTTTGCGTCAACACTGACACAACCACGACAACCTCACCCACATTCCATACAATGCCTGCGCCTCTATTTAAGCGCTGGGCGCCTCCCACACCAGCGATAAAAGCTGTGAAAAGTGGAGTGTTGAAGTCCTCTAGCCCGCCAGTCATAGAAACAACACCTAAACCTTCGAAAAAGCAGAAGAAGAGGAAAAGAGAACCAGAGGTCCGCGATGAGCCAGAGCAAGAGATTGCAAAAAAGCACAAGGCTATCTATACGAAATTCGAAAAAGCTTCAAAGCGAGCAGAAGCCCAGATCCAACAGCAGGATGGCGATGAGGAAGAAGATGAAGAACAACCGCCCGAAGAACTTCATGATTTACAGCCAATGCCCCAGCCCGCCCCAGTTCCCGAGCCCGTCTTCGAGCCCTCATTCTCTACCTTGCCACCATGGCTCGCCCAGCCTACCACGGTCGAATCGTCGAAAACTGCTCCCTTCGCTGAACTTGGGGTAGACGCACACTATGTCAAGAAACTAAAGCAGCAGGGTTTCAAGGATGCACTAGCTGTGCAAACAGCACTACTACCTATGCTGCAGCCCGGCTTCGAGCAACACTTGGGTGACATTTGCGTGTCAGCTAAGACCGGCTCTGGCAAAACCCTTGCATATCTTCTTCCCATTATCGAGGCTCTCAAAGATCGTGTCGTGCCCATTCTGTCTGCAATCATAGTGGTGCCGAGTAGGCAACTTGTGAACCAGGCTGTGCAGGTTGCCGAGGACCTCTGCGCCGGTACTAAGATCAAAGTGGGCACGGCATTGGGTAACACTACGTTTGCAACAGAGCAAAAACATTTAGTCAAGGTCAGGCCTCAGTATAGTCCTCAAGAGGCAAAAGACCTCCATGAGAAGGCATCGCAGCAATTCCAAACCGGCTTCATAGAAAAGAACGGCCTGTTTAATGACCTGATGAATATGCCACTGGAACACATCCCTCGCTACGACTCAGGAGTAGACATTCTCATTTGTACGCCCGGCCGGCTTGTCGAACACATTGAGCATACGACTGGTTTCCTGTTGAGCTCGGTTCGCTGGCTTGTCGTCGACGAAGCTGACCAGTTGCTGAACCAGAACTTCCAAGGCTGGGCTAGCGTACTGATGGATGCTTTACATGGCGAGACTCCGGCCGAATTTATGAACGGACAGGAGCGCCTCCTCAAGCGTGAACGCGAGGCGAATTCCATATGGGCTGCTGTGTTACCCGTGCGCCGACAGCTTACGAAAGTTGTGCTGAGCGCAACTATGGAAAAGGACCTAACAAAGTTGGGCATGTTAAGGCTGAAGCGACCAAAGCTCGTGGTAATTCAAGACGAAAAGACCGATGCCCAGCCCCTCGACTTTGAAGAAGATGTGTTCGAACTGCCCGCGACGCTTGATGAATTTGCTGTGCATGTCGCTGACGGTTCAAATAAGCCGCTCCATCTTCTGCATGTACTACTCAACTATGTTTTCCGAGGCATCAAGACCACCAATAATGGAAAATCAACAGAAGAAAGCTCATCCTCATCAAATGATTCTAGCGATGAAAATGAGGGAGAATACACGACCATTGCTGATCATCCAAGCAGTGTGCTCATCTTCACCAAGAGTACCGAGAATGCGTCCCGGTTGTCGCATCTACTCTCTATGCTCGAACCAGCCTTCAAGGGCTATCTCAAAACCATGACACGCATTTTGACAGCGGAAGCTTCGAAGAAGTTGCTCAAGTCATTCAGCAGTGGTAGTGTCAAGGTTCTCATTGCGTCGGACGCTGCATCTCGAGGACTCGATATTTCCAGCATAAGTCACGTCATCAACTACGATGTGCCGACCAGCATCACTAGCTACGTTCATCGCGTAGGCCGGACAGCTCGCGCAGGAAAGTCGGGACAAGCATGGACGCTTTTTACGAAGACGGAGGCTGCGTGGTTCCTTAACCAAATTGCCAAAGGGGATACGGTGAAAAGAGGTGGCAAGAAGGTCAAACGGGTGGAGTGGAAAGAGAGCACAGTTACCGCAGATGGCAGGAAGAAAGCTTATCGCAAGGCACTAGCTGAGCTGGAAGAGGCAGTTAAAGGTGGTGCAGACTAGTCGGTCAAATAACCACAGTTATCAAAGCCTCTCAGCCCTATCACAGTCCCGCAGCACCAAGCAACGCAATCAATAGTTGCTGCTTGGCATGCTTGACTTGCTAGCTAAGCTTTTCACAGACAAAACCCGGCTTCGGTGCCTTGTCTACAAGAGGCAGCTTCAAAAAATGGAAACATGGCAGCTGACTGGCTACAGATCAGATATGCTCCTTTCCTATCAAACTCCGCTCCGCAACCATCATTGGCTGGTGTTGCCCCAGAGATGGCCAATACGGGCTAGGGGCGCGGGAGGATCCTCTAGTCCATGTGCTATCTTGACCACGCTTTGTTGCCACCTCCCTTAAAAGGCCCAGCGCACAAGGCGCATTTACCACCTCATTCGATGGCCTAGCCGACGTCGTTAATTTACCGCGCATAACAACTTCCAGGTTCAGGCAAATTGAGACCCGGCGTATTGCGGCAGTTTCCTGGTATTTCCATCCACCACAGACACCTGAAATTATTTTTTGTTTTATATATTTCGAACCAGATTCTTGTGTGATGAGGCAATGCGCTCGCCGACTTGGTGTAGTGTACCGTGGAAGTGTACTTGAGCTTTATCATGAACGTCAACGGGAGCAGTCGCTCCGAATACTTTCGAAGGTAGAAGCAAGGCTTCTAGAATCCTAAAGCTTATCGTAGCCAACGGTGAAGCGCCGAGGCTTGGACTTGCTAAGCTTGACTGACCGGCAGAGCTTGTTCTGTGCTCGCTAGTACTTCGCTAGTACTCATGGACTAGACTAGTGCGATTCGAAATCTCCCCACGCTTGCTCCCGTTATTTGGTCATCTGCCCAATAGGTACTTGCTTGCTTCAAGATGTTTTGTACATGGTACCTTGTCGGCTTGCAACCGGGGAATCCGAAGGAATCGTAGACGCTGATCGCAGACTGGGGATAGCAACGGCCTGGATAGGAGTTTTAAATGTTGTAATTACCTTTTGGCCAATGTTCAAGTAGTCTTTGCGCTCGCCATCGCTTGTGTACAGGTACCCAACGTAAGCTAGGCATCTGTGACAATGTGACGGTGTGAGGATCGCTTTCCACGCCCCTAGACTAACTTTCGCGCCCGCCATAGTCGCCAATAGCGTATGCATTAACCCGCGGGGGCAGCCTCTAAGCAGGCAGGTCATGTTGGAAACACGGTTCATTCAACACCGGACCGCAGTCGTACCTGCCAAGTTGGGGCAAAGAAGCTTGTTTTGATTGCCATGCCTATCACGCCCCACATATACCTCGACTACGCCTACTAGCAGGGTGATACGCATCATGGAAGCCGGATGTCGTGCTCGTGGCAAAAGCTTGGTATAAAGCCAAGTGTTGTCGCCTCTTGTCTTGTCTTCATCCGCAGCAGTTCTCTACACCGCGGCCTTCACTTCACAGCGAGTCGCCTCGCCAGTCTTTCGTTCCAAGTCTTCAGTACTCGATCCTCGTCACCGACATGCCTTCTTTTATCCACCTCACCACGGCTCTGGCCTTGACCACCTCGGTCCTTGCTACCCCCGTGCAGCTCCAGAAGCGCGAGTTCTCCGTCAACCAGGTCGCCAAGGGCACGTTCCGCAAGAATGGTCCTGCGCAAATTATCAAGACCCTCCGCAAATACGGAAAGCCTGTTCCCCAGAGTTTGATCGATGCGGCAGAGAACAGCCAGGTCGTCTCGATTGAAGACGAGGGTTCCACCCCAGCAACTCCTGGTGATCAGTATGATTCGTCTTACTTGACCCCAGTGACTATTGGAAGCAAGACTCTGAACCTTGATTTCGATACTGGAAGCTCTGACTTGTGAGCAACAGTCATGTCCTTGATATTATCCTTACGCTGCTGACACTCATAGGTGGGTCTACTCCTCTCTTCAGGCTTCCTCCCAACTGTCCGGCCATAGCTACTATCAAGCTGATGCCAGCAAGTTGAAGTCGGGCTATAGCTGGAGGATCTCTTACGGTGACGGATCTGGCGCAGCTGGAAAGGTGTATGCTGACAAGGTTGTCGTGGGTGGTGTGACTGCCACCGCCGCAGCCGTCGAAGCCGCAACATCTGTTTCCTCCAGCTTTGCTCAGGACACAAATACTGATGGCCTCCTTGGCCTTGCCATGAGCTCCCTCAATACCATAAAGCCCACACAGCAGAAAACTTGGTTCGACACTGTCCTTCCCCAGTTGGACTCACCTCTCTTTGCCGTCACACTCAAGTACCACGCTGCTGGTACTTACGACTTCGGCTTCATTGACAAGTCCAAGTACACTGGATCCATCAACTACGTCAACGCCGATACTAGCCAGGGATGGTGGGGCATCAGCACCAGCGGCTACACCATCGGCTCCCAGAGCTTCAGCACTTCGAGCTCCGGAATCCTCGACACCGGCACAACCCTATTGTACATCGACGCCTCCATCGCCAAGAACTACTATTCCAAGGTTTCTGGTGCTAAGAACGATGCCAGCCAAGGTGGATGGGTGTTTCCATGCAGCGCCACGCTTCCCGACTTTGGCATCATTGTAGGAGGCGTCAAGCAGGTCGTTCCAGGCAAGTACATCAATTATGCGCCTGCCACAGGATCAACATGCTTCGGTGGAATCCAGCCCAACGATAGCGTTGGCTTCAGCATCTTCGGCGACGTCTTCCTCAAGAGCAAGTACATTGTGCACGAGATGGGCAGCACCCCAAGGATTGGGTTTGCGCAGCAGGCTGGTGTGTAAGGGGAGTGGACTGATATGTAGCTGACCTATGGATGCATGTTGCATGCAAATCCACTGGTAGGCGATGAAGGGTAATGGCATTGGATCCTACTGGACGGCATACGAAATTTCCCGACGAGGTGTGCTTTTTATCTGAACTATTTAGCAAACGGACGCGCTACGGCTTGTGCCCTAGGCGGGAACGCTACGGCAAGCCGACTGTACATAAAATTTCTTTTCCAGATTCCAAATCCTATTTTAAGCCAATTACTAGCTCTCCCGAAACATGCATGTTCGGAAATACTTGAGTAAGTGAGCAGTTAGGTAGGTCGCCTGATTTTATTTTATTTTCTCACCTCCCAGGGTTTATATGTATGACTAAGCAGTGGTCACAATTGTGGTTGGTTAGCTGAGTGTGAGATCGTGCTCACGGAGTGGTGGAAAATGATAGCAGCCCCCTGTTTATGGCGTACTGCGCGCGTTGTGCCATGCTGACAGGACACGCGTGCCAACGGCTCTCTTGTGACAATGCTTCCCCCCCCCCTAACGACGAACCTCGAGGATTAGGGGATAATCGGTGAACGATTTTTGATTGGGCGGCCTTGGTTCGATTTCTGTGATTGCCTGATTTGCCTAGTTGTGCGTCGTTTAGGATCGGTGTTCCGTCCTGCTTCTTTGCTACACGACGGACTGCCGTCCTTGCAGATCAGTCCACTTGCGGCACGGACTTTGTGGCCTTTCTAGGCCGCTGACCAGATTATGGTGGAGGCCCTTGTCCTTCACGGCGTATCCGAGGTGGGAGGGCTTGCCTGAAGTTGGTATACTCAATGCTTGGTTGTGGTAAGATGTCCGTATGCCGCATCTATTTGCGTAATGACTCGGCATTGCATACCTGGGCATCGTGTAGAGCCCGTTCAAAGGGGCAATTCGAACCGATTTACAATATCAAGTTAAAGGCTCTAACTATTTGTTCCCTTTAGCCTCACTCCGGTAGGCTTGGGAATATCAGTTTGATGGTTACACCAAGCTCTAGGCTACGCCTCTAATCTTACTTATGTCGTGACCATATCGTTTCCGGTGTAGAGCTATCCTATTGCGACATTTTTAATTGGGCGAGTTGGGTCTCTACATGGTAGAGACGAAATGCATATGGACGGACGTGCGGAGAGACGCTATACTCCGAAAAAAAAAAAAAAAAGAAAAAAAAAGAAAAGAAAAAGGACCACAAATAACATCTACCAAGTAGTACAGAGAGCCATTAAGATGGGTCAAAACTGGTATATATGATTTGGATACAGATGTGGCTGCTATCTCCATAGTTTGTGTTGTCAATGGGGATGCAACTGTCGTTCGCTCACACTAGACATATTCGCAGAAGTGGACCACTGCCCTGGGATTTCCTTCGTTTGAGGGTCCAAGCCTCCCCGATCACGCACCAATCCGGCGCCCTGGACGCCTGATGCCTTACTCAGATCGATTTGACGTTCCCCGTCCGTGCTACACACACAAGGCTCTAACGCTGATTGTATAGGGGTGGTAAGACAATGGAAGGCAAAACTCGGTATTTGCGAGTAAGGCCGATTGCATAAACTTAAAAAACCCTGCCGAAATGCAACCTGTGCAGAATCGCTAGACTGTGGTCGATGCTCGCATATATCCAATCGATGAGGCAGCGGATGTCAAAGCAGACACGCGGGTGGCGGGCGTGTGCAGCGAAAACGCATCCATGTCGTGCAGGCGATCACTTAGTGGCTTGTAGCCCGCAACTCTGTTCAGTTGGCGGTTAGGGGGATCGTCAGCGCATCCAAGCTTTATTGTAGTGATATGTGGTACCAGTCAGACAGTCTAGAGATGTAAAATAGCCAGTTGCTCCTACCTGGAGCTGGTTGATGATAACAGGCAGTCCTGCCCGACCCTTGCCACCATTTTTCATTATGTGCTGCAAGGAATACTCCATGACTCAAAAATGCCCTTCCGACCCATCCCGGACGTGTGAGGCTACAAGGACTTACGGTCATCGACATCAGATCAGACCAATTATACCGGAACTAGTTCTTTTAGGATAAGGGCCTATAATATAGGCTGGATGAAACTAGATCAAAGTCTACAGGGGTGCAGATGTATCACTGCAATACGGGTCTCCAAGGAAAAAATGCTGGAAACGATAGATCAAGACAAGCCCTGCAACCTCTGACTCGGTCTATATTGATTAGCAAAAGAAGGATTTTGTGAAGCGGCAGATTGAAAGCACTGTCGAAGGTCGTCGTTTATAGAATCCTTTTATATATAGGTAGGTATATACGAGGCGTGCTCGGCCCCTTCTCGCTGATTCAGCAATGAAGCGCGCGCTTAAGCGGTTCATTTGACGCTGATGGCAATCAACGCTCAATGGCTGCAGTCCCACAGGGTACAGCCCATATGATGAACTTGGCCGGCAGCCTAGCCTTGATGGCGAAGAGGATGAACTGCAAGGGTACGGTTGATTCAAAGTAGAAAGTGGCTTCCAGTACCCATGTTTCATTTTTTCTTCTTGTCCTTCTTCTTCTTGGTTTCGGCGCCACTACTTGCGCCGCTGCCCCCCATGTCACCCTGCATTTCAGCCATCATGTCCTGCAAGAAGTTGTCTGAGACACCCCCTCCGGTCAAGGCAGGCGAGTGCAGAGGCAGAATTTTGCCCATTTTCCAACCATTGGGTATGGCGGGCTCCGGCATCTCCTTTGGCATGGGCATGCCGGCAATGGGAAGCCTAAGGGGGGTTGTTTTCTGTGTTGGGTTTGCTTTAAGGTACTGTGATATGAGCATGTAAAGGCGGTGCTTGTTTTTGATGTCTTCATCCATCAGCTTGCCCTCGTGCTTGAGCAAGACACGCACACGGCCTGGGTTGGCCCAGTCCTTGGGATGCGTCTTGTCAGGCTCGAAGACGGTGCGAAGGCCCAGGTTGGCGGCAGCATCGGCCATTTCCCGGGCCAAAGGGTTCTCAACAGCCAGCTCCTGCCCCACCCGGCGGCCCTCTGCTCTAGTCCTTGACGTGTCAAAATATATGGGATACAGGCATTGGTAGTGTTTCGACTTCTCGCGGTCGGTGGACGTCTTGATGGCGGGCGACTGGGGCTGCAGCAGCTGGGTAGGCACAGACGAGGCGGCGGCGGCAGGTATATTCCGTGCCTCAATTAGGGGTGTCATATCTTCGATGTCCATCTCTGACGGGTCGCTGTCTGAGTCACTGACTTCTTCAACACGGGGATTCATGGCTGTCGTGTGTGACACTTGGGCAATCCTGCGCGAGTATTAGCCGCCATGCAGTGCCTGCTATCTCGTCACTGACCGTGCTGTCCGTATGGCTAGGGTCAATGGGTTGTGGTGATTGGGCACGGCGTCAAGCTGGCGCACACGATCTTATGGCGAGGTGCAGTCACAGTGGTAACTTTTGCCCATGGATGTGGGGTGTCGAGTCAAGCTCTCCCAGCGAGGGGTGTCACGGTCATGGGATCGCCGTCGGCTCGGCCTCCCAAACGCCTGTGCGCGCCAAGCCCGGCCCGAAACGAGGCCCACGGCTCATTTTGCTCCGGCCGCCTGCATCGTCCATGACCGCAACGATTAGTCTCTCATTCTTCCCTTGTTCACCTGCCGTGAAAGGCTGCGTGAGCTCACCGCATCTGATCCTTCCGGCCTGTCTGAACTTGTATTACAGTAATCCGGTAGTCATCTATGCGTCTGGCCTAGGCCCGTTCTGGCCATGACAGCTTGCCCTTCCTCGAGCAACCTCGTTGTGCTCCTGCCACTGTAGTCGCATGCCTATGCGCACCCATCATTCATCGTATCTCGCAACACAAAATATTTATACCGTCTGTAATTGGCCCGGCATCTTGGCCCGTCGTCTATTTCTCTATGTCTTTATTCAGTACACTACACGCGTCGAGCTCACTAGCAATGTATGCTAACCGTCGGCGAAGAGACCGATCGTCGAGCCAGTCTAGAATTCATCTCGATAACGAGCCTTCCCACCAAGACTAACCTTTCGAGGCCACCTCCGTTGCAATTGCCGGCACATAGCCGGCGGTGAGAGTTGGGACAGTGCCATCTTTCGTATCGTACAGCGGTATCTCACAAGCTCTATTTCGAAATTTAAACGTCGCTGGTCGCTGATTGGCCAAGCCTGGGCACTAGGCACTAGGCACTAGGCACGTGTTCCACAACATTTCGGGAACATCAGGTACGATTCATTCTGGGACGATTTGGGTAATGTTTGGCCATACCAACTGTACGGCCAAGCCAAAGCTTCTGATATCCCTTGTCAGCCATGTGGCAGCAAGGTAACCTTTCTCGGACACTACTAGCGAACCTTCGTCGGGTGTACAAATGACACGCACATCAGCCTTGATTGCGGCACACCTGCCGCTGACGACAGGGATGCTCAAGCTCCTGCTCATACGCATGCTTCGCCTTCCCTGGCCTTGCTCCTGGGATTTATGGACCGATAGCTCATGCAAGGTGCTGTAACAGTATCACTCGGCCTTATCAACTTTCTTCCTAAATATTCTTCTTTCATCTCACTGGCAGCTCCCATTGTGGAAGAGCCTCGCTACTAATTTAGTGACGAAGCCTAGAATCGACATAGCCAACCATAAGCCCGTGCGTAAGCCCAACTAATCACGATCATAAATATGTTCCCCGGCAGCGATTGCATCGCTGAGTTCTATCGCCACAGGTTTGCCGGTGCTTCATGTCAATCACCAGTCAAACGCAGGAAACTTGTCAGCGCGTTGAGCTCCACCACGTCAGTGCACAACTCTGAATCCCAAAACTCCCGATCGGCCCGGTGAAGAGGATCGGGGTCTGGGATTGCTGATACCATGGATCGTCTTGGCCACTAGCGACCCCATGACGGGACCGACGACGCTTTGAAAGCGGCACCTCATCGGTCACGTTATCTCCCATGCTCGTACCAGGCTAAAGGTCTTATAAAGTCATCAAGAACCCTCCAGGAGTTCTTAACCCTAGCCTCTCAGTTTTTGTCTTGGGCCATAGTCTACTGTTGGTTCACTACGACAAAAGCCTTTCTTGCTCTGCCAATTCGAATCCCTCACCTTCCACTCACCCTACCTCGACAGAATATTACCATGGCACCTGGAGTGCTTTCAGACCCAACAACCAGCCCACGGCGCGTCATGAAGGGCCCCGTCCACACCAAACCGGCCGCCACCTCAATGAAAGGCTCGCTTCTCCACAGAAACATAAAAAGCATTCCCCACCGTATAACGAGGGGAGAAGGTAGTCGTTACATCCGTAGAGATGGGACCAGCATTTATGATGCCTCTGGTGGGGCGGCGGTGGCGAACCTAGGTCGGTCTAACAAACGCGTGGAAAATGCCATGCGTGATGTATTTAGATTAGGTATAAGCTATGTTCCCTCTTTGGCTTTCGACACCGATGTTACCGCGGAACTGGCAGATTTCATGGTTGCATCCACCAATGGGAAGTTGAAGAAAGTTGTCTTTTATTGTTCGGGTACGGAGCTTGTGTGGCGTGTACATGGCTGCACTGACAAACATCAGGTTCTGAGGCGTCGGAAGCAGCACTAAAGATGGCTATTCAGTACCATGGGAAAGAGAAGTCGCCCATTGAGCCATCCCGGACATTGTTCATTGCTCGTGAGCATTCATACCATGGAGCAACTCTTGGAGCACTTGACCTAAGTGGATATGAGGCACGAAAGTCAATATATAAGAAAGTACTTCCAAAAAACACACATACCGTGCCAGCATGCCACCCATACCGGAACAAAACTGCTGGCCAAACCAATGACGAGTATGTCCGATGGCACAAGAAAGTATTGGCGAAGAAGATTGAAGAGCTGGGAAGAGAGAACGTGGCTGCATTTATTATGGAGCCTGTTGTTGGAGCCGTACGTATTACCTTCTCTCTTTTATCCCATTGTCAGGTATTGTATACCGACAGTTAGTCCTCATATATTGATTTTGATACCAATGTGTTGCCCCAAACGCTCATCTCATTAGGCGCTCGGTTGTGCTCCTGCAGTACCTGGCTATTTAAAGGCCATGAGAGAAGTGTGCGATGACTACGGAATCCTGCTTATTTTCGACGAGATTATGTGTGGGATGGGTCGTACTGGTTACCTCCACGCCTGGCAGGCAGATGATGTTGTGCCTGACATTCAGCTGGTTGGGAAAGGTCTCGCAGGGGGCTTCATGCCTATTTCAGGGATGCTTGTTGGACCAAAGATTATTGAAGCATTTGAGAGGGGCCCTTCCAACGGTGCCTTCAATCACGGCCATACGTTCCAGAACCACGCTGTGGGTGCTGCAGCTGCTCTCGAGGTTCAAAAGATTGTTCAGGAAGAGAAGCTGTTGGACAATGTCCGAGAGAAAGGGATGATTCTTGAGAAGAAGTTGAAGGAGCATCTCGAGCCTCATCGTTACATTGGTGATATCCGTGGCCCCAAGGGAGGCCTCTTCTATGGTGTAAGTTTTCTATCTCTGGGATTGATGCAGCAACTGACGCAAATTAGATTGAGTTCGTGCGGAATAAGGCAACAAAAAAGCCTTTCCCTGCAAGTGAGAGCATTTGTATGAAAATATATGACAAGGGTAAGTATAGAGACGATGTTAATTATACCGCTAGCTAACAAGAAAGCAGGCCTTACCAGCCCATACGATATTCACGTCTACCCAGGGGCTGGCTCTGTGGATGGTTTCAGTGGCGACCACATCGTCATCGCACCGGCCTACAATATTACTTATGAAGAAGTCGATCTAATTGTAAACGGTGTATCTCGGCTTGTTGAAGACTTCTTTGACGAATATGACAATTCTCGTCCTAAGGAACTGTAAGCAAGATAACGTAAAGACAAGGCGTAACGAGGAACAAGATATGCCGCTTAAGGACCGCCACTGGCTGGCGATGATTGGTTTTGATGTTCTATCACTCTCTTTTTGTGCTCTATCTGGAGAATACAATGACTAGCATTTTTGTAGCAAATTCGCTTTTGAGAAGACTATACACCATGGGCAAGGTTTAATAATATTTTTGTTGCGACGATGTTTACATTGGAAAGGGCCGTCTGAAAATCATGTCGAGCTTTTATCTTGGGTTGATATGCGGCGAAAGCGAAAAGGACACAAAGTAACGGTTCCCTTATATCTGGTCTGAAGTTTGGCGCGGCAGGCTCGGTCATTCATTCAGGTTGTGAACCGCAAAACGGAATCCTCTGTGAAACTAACTTCTATACTGTTTTATTTCGTCGAAGTAACAGCAGTAGCGATGCTGGGACTTGACTTTCACCAAAGTTCTGCCTTGGCGCTCCGCACCCTGAGCCCATTGCTGAGACATGCAAGCGAAGATCCGCGTGGCGTATGTAGCAAACCAGAGCAACTTCTCACACTCTACCGATAAACGATCAGTCGCTAATGCGGGGTGCCCTGCAAGACCCCAAAACATGTGCCGGAAAACAGACCCACTTGGCATGACGTTAGACGCACCGGTGAGACTGTCGAATGTAAGGCGGCAAACACTCTTTTCCCTGGGGCGTGGAAAAGAGCGTCAGACGACAAGCGGCTGAGCAGTGATGCAAAAGGGACGGTGCACTGGGGGGGGGGCAGCAAGGTTACGTGCAGCTACCAACTAGGTAGTTACCTGTAGGTGAGTTGCTGGCTTGCTATCCAGCACGCGCGATGACGTGAGTTGGTCTGATCTGGATAAGGCGAGTTGGGATGAGGCGGCGAGGCGCTTGCTTCGTTCCTCCGAGCACACCGGATAGGGCGAGGGCGCGCGCCCTCGTACCGCTCGCTGCAGCCGGCGGGATGCCAGTACATCTCACATCAGTTTTGTGCCTGGGGAGGGAGAGCATGATGTTGCCTGGGAATAAGGTGCGTGGGACAGCGGCACATTGATTGCTGCTGCTGCGAGATCCTTTGTCGTGGATGGTCGTGTGCGTCACGTGATAGGATTGGACGTTGAGGGGGTTTCCGAACAAGGCAAGTGGAATGCGTGGCGGCATACGCGGTACTACGGGAGCGTTGTAGGCGGCTTGGTGCATCGAGAATGTCACCTTGGGACTATTGCGACTTCCGCCTTTGGAGCGCAAGGAGATTTTGCGGGAGCTTCTGTTGAGGGCGTGTTTGTTGAGCAGGCTGTCTGAAACTACTCGGGCGAGTGCCAGCACCGTGACAGGTTTGCCGAGATTGGCAGGCCTTGGACTTGGTGGTGGTGAATAGTGTTTTATTTATTATTCTAGAGAATTACACGAGGTTTCACTCTCATGCTTGTTCTGCAACATGTGGGTGGCTATGGCTCAGCCTGCGAGCTGCAGAGTGACTGATTCTGACGGTCACGGGCTGCGGCCGGCATCAGACATCAGACAGCGACAATGCAGCAGACAGGCAGGCAAGGTGGCCCTTGTGAGGTCCTGTGGTTGTGCTGTCAAGTAGATAGAGCCGGCGGAATAAAGGCAGACAGTGGTCAGAGGGGTCAGAGAGAGGTTTGGCGCGTGCTTGCAACCGACCAGATGGATATTAATGGGTCAGCCAATACGTGAGGTGACGTGCCGGCGCTGTCTGTTTCCTCAGGAAGCAGGCCGTCAAGCAGTGGGAGCAACACACGCAGCAAAATGAAGCAGGGCGCCTATGATGATTTCCGATGATCGTCCGTCGTCCAGATACCTAGACACTATGCAAGTCTTCACGGCGGCTCCCAAGGCGAATGGCGAGCCGTGGTGTGGGCTGGGTGACGAGCGACGAGTTTGGATTGGATTGGCGTGCACAGACACATCTTCTCACTCTCTGCAGCAGCAGCCATCTCAAGGCTTTGCCTCTGCCTCTGCCTCTATCGCCTGCCGACCGCGCTGCCGCACGCCCACACGCCCTACCTGACCCTCTGATGTTCGCAGTCTGTCATTCTTCCGCCAGCGCCACCCCGTTGCCCTCACACTCGTGCCCGCTGTGCTGCTGCAGGATTGCGAGCCGCATCGCCCTCGACCGACGACCGACCCGGCCTGGCAGCCTGCGATAACAACGTCCTGCTCTGCTGCGTCCGCGTGTCACGGCGACGCTTCCGTCGAGCACCCTCGCCCGCCCTCGCGTCCAGAGTCGCCCTTTGACGATCCGGGCGCCCAGTTGACGTGCCCGATCCGCCCGTCGGTTGGCACTGCGGCTGCTCTGCAACCTCACTCCATCGCCATGTCGACGCCGTCCACCGCGACTGCCACCCTGCCGCCCCATCATCAGTTCTATTCTCACCACCAGACATACCAGCCCAGCCTCCCGAATGCCCAGCTCTCCAACGGCTCCTCTCGCATTGGCTCGTCGCTCTATAGCAACGGCTACGCTAGCGGCTCCTCAACTTCAGACCTGCGCAGGACCGCCACAGCCCACACCCGCCCGTCCCAGCAGCTGCCCCCCATCTCCACCGCGTCTGCCCCAGACATGGCCATGAATGCGCCCGGCTCTGCTGGCCGCCGCCGGAACCCCGATTGGGCCGACTTCTACAAGAACGGCCTGCCCAAAGAGGTCATTGTTATTGACGACGATGACGAGGACCCTGCCGCGCCTCCCCCACCGCGCCAGCCCGCCCTGGCCAGGGCTGCCGCCAACGGCTCTGCACGCCACACCGACAAGAAGCGCAAGACGACGGCCTCCACTGCCTACGACCCAGTGTACAACCAGCAACAGACGTCCTACTCAACCACCCAGACCCCATACTATGACTCGCCTAACCACTCCATATCAACCGACAGGACCACCTCTGCGCTCAACACTACCGCTGCCACGTCATTGGGCTCGCAGGCTAGCAATGGTCATCACATCTCCCCCCTTGACAGCGCCGCAGCGGGCCAGAAGCGAAAGCGCACACGTGCCGTGGCCCAAGACGAAGCCAAGCAAAACAAGAGGCGCGAGCTCGACCATGATGGAGACCCCTTCAGCTTGTACCAGCCTCCACCCAACCCAGTCATCAAGGCGAAGGATGTCTATGTGCAGGTTGTCCCAGATGTAAGGTCACCCCAACCTTGACCATGCCGCCACGTACTAACAGCACACTCCAGAAATCATACACCAAGGACCAAAAGGTCGACGACGACGATGGCCACTATATTGTGGTGCCAGAAGCCGACCTCACTGAGCGATGTACGTGCTCCCTGCATCCTAGTTGTGTCGCGTTACTAATGCCTATATAGATCAAATTGAGAAGCTCCTCGGGCAGGGTACGTTCGGTAAGGTTGTCCAAGCTTACGATAGGAGAAAAGGCACCAAATGCGCCATCAAAGTGATCCGGTCCGTACCCAAATATCGCGATGCTAGCCGCATTGAGTTGAGGGTCCTCTCAACACTGGCCTCCAACGACAAGCACAACATCAACCGATGCATCCACCTACGAGACTGCTTCGACTTCCGGAACCACATCTGTATCGTCACCGATCTATATGGACAGAGCGTCTTTGACTTCTTAAAGTCGAATGGTTTCGTGCCGTTTCCGAGCTCTCACATCCAGAAGTTTGCAAAGCAACTATTCACTAGTGTTGCCTTTTTACACGACCTGAACCTCATTCACACAGATCTGAAGCCAGAGAATATTCTTCTTGTCAACAACAACTATCAGACGTTCACCTACAACCGAACGGTGCCTTCGTCATCAACAACTGTCAACCGTAGTGCGCGACACCGAAAAGTACTGCTCGACCCAGAGATCCGACTCATTGACTTTGGCTCGGCCACCTTCAATGACGAGTACCACTCATCAGTTGTCTCGACTCGTCATTACCGCGCCCCCGAGATCATCCTTAACCTAGGATGGAGTTTCCCCTGTGATATATGGAGTATCGGCTGTATACTAGTCGAATTTTTCACGGGTGACGCCTTATTTCAGACGCACGACAATCTCGAGCATCTGGCAATGATGGAGGCTGTCTGCGGCGGCAAGATCGATCGTGATATTGTACGGGCGGTGTACAAGCAGGATCGAGGCTCGTCACGCAACTCTGCTAGCTCGTAAGTTACCACACTACACTTGCGTTACCGTCGCTAACCGTAGTAGTGCCGCGAAATACTTCAAGAATTACAAACTAGACTACCCCAACGCGGAGACCAACAAAGCGTCAAAAAAATATGTAAAGGCGATGAAGAAGCTGCCTGTATGTGCCCTCTCCGTGGGGATTTGACTCATGGCTAACGTCTGCAGGAAACTATCCCAGGGCATACCGACTTCAACCGCCAGTTCCTCGATTTGCTGAAGCAAATATTCGTATACGACCCCAAGAAGCGCATCACAGCCAAAGAAGCCCTCCAGCATCCATGGTTCAAGGAATCACTCATGGACGACGGCACCGAAGCCCACAAGATTCGACTAGAGAGAGAGAAAAAGGCTCGGCGAATAGAACAAGAGCGCCGATATCGGGAGCAGGACCGAACCTACTGAGTGATGCCCATCTACGCACCAGGTTTCTTGGTTAGGCGGCTTGAAAAGCTATGCCGCGCCACTGTACAGGCGGAGGGTATTGTTCCTGTATTCGGTAGCTGTTTTGCTTCTCATCTATTGCATTTACGACAGCAACATGACGCATGGAGAGGTTAGGTCTCACTCATGGCTATTGGCGTTAAGATTTGATGTTAGTTTTGGTAACAGGAATCCCACATTCTGCTGTGAAGGAACAGGGATGGATGGAGAAACTGTATTGGCGTTTCCCGCGTCTGTCAGCGTGCCTCATGTCGCGACCAAAACGATATACCATTAGGCGTAGAAAGTGTACAACATGTAGCGTTGTAAACTTATGTTCAGAGCAAAAGTGCTTAGGACTGACTGTATTGATATTGTGAGGCTTGCCAGCTTTCACGCAATGAAGGAATTACCATATCTCCCTACTTTCTCTTAATTTGGGCATAAACGTGACACTACGACTGCGATGCGTGTGCATTGAGTGTATTTCTCCGCACTTTGGTCAATGTCAGCCGTTGCCACATCCCCATCTAAATAGGAATGATAGGCGATCAAAGCGTGGGCGCTAGCGGTCATATCCCGGTCGCGGTAAACACGACCCAGGCGCGTCGCAAGAGCACAAGGTTGAAACTTTCGCGACAGCTCGTGCACACGAATAAATAAGGAAGATAATATATATAAAATGGCAAGCGCAAAGCAACAGGAGAATATGCTCCTCACAGAGCATTTTACGTGGCCTCCAATCGTATGTTCTACTCCATCTTCAAGGCAACATTGTGTCCCTCCATGGCCCCACCAAACAACCAAACATGTCGTTCACTCGTCATGCCCGCACATATGACCCAGACGCAGCACTGACCATGTTCTGGATAGTCTTTAATCGACGATATCATCAACGCAATCAACGAGGTGCTCTACCGTTGTACCGATTCCTTCGAAATGGGTTTGCTTGCTGCCGACCCTGTGCTCCTGGGATTTGCGGATCGCTACGCACAGGAAGGCAAAGTTCCAACAAAAGATGAAGACGGCATTGAGGTTTTCCCAGAGGCAAAGCTGGAGATCGAAGAGGGGGTTTTGAAACTGGAGACGCTGATGGAGAATGCTGTGGACAAGAACTTTGATCGGCTGGAGATCTGGACGTTGAGAAATGTCCTGTGTTTACCAAGAGGCGAGGAAGAGTTGGCCAATTGGGTGAGACTGGAACATTATGAGGTGAGTATGGTGGTATAGTTGTACTGGATATGCCTGCTAACAAGACAACTTAGAATCTGCAAACGCCCAACGATTCGACCCTCACACCCGAAGCCCTCTACACACTTCGCCGTAAATTGATCGAAACACAAAAACTACATGCCGCCCTTACTGCAGAGAAAGCCCGGAATGACGCGCAAATAGCCGGATTACGATCTCTGCTACAGTCCAGTGCAGCGCAGAAACGCGAGCCTCGGTCGTCACCATCGCCAGCGAAAGCCAACAATGGTAACGAGAGTGAAGGAGCGTCATTTGCGTTCCTAACACACACACCAGCCGCCCAAGCACTAGGTATACAGTCACTTCCACAGCCAGCCGGTGCTACAGTCGTGGCGCCAGAATCACGCACACCACTCACAACACATGCATCCTTTACAACCAGCCAACTGCCCTATCTACAACAACTCCTAGCCTCTCTCAAACCGCACCTAGCTACCACCGCCCTACCCATGTCTAACAACGCGAGTACCGACACAGCAGAGCAGTCGAGGGAGCGAAAAGTGTACGTGGAGAGCCAGAGTAAGAGGGTCTTGGAAAGAAGGGGTGTGGATACCAAGGATGGTGTAGAAGGTGTTTGGGACGGAAGGAGAGTTGGCGCCGAGGAGGTTAGAGGTTTGGAGGGGTTAGTGCAGGGGATGGGAAGGGGTAAAGCGAAGGATGCGAAGATGGGAGGGACGGATACGGTTACAGATGAAGGGGAGGAAATGGACATAAATTGAAAATGATGGAGTGCACGTAACATGATTTCATCTTGTTCATTTTCAAGGCGTTTGGGGTCGAATTGGAATTGCGATGATACCAAGGGACGCATGGCAGCGCAACGCATTCTTAAATCAAGACTTTATACTATGTGTATTATATATGTTTGTGAACCCGATTTAGTCTGAACTGTTATTGGTGGCGAAAGCTCATGCTTGTTCTGGTTGGTGATTACACCTGGCAATAGCTAGGCTTGGCGTGTATATCTCGATTCTGATATGCCTGCCACCAGATTTCTTCACCAACCAGGCGAAACTTCCAACCATACCAACTCATACTGGGAAATAACGCATATAATACTGTTTAGAGCTGTGATTCAACACGATGCAGCGTCGCATGGTGAGCTACAGATTGATTTTCGCACCGTGGCATAAATAGCACTAACGAGTTCGCAGCTCACAAAAGAAGAGGAGGCTTCGACGGGAGCAGATGATATGGAAGTGCGCCGCGAAGACCAGGAGAAGATCAATCGCTTTAGTTCGCTGCACCAGAAAGAGACGGCGCTGGAAGAAGAGCTGAGGGCGAAAATTGTAGGATCGACACAACTTCCTGTACGATCTGGGACTAACATCGCACACAGAAGGAGAAAGAAGATCTTGAAGAAATCTCGACAGAACTTGAACTCGTTGATGAAGAAGATAAGGTCCCGTATGTACCTTTATATGACAGACATTTAGTACATTTGTGTTTTGGAACAAACTTGCTAACATGTCACAGCTACAAGGTTGGCGATTGCTTTGTGTCATTGCCACAACCGCAAGTTCTCGAGCTTCTCGAGGCGTCGACAGAAACTATTGATAGCGATGTAGAAGCGCTCAAGTCGAGGCTTGAGTCGATTCAAGAAGAAATGGGGGAGCTGAAGAAAGCGCTGTATGGCCGATTTGGGCGGAGTATCAACCTAGAGACGTAAAGTCGCCTCCTCACAGCAATACACGGCGACTTTATTGTATTCTCTCGACGTTTGGTCTCCTTCTTTTTTCAACGATATTGTTGACTTGGCATCAATGATTCTGCATATTCCGTCGGAAGAGCTTGCACCATCCGACAATCGAGTCATTTCTCGCCTCGCTTAACCGCACAACCTTTAGACCAACGTTGAAGAAGACCCTAAGGCGCTTTATGACTGTTGTAAAGTATGAACTCGGAGTTCGGCATGATCTATTCCGAGTCTAGCCTATGCTATAAGATGTATAAGCAAAAATGTGCATGCCATTGCCACCAAACAGCAACCGCCATGCAATCAATCACATCTTTGCGCCCTACAACGAGCTAAAACTTAATTCCGCGTTCTGTACTGACAGATCCGATGCATCACCAGAACAAATATTTTCCACACCCTCGGGTAGCAAACTCAAAGCGCGGGGTCGAGCTCAAAATATGCAATATTTAGTTCATGCTCTCTTTCATGAGCACTCTGCTTCATTTCAGTATATTTGAACCGAGGCCACTCCCAGCAGCGCGTCATTGATACATCATGGAGTCGCGAACTGATCTAGAAAGAACCTATTCCCGGGAACAGCAATGGCTAGATGGAGGATTTGAAGCTGTCGCAACGCCTGTTGCCCTTGTGAGAAGCATAACATCTAGGAGTCAGAAAAGTCAGCGGGGTTCGCGAAGTCGCCGTACGCAATGTCATGTTTGTAATATGTATTGACTGTATAAGCTTGCTGACAAAACGAGGCAGCTAGAGAAGAAAGCTCGCGTACCACATATCTGAGAAACCTCAAGAAGGAGCTAGATATTGGTTCATGTTGCGAGAAGGATGATCGGATTGAGGAAGTGGCTCCGCCATTGGATTTAGCGTCTTCTACACCGTCGAGAACAGCCTCGCAGTGCAGTACTTCAAGTGCACCGCCTAGGCAGACGCCCGAGCGAAAGCTTGTTCGTTTCGAAGACGGTGATCCAGAAAATCCAAACAATTGTACGTGATTCGTCGTGAGAACTATCTATGTTACCATCTAACCTGTGATCCACTTCCACAGGGCCATGGGTACGCCACCAACCAAAGCAACATTCTCCATCACCACATACTAATCCCCACAGTATAAGAAATGCTACGCCCTTTCCGTTGCCGTTATGAGCGGTAAGAACTTAGTTCCCAACTCCATAATCCCATGCTAATCCACTCCAGTCATGAATAGCACCATGGCATCCAGCTCTTCAGCCGGAGCAGTAGAGCCCATCTCGCGCCACTTCAACCAGAAGTCTGAGTCCCTTCTCATCCTCCCCACCTCCATGTTTCTCCTGGGCTACGTCTTTGGACCCATAGCTTGGGGCCCGTTGTCCGAGTCGTACGGCCGCAAGGGAACAATGGTGTACTCGTTTACCATTCTCACCATCTTCTCTATCGCCTCTGCCGTTGCGCCCAACTTTGCCGCGCTCGTGGTGTTCAGGTTTCTGGTTGGTGTTGGGGGTAGTTGTGCGATAAGTGTTGTGGGGGGTATTTGCGCAGATGTCTGGCACGATCCTGTTAGTCGGGGACGAAGTATGGCGATCTTTATGGTACGGCAATTGTCGAGAGAGATGGCATGCCTGGCTGACCGCGATTGCAGGCTGCAACGACGTTTGGGCCGATACTGGGACCGCCGGTATCGGGCTACATTTCCGTCATCTCGTGGAACTGGGCGTTTTGGATCGGCGTTATATGTGCGGGCGCGACTTGGCCGTTATTCATCTTCTTCCCGGAAACATATGGGCCTGCGATTCTGAAGCGGAGGGCGCAAAAACTGCGCAAAGAGACGGGCGACGAGACCATCGTTGCGCCACTGGAGCTGGAGAAAACGGACCTGAACCATATCGTGACTGTGATACTAACGCGGCCGATACGCATGATATGCTTTGAGCCGCTTGTTCTATTTACGTGTTTGTATCTAAGCTATGCGTGTAAGTTGTGTGCAAGGATGCAGACGCAATATCTAACAATCCGCTCAGACGCCATATTCTACATCTACCTCCAATCCTACCCCATAATCTTCACTGGCATCTACTCCTTCACCGCCGGCCAAACAGGTCTCACCTTCCTTCCCATCGGCGCCGGCGCCATCATCTCCGCATTCAGTACGTCCAATCCCCCTACACCATCCCACACACTAACCCCCGACCCAGTGTACCTCGCATGGGACTCGATCCTCGCGCGCGCCCAACGCCTCCAGCGCCCATGGTCCCGCAACGAAGAAATGCGCCGCCTGCCCCTGGCCTGCATCGCAGGCCCCTTCTTCGTGCTCAGCGCCTTCTGGCTCGGCTGGAGCGCGCGCGCCCCGGTCCACTGGATCGTTCCGGCGCTCGCGGGCGTGCTGTTCGGCATGGGCTATCTTTGCCTGTTCATGGCGCTGCTCAACTACCTAGTTGACGCGTACGAAGTGTTTGCGGCGTCCGCGATGGCGGCGGCGTCGTTGGCGCGCAGCAGTTTTGGTACCGTGTTGCCTTTTGCGGCGAAACCGATGTATAGAGCGTTGGGGGTTGCGTGGGCGACGAGTTTGTTGGGGCTTTTTAGTTTGGCGTTGTGTGTTGTTCCGTTTATGTTTGTGAAATGGGGGGGTATGATGAAGGAGAGGAGTCCATTTTGTCAGTATTTGAGGCAGAAGGTGGAAGAGGAGGAGAGGAGGGTGGTGGAGAGGGAGAGTAAAGGGAATGTTTAACGGCGTATTGAGGAGGTTAGACAGAGGAATGTAGTATTCAATAATAATTGAAGGAATGATTGGCAAACGGTATTCTCTAATTGCTATCTAGCGACTTTTTCTTGATATGACACAAAGCACAGGCCCTTAGAGTTGAGAGAATCTGCGCTTCGATGCATCTGAAAATGAAGAGATCCTAGAAAATGTTAGTAGGTCCATGTTACATAAGGTGGCGATAATATTGTATTTTATACTTTTCATGTCGACAAGGGTTTCTAGCCAGAGCATTGTCGGCTGTTCAAGTACTCGTTTCAGCGGCCTGCTTGTATTATGATACTTTGTGTCATCGGATATAGGATGTCGTGCTCAGATGATTCGGAGTGAGAGGATACCTAGATATAATCAGGGTCATAGTATATCAAAGTTAACCTGGTCTCCGATATTCCTTGTATGTTTTTGGTCTTGGTGCGAATGAACATGTCTTCTAGCCGAAAGCCCCGGCCAAGTCGGAGTATTTAATTTAGAAACCTGCAAAAACAATCGAAAGCGTAGAAGTGGGGAGTACATGGTGTCTACCTTGCACCGCCGGAGGTAGGGATGGCGCTGTGGCTTGGCACTACTTCCATCGGTGAGAATATGACGCATATGAGCACTGTCTGCCAGGCACAGCCAGATGGTGACATTCACAGTAGTGCAAATTTGTTGATTGCGAGCGAGTTTATATTATTGTCGATAGAGTGGGTTTGACAGCCGCGCAAGTGCACCTGGCTAAGAAAGCTAAACCCTTTGAAATGCGTAGATTACCGGCAGAATCACGATACCTGGATGATATCGGGTGACGACAGTGAATGAGATAAGACGGCTGGCGGTGAGTATCAAGTGGGCGCACGAGTAGGATCCAAAGGTGGTGTAATGCTGTATGCAGGAGAGACGCTGGGGATGGCATGACATGTCGGCGCTGCTCTCGGGCTCCACGTCAAGGCTTGACATGCTTATAGGCAACTATCTATCAATAGAAGCGGTAGTATCTACACTTACCGTGCGGTAGTCTGCGTGGGTAGTCCCGGCGACCAAAGCCCAGCACGCTGGACGGTGGTGCCTGAAGATCTTTCCGGCTAAGCGAGCTGCAACATGCACGCGACCAACGCGGCCAGTAACACACTCTCAATATCTTCCACCGCTATCTGGACGCTCTCGTATAGGTAATCGCAGCCGCGACTCGTGCAGTGGACTGAGTCTGGCAGATAGGCCCATCCCTGCACACGTTTGGGCGCGCGGCGAGGTCTTACTTCCTTTGAGTTTCCCGCAGGCCGCCTGCTGGCTGCACTGACCGCTATAACTGTCATCTTTGCCGACTGACGAGCGACGGACCGAGAAAAGAAAGCGAAGCGTCCTGTGACCAACTCCTCCATTGGGTTGCGGCCAGGTCCAGGGTTTTGCGTGCGGCCCAAAGCATTCACTACCGCAGGCCAGTGCGCTGACAAGACACTGACTCTGGAAAGATTATGGAGGTGAGCAACCCGCCGGCTTCCTAGAGGCTCTTTTCTTTACACTGCTGTTCGCTGTCTATACCCCGGCCCCCACGGTCATACTTCGTTTTGTTTTGTCTTGTCTCGTCTCCTGTGATTTCCTTTGCCGCCACCGGTCGGTTGCTCCCTCCTCAGCCCTACAAAATGTGTACTCCTAGCATGGCTTGAGCGTGGCGACTGCCTTCTGCCTGTCCCACGCTTGTAGCACCTCGACGTCCTATCCTCTCCCTTTTTTCCCTCTCCCTCCCCCTCTCCCATTCTCCCCGTCGCCGTCTTCTCTTCTCTGCTCTCTCTCGCCACACGCTCTGCGCCGCCTGCTGTTTGGTCCTGTCCTGTCCTACACGTCATTGCTGCACCGTGCTCGCATCCAAGGGAGTACCACGCTTCACCGCACAATGTCCCGCGTCGGGTGAACGTGAACAGGATCTTATTTGTTGCTCTCACTGCACTTGCTGTCACTCTGTATTTTTCTCTTTCTTTTGTTTGGCGCCTGCGGTTCTAGTGATATACCCTGTACATCTACCTTTCTATGGAGTCTCGTATCATTGCACGGCGTCCCTCTGCGCCCTTTGGAGGAGGCGCTCGCCATCTTCCAACGGATGCTGCAACGGACGCCGCACAACATGCACCTGCACAATCTTCCGCAAGCTCATCGCTGCTGGACCCTCGAGCACAGTTGACCATGGATCGTTTCCTGCAGGATCTTCCGAATGCCGAGCTACCACCCCAGGAATTTCCCCCGCAGTACCACACGGGCCGAGTGCCCAATAGCAAGGCTGGAGATGGCAAGCCGCGCTTGCTACTCATGGGCCAGAGGAGGTGAGCGGTCCGGCGCTGCGCTACCTATCTGACACTGACTGTGCCATGGCAGGAGCGGCAAGTCGTCCATCTCGAGTGTAGTTTTTCACAAGCTGCCGCCAAGCGAAACGCTATATCTTGAGACGACATACCGTATTAAGAAGGAATCCATGCAGTATGGAACCTCCTCATGTTGGTATGACGCGCGCTGATTGGTGATTCCAGTTCTTTCATGGACTTCCAAGTGTGGGACTTGCCTGGCCATCTGGACTACTTCGACCCAGCATTCGACACAGACAACATCTTTGAAGAGATTGGGGCCTTGATATGGGTCATCGACGCGCAAGACGAATATCTCGATGCCATCCAACGACTAAACATGACCATTCTGAATCTTCAACAATCCTATCCCAACATCAACGTCGAAGTCTTCGTCCACAAGGTCGATGGCTTATCAGACGACTTTAGAGGCGACACATTCCGAGACATCATTCAGCGCGTTCAAGATGAGCTTAGTGATAATGGCTATGAGCAAGCGCCGATATCATTCTACCAGACGAGCATTTACGACCACTCCATTTTTGAAGCGTTCAGCAAAGTCATACAAAAACTGATACCACAGCTCCCGACACTGGAAGCATTGTTGAATAATCTTTGCGGTGCATGCAACATCGAGAAAGCATACTTGTTCGATATTATGAGCAAAATCTACATCGCAACAGACACAAGCCCTACTGACATCGCCACATATGAAGTCTGTTCTGACTACATCGATGTAGTGATCGACGTGAGTGAAATTTACGGTTGGGATCGCCCAGATGAAGCAGCGAACGACGTCGAAACTGGGAATAACGATGCAGAAAGCTTGATCACTATGGAGAAGAAAGGAAGCCGCTACCTCTACCTTCGCGAGATTAACAAGTGAGTATAGTGAGATGTTTCAGCAGCAACAATTGCTAATTCTAATTTAGATATCTTGCTCTGGTATGCATCATGGGTCAAGAACATCCAGCAGAAAAGAAAGCCATCATTGACTACAATGTTGGCGTATTCCAAGCTGGCCTGAAACAAGTGTTTCCTAAGAGTGATAGAGAGGCACAGGTTGAGATTCGTGCTGCCAACAATGAATGAAGTCCAAGCTGCAGCTCATCAGGGCTACATCCATATAATGTATATACTGAACGCAACTTAGAAGCTGGCGTATCACCTATGTAACGTGGGTACAGTAGCGTCCAACTCCACTTCGGTTCTTATATCATACGTACGTAATAGAATCTGACGCCTTGCCTGCGAATTTCAATACATCTGTGTCATAATGACTCAATAGTGTGCCAAATGCTAAGTATTCGAACCTAAAATCATGCCGAGGATTTGTGGTGGACCCCACGTTTAGTTTGAGCCCAAAGGTATTAACCGAAGTCGAACGCCGAAATGACATCAGCCAATGAACAAATCGGGAAAAGAAATCAATACTTCGAAACGCCAATTTATACACTTTGGCATCCACACCCGCGTCATCCGCCACGGTCGTACTGCGGCCACGTTTCTGCAACGCGGCCTGTTATCACCACGATAAGTATATCTAAGCGCCTCGTATGTGCACTGGCGGATATAACACCGCCTGCATTTAAGTCCGCACACAGGCCCGAATTCCCAGCGTGAGAGGTCAACCGTGCCGGGGGCGCTGATTAGTGCAGAGCTGCCAGACTACTGCACTCGGCCGAGCATCTGGATCGCACCTACGCTCCCTTAGCCTCACACACAATGGCCTCAGCAGCACGGTACCGCAAGCCCGCTACACCCCCATCGCCCCCAAATCCCACCGGCGAGCGCGAAAAAGCCGAGCTCAAAGATGCAGTGCAGAAGCAAGCGGCCGCAACATCCTCAGGCTTCTCGGTCCTCGACATCCTGCGCGTAATCGGCGGGATTCTGCTCCTTAGCGGCGGGCTCAGCTACCTCAGCACGAGCGGCGAGTCCATGACGTGGGGCTACAACGCGTGGTGGACGCGCGCGCGAGAATGGAAAGCGCTGCTCGTACGCCTCCCCCCCACCTCCCCTCCAAAACATCATATGTTCCATACTACTTTGCTGATCTGATTGTGCCGCAGCACCCCGAAGTCCACCTCACTGACGCCGAGCTCGCGGCGTACAACGGCGAAGACAAGAATAAGCCCATCTACCTCGCGCTCAACGGCACCATCTACGATGTGTCCAGCGCGCCCGCCACCTACGGGCCCGGCGGCTCGTACCACTTCTTTGCGGGCCGCGACGCTGCCCGCGCTTTTCTGACGGGGTGCTTCCAGGAAGACGCCGTGCCTGATTTGCGCGGCGTCGAAGAGATGTTTATGCCGGTGGATCCGGAGACCAAGGAAGGCGCGGCCAAGGAGGAGGTGGAGAAGGCGCGGCATAGGAAGGTACTGAGTAAAGGGGAGAAGAAGAATAGGCATGCGCAGGAATTGAGGGCGGCGAGGAGGCAGGTCAAGGAGGGGTTGGAGAGCTGGCATAAGCTATTTCGGGGGGACAAGGGAAAGCCTTATTTTAGGGTCGGCGAGGTCAAGAGGGAGGAGGGGTGGTTGGAGAAGATGCCTAAAAGGACGTTGTGTGCGCAGGCGGAGAAGAGTAGGCCGGCGAGGAAATACGATGATTAGGTTGATTGCAAATATATGTATATCAGCGGCTCTTGAAACTTTGATTACGTGAATGATTGCCGTTTTGTCAGATCATTGGACATGACAAATAATTTCAGACAGAGGTGCTGCATTGCTTGGACCATTAGTTGTACAAGGAGCTTGATTCAATCACAAAACTCAATATCAATACAACGTATTCAGAAACATATCCAAATCACTTGCATCTACTCACGACTAAAAATTGATCGGATATCTTTTTCATTCAATACATAACTGACACCATTGTCGCAGGCTTGATATTTTTATCCGAGCCCGTCCTCTCAATTCATGCCCGCCGTGAACACATGCCCAATGTGATGTGACCCTTTCATATCATGAAGACGCCGATTGGTGATGGGAAAGAGGAATGTCATTGAAAAGCTAAAAGAAGCACCCGTGCCTAGCATCCACTTATCGTCCATATCCAGGCGATACGCTTAGTCTGTTGCGGCGACTGCGCGTGCTGTTGAATTGTTAGCATCTTTTTCATAAAGAAACCCAATCTGCTATCCTCCACCACACATAGGTAATCCAAAGACCTCGGGGGTGGCGGGTGGCGTGACATACTGTAGATGCTCAACTTCGAGTGTCCAACAACCTTCTTGATCTGGCCGTTTGCCTCGAGATCAGCAAGGGCTTTCCGTGCGAGCGAGCCGTTGATTTTGAGACGATCGACGAGGGTGGCTACGGTGATGAGGCGGTAGGACTGGACATCCTTCTGGAGCTTGTCGTTGGTCTGCTTGTCGAGAACGACGGCGTGGTTGGCTTTGTCCTTGACTGAGGGGTTGTCAGTGACGAGTTCGCCAGAGGTTCTCTAATCGTATGGCATGGCGATATTAAGAATTTTAATAGAGCCGCTGGCAATGCCTTGGAGGCTGGACGAGATGATGGATGTATGGTTGCGACGTCACGTACCCTTGCCCTTCGACCACTTCTTCTTTTGCTTCTTTCCTCCGGTTGCTGCTGGTGCCTATTTAATTGTCAGCAATCGCTCTCCATCAAAGCAAGAAGCATTTAAACCAGGTTGACATACCATATTGTCGGATGTGTGGTTGTGCTGAGGTGTTCCTGTCGCCGAAGAGTCGTCAAAATCAAAGTGGGCGTTGATGCGGAGGCATAGGCTTGGCGTGCGAGCTGACTAACAAGCGAGCACTTGACTAGACCACGTGATCTGGCGCTTCTCCTTTGCCGAGACGGGTTACCCTAACCCCTCGCTTGTGCGGCTCAAGCAAACACGCGTTTTGCGCTTCGGCGATTTTTAGAACGCTCACACGAGTAATAAAGCAACGTATTAGACGCACCAAACACGTGCTCCGCGTGCAACAAGGTCGGGCTCCGGGGTATTGAATATTGTTGGTGGTGCAGTTCTTACAAGCCTTGGCACCCCGGCTGCAAGCTAGGTATGCGACGTGCGTTACTTGGATACGATGTTGTGGACCAGGCGGGCAACGTGATTCTCAAAATCTTCGTTTTTCGATATATCGGAACTTTAGCGTCCATGTCACGATCGCTTAGGGAACCCCCTGCCCAGCAATTACGGTGCGCTAAGAAAGGAAGGCGACTACCCCGAGTTTGCAAATCACATCTTGATCGCATGCATAAATCCGCTCCAGCAACATGGCATATGGGCAGCCGAGGCTTTGCACGAGTAATCTCCCGGGAGTTGTGCAAGGTGTCTGAATGGGGTTATACCGTTAGACGCGAAGCAAGACTGGTAATCGCCGCGATCGCTTGGGACGCGTGGATGCCTAACTGTCAAAGCGCTTTCAATACCCTAAGCAGGGCGAGCATGTAAGCTCTCCGAGGTGTGTGTAGTTGGTACGGCGTGTGGTTGGTCAATTGCGAATGCTCGCCCAGCTTCCGTGCCGTGCTAGATAACGGCCTGGGTCATATGTCTGCTGTTAAGCCCCTCTTGTGCTGGGAATGGTTGCAGAGTGGATTTGCAAGACGAGAGCCACCAAACTATAGTTTCCAATTACAGAGCTAATCGGGACACTACATTCTAGGACCCTGATACCAGCCAAGTGCGTCCTCCATTCGCTTGACATGTGGGTCCTCTACAGTAAAGAGCGCAGAGACTTATGACAATGAGAGAAACGAGACAGTAAAAAGAAAGACAAGAACACGCCTGAAAGTAGAATATGAGAAAAGCTGAACTAAAGCATGATAGCCGCTGGAGGGTAGTTCATAAAGGGACTACACAGACAAGGAAACATTAGCTTGAGATAGAGATCACCCCCGCGCATGTTTTCTTTTCCATAAACTCAATAGTTGCTTTGCCTGCTCGCTTTCAAACAGATAAAGCTTTCTCTACTTGACCGCAAATGCTCGCTAAGATAGAAGAGACAAGTCCGTAGTAACCAGAACATGGAACTGAGCTGACGATTAACTCGTAAATGCTGTTGGTCCAATGCACAAGAGCAAACTTGTAAAGTTTTCGCCAAGACGCCATGTCCAGATGATAAATGCATAATCATTAGAAAAAATGGGTGTGGGGTTTGGAGAGCTCATGAACCTCCATTTCCTGCGTGATGAATTAGCGAGAATCATCCAAGTAATAGGATTATATATACCATTTTGAAGGAGTTGAGCTCTTCCTTGATTTGTTGTGCTAACATAGGCGTAAGCCTATTGCAGGTTGCAATTTCTCCTCGGCGATCATAGTCCTGAGGTGACCATGCGTCGTGAAACTGAATCCGTGGACTAAAAGAGATGTTGCCCTTGCTACCTTGAGGGGTGCTTGGTAGGCTTCTTGTGCTTCCATTTGGTATCCGTGGCGCCTTTGCAAAATAATCATCGTTGCGCACCGTTGCCTTCTCATTTGGAGTGGCACCTCTCGCAGTAGTCAAGCTTGGAGGTGCATCAGCCGGACGGAGAACCGGGGATCCTGAGTCAGAATTGGTCCCATTACCTGTATTCTGTTAGAAACCGGAGGCGACGACGATTTTGATTACTTACGTTTAAGGATGCCCTTCTTCATATTCGAGAGAATTTCGGCACGTTCGCGATCTCCACCAACAATGCTTTTCCTAGACACTGGCTCGTTTGTGGAACCGATTGCATTGACGATTTCCGCACTTCGGCCTGCATCAATCGAGTTACGCTCCAGCCTAGGATAGCCTGTGCCGCCCCGAACTTGATCATGAGGATCTGCATTGACGTTCACCTTTTGCCTCTCGGCTTCCACTGTGACCAAGGAGACTTCTCCAACACTCGGTCTAGTGACGGGTCCATCCGCTGCTGGTACGCCAATTACGGACTTAGGTCTGAAAAGCCCCTTGATAGATTTGGTGCCTTTCTTCATTCCATGGCCCATTTTGCGAAGCATGATGGATGCAGATGATGCAGCAGAGGCAACAGACAGATTGTCAGTAGAGCCCATGCCACCTTGCCCTGAGTAAATACCAGCACCAATACCGGCCGCTTCTTGTTTGGCGATAATAGCAGCTTGTTCAGCATCCTCATCTGTTTGATACCTGTCTTTTCTCAACTTGGCACGCTCCGCCGATAAACTATTCTCGGCAGAAGCACGTCGGAGTTCCGCAGCACTTCCAAAAGAGAAAGCTCGGCGTAGACGAGACTTCATGCCCTTATCTCTGTCGTTCACGGCCGTGAGCTGTTTTACGGCAGCACTGGGCATCTCCTGTGGATTTACGGGGCTCAGTGGTTCAGATGGGGAGACAGGATGCGAGAGGGGAGAGGGCGCATGACGTCTAGCAGATTCAGCTGCTTTTGAAGATGCACTTCCAGCGACAGAAGCATAGGTACGCGGGGCACTCTCGGGTCGGGCCTGATGCACGTTAGGTTGCAATGGGCAAAAATATAGATTGTGACTTACCTGTGATCGTGAAGAGGCTTTGGAGGAACCGCTACCAGCACTGCCTTGTCTGTCATGGCTATGGCTTGATGAAGGTCGGTTGCCTTGTCTGCCCGAACTAGAGGCCGGCCGTGTCGAGTTCGACGCTGGTACGCCTGGTGTCGTGTTTTGAGCAGAGCTCGCATCGGCATCGGCTTTCATGGCAGCCATGTTTAGCGCAATCCCATTGGCATCGAGACCATTGAAGCTGCGCCTCCTGTATCTTCGTGCGGCGTCCACGGCACCAGCTCGGGTGAGTTGGGAGTCGTCTACGCTGCTTGCTCGGTTGTGTCCCGGCCTCGAAGGCGCTGGTAGATCGCCGGCGAGTACAGCCGGAGTTTGAGGCGCGGCGGCCGTGCCTACAGCAGGTGCGGCGGCCGTCGAACGCTGGGCTGCCGTGAGGCTTGTGGACGAGTCCGTACGCCCAGGGCTTCGCCTGTAGCGACCCGGCGAGGGCTTGACGGGATTGTCACTAACCGAGAACGATAAGTCAAGAGCCGAGGTGGAAAGCGAAATGGTCGGGGCTCCACTATCGGTTTGTTTCTTGATGTCGCCGTCTTTCGAGGCATTGGGAGGATTAGCCACGGAACGGTTAGAGGAGCCCGAGGTGGAGACGGTGGAATCGGACGAGGACGAAGGATGGGATGGATGGCCGAGGCGTGGCTGATTGGCCTGGCCCGCAGCCTGTTGCGGAGCGTGGGTGCTGGGAGTCGAAACAGACCTGTTCTCCTGCCGCAGCTGGGGCGTGCTGGAGAAGGCATAGGGTGCTATTGGGGCCGAGGTGCCTCTGTAGCCCGAGCCGGTGGCGTGTGAAGTGTACATTTGGTTTCGCGGTGCCTGCGAGGCTCGCTGCTGAGTGTGCTGGGTCTGTGGAGGCGCGTTTTGGTAGCCATCGGAGGGCGTATATGGCATTGTAATGGATCCGGAAGACTGAACGATGGGCGCTAGTACCTGAGCCATCGGGACTCGCCACGAGACGATTATGGGGTGCTGGTTCCAAGGCCGGGTGCACGTCGGCGTTTGGGGCGGCGACAGCGACACGAGCAGAGGGGAAATCTGCGCGAGAAACGGGTCAGCACGAGACGGAACCGGTGCTGGCAAGCGGGCGGCGGCAGCGGAAGGTGGGCGTGGTGGTGGTAGGGTAGTGAATGAGCAGACGAGCGGTTGTGATGCCGCACAAGGAGAGCGACAACTAAAGGGAGGCGGAAGTGAGGGGACGGGCCCGGGACAGCCAACAGGGTGCAGGGTCGAGGCAAACGGAGGAGAGCAGTACCTGCTATGTAACAAAAACACGGGTAACTATTAAGACAGAGAATAGAATGCAGCGACGTCGGTCGGCGAGGGTGGGCGTGCAGAGGCTGTCGCGAATCGACGGAGATGGCAGTGTATACCAAGCCTCCTCGAGCAGACAGTTAAGTCTGCATTGGGCAGACTGCGGAGGGCGGCAGACCGGACGATGGGGGTGGATGCAAAGGGGCAGCAAGAAGCAGGCAGAAAGGAAAGAATAGAGGACGAGGCGGCCGGGTACAGACAGAGATGAGGTTGTGCAGTGCAGTGTGGTCTTTGGCAATGCAAAGTAGGGGGTTTAAACATGCCAGTCCGTGCTCACACCAACCCGGACATGGGACATCAATAACTTACTCACGCCAGCATGGGCAAGACGACCTACCGGTCGGTACGCAGTGCCCAGCATAGCTTGCTACTATGTACCATCATCTGCTACAGCGCCCGCTGGTCTGCCTGCCTGCCTGCCTGCCTGCCACAGATGCAGTGCCATTGCGCCAGCGAGCGGCCTGTCGACGCGACAAGGCTGCCATGGATGGCGCTCCAACGCCTCCCGTTGTTTGCAGCTTCACTCCACGGCCATCCCAGTCCGTGCTATGTGCCCGGGCGACCAGTGCTCGGGCGCTCCTGATACTCACATAGTGCCCTGCTGCAGCTCCATATTATTCTGCCAGTCCTCGTGGAAGTGCTGCTCCATTCCGTAGCAGCGCCTCCGAGGGCAGCCAGTTCCCACACGCTGCATTCCACGGCCTCGTCTGCACCTGCATTGATTGCCCATTGCTGTCTTCGACGTGCTTAGCCTGAACAAATACGGGCCCTGTCAGCGTCCAACCACGGCCGCCCCAAGAAAACCCGCACCTGCGGCTGAGCCGTTTGCAGGAGTTTGTGAGGAGCGGTGGGTAGCTGCACCAGCGCAGTGCACCGCACCCTCAACCACGGACGGATTTCGCGGCTCGAGTGGTAGTGTACACAGCAGCGCGGCAGGGGTGCAGCCGCTAGTCGCCATCCTGCACGCATCGCTGAAGCTCACCGACACACGTTCCCCACTCCCGAGGCTGCGTCGCTGCTCATGCTCGTTGCCACCACGCCTGCGATTCGCCCGGCCTGCTGGGCATGACGAAAACCCTTCCAGCCCGTCGTGGCCGTCCGCCGGCCGTCTACTGCCAGCCAGCAATCCCAACGATCCCATCTACAATGGCGCTGGGCTGCTGCTATACACGGAGCAGCCACCGCAGACGAGCGAGCGAGAGTTGCAGTGACTTGCCTGCCAAGGCGTGGGGAAGGCAAGCGACTGAGATGAGATCGGTTTGACGAAGCCCCTGTTATCATTTCCTTTGATTAGACTCGAGGCCCCTCTTTTGCAGCCGCCTTTTTCATGTTGCTTGCAGGCAGGCACAAGACCATGCATGCCGGACGGAGAGGGATGGAAATAATGGAAATAAGGAAATGGAAACGCTCTACTGGATGACAGGCCATGCCGCGAAAGTGGTGGGCAGTTGTGGTGTTGCTTCTCGCGTCCCCGCTTTTCCGCGCACGCCAGCCCGGGATGACGCGAGTGACCAGGGTGGGGGCAACTGCTCCTCTCGGCAAGCGCTCCCAAATCACCAGCCAGGCTTGGGCTGGCGGGCGAAAATCCTTTGCTGCTTCGGGCGCTCCACATTGGCCAATACCTCACCACTCGACCTGCCCATCGACCTGCCTCCACCCCGTTCCACCCCTCCCTGCCCCAGTTCCCATCTCTCCCGACCTGACTTCTAATTATGTACCACCTCCAGTCGGTCCCTCGGCTTCGCTTTCGAACTTTCTAGCCTGGAACTTGTGACGTAGCGTACCGACTCTGCGATTAAGTTTTCGCTTGTCCATCGTGGTGGGACCTGGGTATCTTGGGACACGCCGGAGACTCGCCCGTAGAACCAGTGAGCTTGGTTAGAACATGAAACAACGCCACAAGAGCTTGGGATCCAGTCCAACGTCGCGCCTTCGTGGCACCACATGAGCCTACGAATCTTGCTCAACAGCAACCACCACACGCCCAGCATGACGCAGTGACATAGTTTCTGTAAACCAACCACGCTGACTAGTGCCTTCCAACGACACGAGCGTCCTCGGCCTCTTTCTACGCATTGATTCCATCTCTATCCTGGCCTATACTGCGAGCCTCCTCATGCATCATCCAGAATACATATCCAACCGTGCTTCCCGGCATTTCCCCATGTCATGCTCGGACATCACATGACCATTGTCGGCCCCGTGCATCAGAGCCCAACGCTTGACTCAACAATTCCATCTTGACTTCTTTGTCCCCCAGGCACCAATCACACTCTCGGGTACATGCGCACGGTGGCTATCCGGACCCACAATCTGGATCTGCCTGGCGTTGCCCAGCGAACCTGTGTAACGTCATGCCAACCACTGCAGTAATAGCAGCAGTGACAGTTCCCTAGCCGTAGGACGCGTGGTCGTCCCTTTTTAGAAAATGCAACCAATGGCCGCTTACCATGACACCGATTTTCGCCAGCTTACATGATGATCGACGATCTTACACCAGCATCTGCGTGATCTCGGGAAAAAGGCGCAAGTCCAGCTTTAAACCGCAGATTTGGGCCTGCGGCTACTCGCATTGCGACTTATCCCAATAATAATTATATTTAAAACACTAAAATCTCCTCTTCTCCGTCACTCCACACGTTTCAGCATCTTTGGGCTTTCCTTCCTCGGGACCGTGTTTCCAAATATGGGGGATATGCGGAATAGATCGAAGCTACCCGCACGCCTTCGAAACGTGTATCGCGATCGCAGCCGTTAGTTTCCTTTCGTCATGCCAATCCCAATTTATTATGGTTGTACAACAGGTCAATCCACGCCGATACGTCAGCTGCTGTGTCGTACAGTTTCAGGGTCGTCGTTTGCGATCAAACCTCGCACATCGCAATCTCCCGCCGTCCGGGGGAAAGTTTCAACGGGCACAGAATGCTGCCCAGACCATGACAAAAGAGTCAAGACCCAGTCCACGCCTTGCCTCCACAATCCACCTCATCAACCAAGTGCCGTCGCTCTCTCGGAAAGCGGAGTTAGATATCAGTACACACTAAATATGAATTATTGGCCTAGTATTCGGTTGGATGATCTACAACATCTACAACATTAACATTCCTCTCATCCCACATCCGATTCGCTTGATTGTCACTTTGCTGGCGCTGTGGAAGTACTGCGCATGACTAAGTTCGCGTGGCCTGCCTGCTTGGAATGATTCGTGCGATCTGAGGCATGAACCGTGCGGGGTAACTGTGTGCCACAAGACACGGCCTCCACCTTAAAGGCACATCGGATTGACCAACTCTACGCATATATACTATAACCCAGAACACTCATCTTCTTATAATCAACGAAATGCGCCCCTACAACCCGCATCAGCCAGACAAAGGTGGTCGCATGGAAAGTGTCAACGCTACCTATGCCCTCCCTTTGGCGCAACCACCGGCAGATGAACCTGCAGACAATCCTGCAGAAGCCTCAGGTGTCACCAAGGCAGACCCGCAAAAAGAGACTGGGGGGCAGAAAGGTAGTGTAAGATCGAGCCTCGCCCCCTTCTATTAGGATTGTACAACTCATTACAGACACAGTCTCAAGCATGAGTACCTCCACTTCCAGTTCGTACGCCACAGCCCGCGAAGCCCTCGAAAAAGACGGCTTCGTCGTGCTTTCCGCTTCCCTGTTCCCATCTTTTGACCTTGAGGCCCTACGTTCTGCCGCGTCTCGACTCACATCTGCCGCTCGTTCAGGACAATGGCCCTACATCCGTACAGTGCCCAAGCAGTTCCCACCTTGGCCTCAGGATGCAAGTAAGGGGATATGGGGTGTCCAGCACCTACTTCACCCGTCCAACCCAGACCACTTGACCTTTGCAAAAAGTTATTTTGACAAGGAGCTGTTGGGCTATGTAGCCGCCTTAATCGGTTGTGGAGAGGATGGCCTAACAATGGAACTATACAACATGCTCGTCAGACCCGAGTCAGATTTTTCCCTTCGATGGCACAGAGACGACATCGCCGCTACCGCCTCTGCAGACGAGGAACTAGACCGACTACGCAAGCCCGCAGGGCACGCCCAATGGAATCTCCCCCTCCACGACGACGCATCTCTAATCCTGATTCCCGGCTCGCACAAACGCCCGCGAACAGATACTGAGCGCAACGCCGACCCATACGAGCCCCATCTCCCCAACCAAATCACGGTAAAACTCAAGGCCGGAGAAGTTGCTTTCTACAACAACAACATCCTGCATCGAGGTGTCTACGATTCTTCCAAGGAGCGCATGACGCTCCATGGCAGTATCGGGACCAAAGCAGCGGGGTCGCAGCGTGCGAGAAATGTGCTGCAGCATGGTGTGGGGAACTGGGCGGAGCAATGGGATCTTGGGAGCGAAAATGGGGAGTGGGTGGACAGGGCGAGGGGGATGAGGAATCGGTTGGTCGAATTGGGGAGGGAGAGTGGAGACGTTGGTTTTTTTTCAAAGGATGAGTAGGGTTGGGGATAATGATGATACTTGTAACTGGAAATATTTCCAAACGGTGACAGGGAAGTCAAATTGTACTGATTCTTTTAGTCTTTTTTTTTCCGCAGTAGAAAATTTGAAGCAAAAAAATTATTTTGTTTTCACAAAGTTCACAGGTTTCGTCCAAAATCGAATAATTATTCGTGAATCATATTCCTTATCCTTCGGTAGAGAAGCTAGATTGTAGCTTATTGTAGGATAATCCCTCTTCTCGGAAAATAATGTCGTCTATCCAACTCTAAAATCCGTGGGTATAACCATAAAGTGAAAAGACCAACCCTCAGTCCTCAGCTAAAAATACGTCAGCAGCAATACAACCACATCGCGCATCACAACTTATCAAACCTACGCGTAGTCTTATTTTGATACTGATGCACAAGTGCCTCCCTCGTTCCATACTGCTCCACATAACACATCTCCTGCTCAGGACAACTACACACAAATCAGCAACCAAACACCACATTCTCTCTCTGCATCCAACTTACTACACTGCGTCCTTCCCAAAAATCACATGCCACAAGTACTCGAAGATACGCCCAGACGTAAAATCATCAAGTCCCGTCTCCAGCACCCACTTCAAAAAATGATCGTACTGCGCCCGCGGGCGCTGCCTAATCTGCGCCTGAGAAACGGCAAACTGCGCACAGCACGGCGCGGCAATGACGTGCGGCACGCTGTCATTCCCAAACAACTCGGTCCACGCACTAGCCATGGCGAGTTCCTGCGGGCGCAACGGGTCGCGCTCGTGCTCCGGGCGGAACGGCTGGATCTCGGCTGGGCACCCGGGATTGGTGAGGCAGCGCAGGTTTGCGAAGCCGGAGTGCGTGACGAAGGTGAGGTTGAGGGCGCGGATGCTGGCAATGTTGTCATAGTCGATGCCGTCGAAGATGCGGGCGCGCTTGGTGCCGTGTTTGTGGCGCTGGTGCGCGTGGATGAAGATTGTGATTTGGGGGAGGCGGTCGTAGTGGTCGACAATGTAGGTTAGGTAGGCCGAGGCTTCGTGGCCTTTGTTTTTGGCGGTGTGGAGGGGGGCGGTGGCGTCGTTGACGGTGTAGATGGCGGTTGGCCAGCTGGTGACGGAGTCAACCATGTTCATTGTTTAAAAATGGGGGGTTTTTCTTCATAGTTACTCTGGAAGGTGTTCGTTGACCCAGTCCACATTTTCTTCTCTAGTCTTTGCAACTACAATTATCTTTTCTTGGGTTGGTGGTGGAGGTTCTGGGAGCTTGGATGGTGTGGGGGTCGCGATTGATGAGCTGGGCTGAACTTTAATTATTTATTCTTCATGCATGACGTATACACTAGCGAAAGCGCATCTTATCTTCAGCGAACAACATACCTGGAGACTGTCGAAGAGGAGCCCGATGGTTTGTGAACAAGTTGCCCTTCAAACGGTCTTCCACTGATATAGGATCGGAGGTCTTCGATAACGGTCCCAGGCTGGTATGCAAGGTGCAAAGTAAGGAAGACAAAGAGCGTAGACACGCCTATCAACACAACCAGCTTACGGCGCAGAGGAGTGAGCATGGCATCCACATGAATACCCTAGGTGATAAAATTCAAGAGGCCAGTGGATACAAGCTTCTTCTTGTAGAAGTTGTAGAAGGACAGGTTTGCCCAACGAGTCACACTGTCGTGCTACAAGTCAGCGCAAGCCACCAACGCCTCTCTTGCGAATGTCGTAAGCAGTACATTCTAATTCGGTCTTCATGTGTTTTGTGTTCACCCTAGCATCCTAGAATAGAACCAAGGTCCGAATGCGGCATAATTGCGAGAGCTATCTCGCCTCAAAGCTTCGTAAACCCTTTCCAAGCTCTCACCAAGTTGTGAGCAAGACTAGGAAAGAAGAACGACAGGTACGGTCGCTAATAATCATATTCTTACATGTTTAAATTATACTCCTAGATTTGAAGAGAAGATATCAATCGAGTAAAGATTGATAGGTGTGATTGTGGCTTTTTCGATAGGACGAGAGGAAATGTACGCACAAGACTAACGGGCTGGCCTTGGGTTCAGTGCCAACTCAATTGACAAAACACAGCCTTGTTCAAACTCCCGGTCTCCCCGCACTTGAACCATCTCTGGTGATACCACCTCTCAAACATACTATCAGGCATCATGGTGCTAGCGTTGACGACAACATTCACACCTTCTCCACAGTGCTTGAGTGGTTCAACATTTGCCAGCAGTTATTATATACTTGGGGGAACCACATATTCTACTTGTATGCCCGGATTTTTCACGCCAGATACGACATTTTACTACTCGCCGGGGCTTTACTGTCCAGTAGGGTATGTGACGGCTTGCAGTTCCGAAAGGGTCAACTTCAATCCGTCGGCTGGATCTCAATCAGGCGATTATGAGACTATATTAACCTGTTGCCCTACGTTAGTAACACAATTTTTGTACTTTCCGTAAACCTAGCTCTATGAGGCTTTTTTATTCATTTCAGGTACATTGATCCAACTAATCAACCACATAGCAGCTATAAATGTCAAACAACCGTATATTATGCATGGGAATTTACTCTGGGATGTACTTCAGCAATTTCTGGGGGAGCTGTCAACGCATACAGTGTTCAGCTGAGACATCGGCTTGCCGATTTCGTAAGTCTACCTTTGAATTTTCTAAAAGAAATCAAAGCACACGATTGATTTGATCAAACTATCTAGATTACAACGTCATCGATATCCTCCAGCACTCGAACCTCAATACTCACACCAACCGGTTCCATCTTCACCTCCAGCACCCCTACCAGTACGGTAACGTTGCCATCTCCAGACAAGAGCGGACTCTCTACCGGTGCAAAAGTAGGAATTGGAATTGGAACTACCCTCGGGGTTGCCCTAATCGTCGCTATATTTTTCCTGGCTTGGGTGTTAAAAAAAGGCCTGCAGGGTAAACGCCAGAACAATCACAACCAAGCGGAGTTGATGCAAGAGGCGCCAGAGGCATTCGATGACCAACCTGAGTTCAGACCAGGAATGCAATCCTAGCCGTCATCGCGTTAGGGTATGAACGGCGTCAATTGATATCACATCGATGGTAGTTCTTCGTGGTGCTGTTCAAAGGAGCTACTTCTTCCGGAGAATATAATGCTGAGACTGTTGATGGGGCTTCGTCTGCCGCAAAGGCTTGCAGAGAGGCGGGTATACGCTAGCGTACGTAGTAGGTAAGAGAGTAAAAAGTATTCATTCGATGTGTCGTACGTAGTTTGAATGGGTAGTATATATATGTTCCTGCGCATAGGCCCTAGGGTCTATGCTTCTTCCTACCCCTGAGTCCGCACGTGCTAGCTTCGCAACAACTCCCAGTTGTTGCGTACGGACAGAGACGCTATAACACATCGCGACCATTACTTCACTCACTTAAAGTATGCTCCTACCTACCCGTCTTTCCTTTGGTCTAATGATAATTTTGGTTGACGAGTTTGAGCGTGGATTGTGGAACTGAATGGATTCAAAGATCTGAATTGAATAAGTTGCAGGTGTGTAGGCACCCGTCAACACGAGGGGTCATTATACAGGGCAAATGTTGCAAGTCATTACCTTTACTCGGATTTAGCAAGAGGTTTTGTGTCACTAAATAGATGGCTATTCTTAACTATGTCGATATAATGGAACCACGTCATGGCTTTCCCTATCTATTTGTAGAGAGCTGAGCCGCTCATTTCGAGACTCTCATAATTCAAACCTGGTTTAAGGTGCAAGTCACCACTAACGCCCATGTTATTAATCTTCAAGACTCATTTCAGCTCAATAGTGAGCCACAACAGATCTGTTGGACTGTTTCAGGTACCAATGGCACATTCTGTACTTGCAACATCAATTAAATTGAATTTTCCTTGCCTATTCGTTGTCAAAATGATGATTAGTGAATGGATTGTCAAATCCTCTATTTGTGCAGGCATGAGTTGCCTTTAGAGCGCATTCTACTTCAGCCTACCTGCCGCCAAGTAGCCACTTCACGTCTGCAAACTCTGCTTGACGCCGAAATGGCTGATCGTATAGCAACTGCTGTTCGCCTAGGTCAATTAAAACCTCAAATCCCATCCAATTTTAGGTCCAAGTTTGGGCAGTGCTTCCGCCACACTTTCCACATCCTTGTCACTTGAATACAAGTTAGCGGGGAGCACAATATTGCTCTGTGAGGATAGACATACCCTCTTCCACTGATACATATGACAACATCTTGATCTTTCTTCATTGTCTTCGCAAGTTCAACGGCGCCCCAGACAGCATGAGCAGTTTCGAGAGCGGGACTGATCCCCTCGAGCTCACTGAGCAATCTGAACCCCTCGAGAGCTTGAGCGTCGGTAACGGCGGTAAAATCTGCGCGTCCCGAGTCTTTCCAAGCACTCAGCTCTGGCCTATCCGAGTTGTTAGTAAAGCTGAACTGTCCTCGAAATATAGGACTTTACTCACCCAACTCCGGCATAATCCAGACCAGCCGAGATGGAATGGGTATCTTGAATCTGCCCATGCAGATCCTGCAAGACGTATGTCCTACTCCCGTGCAAAACCCCTTTACTGCCACCAGTCAGAGTTGCGGCATGCCTCTTCGTCTCAATGCCGTCTCCACCAGCTTCGATTCCCAAAAGCTTTACACTCGGATCATCAATAAATGGATGAAACATTCCTATGCAGTTACTACCTCCACCAATGCAGGCAACAACTGCATCTGGAAGTTTGTTTCGCTGTTCCAACATTTGTGTCTTCGTCTCCGCTCCAATAACAGTCTGGAAAGTGCGCACGATTGTAGGAAAGGGGTGCGGACCAATGGCGGAACCGATAATGTGATAGGCGGTATCCACCTTGGTAATCCATACTCGAAAACTTTCATTTACGGCGTCTCGAAGAGTTTTTGAGCCCGCCTCGACAGGGACAACCTCAGCACCAAGTAATTTGATCCTGAATACGTTTAGTGCCTGTCTCCTGATATCCTCCTACGTAGCTGTTAGATATGAAATTGCAATATTGACCCAAGCCTGGGGACTTACTGCTCCCATGAAGATTGTGCACTTCATATTGAATTTAGCACAAACGGTGGCAGTTGCTACACCATGCATACCAGCACCAGTTTGAGCAATAATTTCAGTCTTGCCCAAGCGACGAGCTAGAAGAATCTGTCCCAGGGCGCTATTGATCTTATGACTTCCAGTATGGTTCAGATCCTCACGCTTCAGCCAGATATTGGCTCCACCAACATGTTTAGTAAGGCGGTCTGCGACATGAAGATGTCCAGGCCTTCCTAAATAGGGGTAGTGCGATCGAAATTCTGCCCAAAATTCGGGGTCATTGCGAATCTTTTCAAATCCTGCCTCTAATTCGGAAAGGCAGGTCGTGAGTGATTCTGGGGAATAGGATCCTCCGAATTCACCGAAGCGTGCAGGAACGAGTTCTGGATCTCCTACCTCGTAATTCATTGCCTCTTCCTGATCAAGCAGTTCTGACTGGTTGCCATTTAGATGACTAGTACCATTTAGGTGACTAGTACCATTTGGGTAGCTGGTACCGTTTGTGTGACCTGTTCCATTCAGATGACTGGTGCCATTTGCGTGGTTTATTCCATTCGGCTGACTGGTACCATTTGTGTGGTTTGTTCCATTCAGTAGACCGGCAGCATTCAAATGACTGGTGCCATTTAGCTTTGGAGCTTCATTCGATGTTCCGTTGACGCCAGTGTCCTGGGTCGCTCTATGCTCTAGCGAGTTTCTCCTTCCACATATACCAGCACAGTATTCCTCGGCAGCTTTCGCTCGCTTTCCAGGGGAAGCTCCGGTCAAGGTTGTAATAATTTGACTGCCGATGACAACACCATCTGCTATTCTGGCCACACTCAAGAAGTGCTCTCTTGTGCTGACACCGAATCCAACTGCTGTTGGAACATTGCCTGAGTATTGCTTAATTCGTTTCAATAGCTGTGGTAGATCGGCGTTTAGAGTGCCTGTTGCACCCGTGACGCCCATACGCGATACAACGTAAACGAATGAGTCGGCAAGTTTGCAGAGTAATTTAAGTCGGTTCTCGGAAGTGGCTAGGATAGGGAGTTAGAAACCAAGCAGGTCAGATGAATAAAGCGAGGGCAGCTTACAAGGAGCGATAAGTGGTACGTATGACAACCTGTATACAGTCATTAGTGGGGGTATTTTATGATAGACCACCATGACTTACCCGCCCTTCGCACAGAAGTTCCTGAATTTTACAGCCTCGTGCGGAGGAAGATCCACTATAATGAAGCCGTTCACACCAACCTCGCGGCAATCTTTCAACAATTGTTCCTCGCCATAGCTCAGTATTGGGTTGTAGTAGCCCATCAAGAGCAGCGGTGCTCTGAGTCCTCTTTTTCGAGCTTGCTTTACCATGCCTAGGGTTGATTCTATGGTTACATTATTTGAAAGCGCTTTCTTCAGATATAGTCAGCAAATGCGTAGATAATACAGTAGAGGAGTGCACTAACAGTATTTGCGCTCTGAATGGTTGGCCCATCCGCAAAGGGATCCGTAAACGGCTGACATTCGTGTTAAAGAGGGTTACAGTATTCATTAGCGCTTGATATTAGGTACTAACAATGCCGAGCTCAATGATATCTGTGAAAAAGGTCAATATTGCCGGTCGATCGGGCCGACATAGACGTATTGCGTACCTGCACCCCCAGCTTCCAATCCCAATATAATATCTACAGCCTCTTCGACAGTAGGATATCCAGCAGTAACAAAAGTCACAAAAGCCGGCTGTATCGCCAGTCAGTAATGCCTTCATGAAACCCACATAAATGTACGTAGGTTCCGCCACTGAAGAGATATTTACCCGATTTTCTTCTTTGCATTGCGCAAATGTCTTTTTGATACCCTCCATATTTAAAAGAATAAAGGCTTTCCACTGATCAACTGATTGAATTGGATTCGAAGGTACTTGATGAGCAAGATACAGTTGTTGTGGAACAGAATTTATAGAGATGGCGGCGAGCCATGATCAACCACAGCCGATCGTCACCTCCGGTGGATACCTGAAGCTAGTGTCTTCAACTGCAATTCACCGAATAACGCAGAAAAGACCCAAAAACACCCCAAAACGCCCTAGTAGGCCCTACAAAACGTAGATGGTTCGAAAGCTTGTAGTCTGCTCTTTCTACACAAATTTCTCATCTGTTTTGACTATTTTTTGATGTTGAGGTACATGAGTTTGAAGTCTTCCCACGAGTACATTTTGCAGCTGTGTGTAAGTTGTAGTGGTATTTTAGATGCAGTAGTTTACTGCAAGAGCGGCTTGCCGCGTCCCATTTGTGAGATAGGTAAAGCTAATCTATGTAATTGCAATGTTGAAGGCGCTGCAAGTAATTACTAAGATTTTAGTCTCAAACGCTATATTTCATGCCGTATAAAACACTGGCCAGGCATTAAATATGCTATTTCGAAATAGGCAAAAGTTAGAGTCAAGCCCGTATCTACATATCTTGACTAATGCTTGTGATTTTTCTTGCCTGTACCTGGGGGCGGTAGGGTTGATTGATTTTGATCTGATTGGTAGGGTTCTACGCGATTGATCCATAAGACCAGCGAGGAGCTTGTTCCGAGGATAGTGTGTGTCAAGAGTTGTGCAGACGAGGCATCCAATCCAGCGACTACTAAAGGATTACATTGATCCACTTAAGTTTGCTTCCTACCTGCAGGGCGAACGGTATATATCATGCAGCTCTATCGCCTTCCAACGTTCGGGGGCGGCCACGGGACTTGATGGATTTGAGCCACTTAAAAGATATTATAGTTAGCGGCTTGGAGAATCTGGAGGCCCAAGGATTTCATAGTAAGCGACGTGGGTATGCATGGAGGCCAAAATAATTTAAGCGGTTTGGATAATGTAAGGGGTCTGAATGGATTGGACTAAATGGCCGTTGCAAGCGCCCCGGAAAAGTGGATAACGAGTGAGAGAAGTGATGCATGCCAAGATAGTGTTGACCCCAGGAGGCTTTATTTCCGCCTATCGGCACTATCAATACCTCGATCTGGATTCCGAAACCCGGACTTCGGCAACGCAGGTCCCATGTGGCGTTGCCATTTGGGACTACATCCCATCCGCTTGGATCAACAGGGGAGTAGCGCCTGCCAGGTTGCTGAAAGGGAAATTCATAAATCCAGTTCCATGGTCAGCGAAATATTTACTTGGGGCTTTACGAAAAGTCTTCGTGGGGCTTTATCACCGGCTACTTAAAAACAACAGCTAACTTCTGTTTCTTGCGTCTCTATTTCAGAAATGCAGTTGCAGAAAAATGATGGCTTGAGTCAGGCGACTATAGTGTCACTACCTGGTCCCGACTCCATCAATCCTTCTACCAACTTCTCAGAAAAGGCGCTGTCTGAGAATGATCCGGCCGACAACCAACCGATCAACACTGACCCTGAGCAAGCCCAAAGGCCGATACGCATAGAGGCAGAACCCCCTCCAGACGGTGGGTATGGCTGGGTCTGTGTGATGTGCGTCTTTTTGATCAATGCTCATACTTGGGGAATCAATAGTGTAAGGTTTTGTGGCTTTCAAACAAGGCTCAACATACTAATTATCGTTACAACTAGTCATATGGTGTATTTTTGGCACATTATCTGAAAACAAACACATTCTCGGGGGCATCAGACTTAGACTTTGCCTTTGTGGGAGGTCTTTCCCTCAGTATGGCCCAATTCATCGCTCCTGTCGCAACAATCACTACTCGAAAATGGGGGACTAGGACTACCTTGGTGATAGGAGTCACACTCCAGACTACAGCACTATTAGGAGCGTCATGGGCGACCAAGATTTGGCAATTATTTCTAAGCCAGGCCGTGTGTTTTGGATTTGGGATGGGAATGCAATTCAGTGCTTCCGTTGGTATCATTCCCCAGTGGTTCAGCCGTCGACGTTCCCTTGCAAACGGTATCGGAACGGCAGGATCAGGAATTGGAGGCCTGATTTATTCGTTGGCATCAAGTGCTATGATTCAAAGGTGGGGTACTGGCTGGGCTTTCCGGATCTTGGCTATCGCATCAGCTGTTGCGTGTGGCTTCCCCGCTATCGTCATAAAGGATCGGAACAAGGCCATTGGAGCTGTTCAAAATGCCTTCCATGCTAGTCTCCTGAAAAGACCCGAGTTTCTGCTCACCGTGGCCTGGGGTTGCTTTAGCGTGCTGGGCTATGTGGCCCTTCTTTTTTCAATCCCCAGCTACGCGCACACCGTGGGGCTTACTGTATCTCAAGGCGCGATTCTTGGTGCGATGTTCAATCTTGGAGGCGCCCTTGGCCGGCCCATTATAGGGTACGTCAGCGATGCTTTTGGACCAATCAACACCGCACTCGTTTGTACCTTCCTGGCTGGCCTCTTTTCTCTTGTTATCTGGATCTTTGCCAAAACTTTTGGCGTCCTCATCCTCTACGCTCTGGTTGGTGGTGCTGTTGCCCCAACCTTCACAACTACTGTCGCCCCAGTGGGCACTGAGGTCGTGGGATTGCAACTCTTGCCATCTGCCTTGTCTATCTTCTGGCTTTCGGTGGTCATACCGAGCACGTTTTCCGAAGCGATTGCCCTTTGGTTACGGACCGATAATGGAACCAATTTTCTTCACGCCCAAATATTCACTGGCTTTATGTATATAGCGGGAGCTATTTCCCTCTGGTTTGTGCGAGCGTGGAAGGTTTCAGAGGTGCAAAAGATCGGGGATGATATGAATAGGGATGCCGTGCCTCATCAACCTGTGGTAACCAGGACGGCGAGCAAAGCAAAGGCTACAAAGGAATTGTTCGCCATGGCAAAGGTATAAACATCCAGTTGGCATATAGTTTGTCCAGTCTCGAGTCGGATGACGAAGACATCTTCCAGAAGTGGTGGGATCAGCATTCACTGTAGATATTAGAACCTTGAGGCCTTTGCTATGAAAACTATCAAACGATAGATATTTGAAATTAGATATGAATAGAAAACTTGAGTACATATCAATATGAAGTGCGATTTTCAACACCCTCAAAATCATGAGTTTGTCATCGTTCAAACGAATTGAATTGAGATTTGTTACGGTCAAAAATAACTTAGACATGTGAAGTCACTTACTTGATTGTAATGATAAGTTGTTTTATTTAGTTAGAGCAGTGAGGTGTTTTCATCAGTGGCAACGTTTTCCGTTTTCCGTTTTCTGATGGGTCAGCTGGTCACCTCACGAAAATTGCGGCACATCTGGCTAGTCAACTTGCAATAGCATTCGTCGCGCAACGTTCAAAGGCTATGAAAAGAGGGCAGAATCGGTCCGTCAATACAGGCGATTTGGACTAAACGCGGTTAAAGCTCTCATTAAATTGCGTGCGTAGTTGTATGACGTCTGACGCCTAAGCCTACAAGCGGAAGCTAGAGACTATTGAGCAGTAGTCACAACCTAGTTGATTAGGTGCGATGCATTGCAGGACCTTAAGGCTTCTAGACTGCTCGAGAATATCAGGACTGATGTGGATATTGCCTCAGTCGGGCATCGCTAGCCGTGCTTATTCTTCCTGAACATATTCGATTTGAGAACTGAGAAGGTATCAAAAATATGTATTATATAGTTTTTGCAAATTGGCAAATTTGCATCTACAAGAGAAATGCGCCCGCATCGGTGGTTTAGTGGTAAAATTAGCCGTTGCCAAGAATTGACAACTCGGCTAGCCCCGGGTTCGAGTAAGTCTTGCCACTACCATGGCTTCTAATCAATTCTAATAATTGTTCAGTTCCCGGCCGATGCAAACGATTACTTTTTTTCTCGAGATTATTTTCATCCATTCCTTTTGCTATTTTTATGAGTTAGAGAACGTTATAAACACCAGGATATATTATATGAGTAGGAGTCGACGCCCCTTCTTTACACTGATTCTATTAATTTACTGCATTCTACTACCTTCACTTATTCTTTATGAAGGATAAATGGATATAGTTTCTTTGAATTAAAATCGAGGTTATCTGGTGGATTAGAAGTACAGGTTAGGTTCTCGAGCCGAGCCTAATGTAAGTAGATTTGTGGATACTAGTAAATATCCATAGCAGACCTCTATGCGAATATATCGGAGACTAGAGTTGTAAGCACATGCTTTGATAGTGTTATAGTGCCTGTTGACTTAGTATACGTAACAAGTGCTGTATTTGTAGTTCACGATTCTAGATGCAAGGTATGTCCCTACGTTGGCTCCGGCAGTTATTTCTAGTATGTATACATGCCAGTATAAAACAACGCGAATAGTGCTTACTATTTTAATGAATCTAATGCACCTATAATTCAGTATTTGCTCAGGAGCGAGTACACTTGGGCAGTTAAGCCACCATCAAAGCTGATCGTAACACATCTGGAGGTATGAGTTGGCTGCTCCCACTACGCGGAGTGAAATTGTGAATCAATTCAGTATGCTGCTCACCTCGTCTCCTCCACTGCACTCACCTTCCTCAGGTTAAGTGGATGCATGTGGGGATACTAGGATCGGCGTTGTGGGGAACCCCTGTTCGCACACCACGAACCTATAGGCAAAGCCGGCCTTACCCACATTTCTCGATATGAAGGTCAAGAAATTGGCCACATGGCTGGGTGCTGACACAGCGTTGGCTTATGCACCTTTTTCCGAATGGCGATTTGCCCACATGTGCATTTGAAGGTGGCGAGCACGGATTGGTCAGACGCAAAGTGGGGACTAGTGGTAAGGCTGCGAATACATGGGTTCATTGTGACATAGCGTCTTCGCGGGTAAAGAGATTACATGTAGCAAGCGAAGGTGTGTGGATAGCCTTGTCGGGAAGGATTCTAGGTTTGGCACGCACTCGTGCTTTAAAAACATGCCTCGGCCCTTCCTTTCAGCATTTTAAACAGACTTTACACCTGTCTATGATGCCCCCATTTCTTTATGCCCTGATATTCGCTCTGACGGCCCTTGCTGTCCACCGGCTCAGCAAGGTTGGCCAGCGACCTGCAGGTTACCCACCAGGTCCGCCTACACTGCCAATCATTGGCAATCTCCATTTGATGCCGAAAGAGAAGCCATGGATTCAGTTTCGGAAATGGGCTGACGAATATGGTCCTGTATATTCACTCATTCTTGGTACAAAGGTCATGATCGTGCTGTCTTCGGATCAGGCCGTCAAGGACTTGCTGGACAAGCGGAGTAGTATCTATTCCTCGCGTCCAGACATGTACCTTGGCAAGATTATAAGCGGTGGCCTGCGTATGGCGCTTATGGTATGTCTCTTTCATGATGGCGGAGATTCCTCAATACGTCACTGATGGAACTAGGAATACGGTTCGACATGGAGAATGATCCGCAAGATAGTACACAACAATTTGAATATCAACGCTGCTAGATCATACGTACCATACCAGGACTTAGAGAATAAAGCAATGCTTGTTGGTCTCCTGGAAAGACCAGACCTCTTCACTGATCATATTCGCCGATATACCAACTCCTTGACGACGCAGATGATATTTGGCTTTCGTACAACGAGCATTGACGATCCAAAGCTAAAGCAGCTGTACCACGTACAAGAGTCCCAAGCTAAAAACCGGCAATATGCTGATATAATGACAGGGATTTGAAAAGTTCTCCCACGTTCTCGGAACAGAAACGGCAGCCGCCCTTGATCTGTTTCCGCTTTTGCGCATGCTGCCAGACTTTGCGCTACCGGCACGTAGATACGCAAAAGAGCTGCACAAGAAGGAAAGTGAACTTTACGTCGGTCACTATCGGGATGCAAAGAACGCTATCAAGAAGAAGACCGCTAGGCCAAGCTTTTGCGTGGACCTTGTTCGTGCTCAAGATGAAGAAGGGTTTTCTGATGAACTCGCCGCGTACGTGAGCGGATCGCTCCTAGAAGCAGGTTCTGACACAACATCTGCTACACTGATTGGATGTAAGCATTCCCGAAGCTAGACGAGATTCTTGAACTGACTCCCGATAGTCATCCAAGCAATGGTATTGTTCCCTGATGTTGCCAAAGCCGCGCAAGAAGAGCTAGATCGCGTTTGTGCCGACCGCTTCCCAACTCTAGACGACGAGCCCAATCTACCGTATATTCGCGGCTGTATCAAAGAGAGCTTGCGTTGGATGCCCACAGCCATAACAGGTATTCCCCACGCTGTCACACGCGATGACGAGTACATGGGATATAAGATCCCGAAAGGAGCTGGTGTGATGTGTAACACTTGGGGAATTCATATGGATCCCAAGCGGCACTCAGAGCCTCGACGCTTCGACGCTGCCCGGTATGTCAACGATACGCAAACTGCGCTCGAAGCGGCAAATAATGCCGATGCGACGAAGCGCGATCATTTCGCGTTTGGCGCAGGTAGGCGCTTGTGTCAAGGTATGCATATCGCGGAACGGTCGCTGTTCTTTGCTATCTCTCGGATGCTCTGGGCATTCGATATCCAAGCAGCGCATGATGAACAAGGTGTTAAGATTAAGCCAGATGCGGAGGACTTGGTGGATGGTCTGTTGGTATATCCCAAGCCATTCCCGGCCAAAATTGTGCCAAGAAGCAGCGGAAAGGCTGCATGCTTAAAGGAGGAATGGGGCAAGATGGAGCATCTATTGGATGATGACTGCCAGTGGCAAAAACTCCCTACAGGACTAATTTGGAAGGAGTATAGATTACCTGTGGAAGCAGCTTGATACATGGCCAATAGACAGTCGTCGTTTGGCGTATCAAAGTATGTGGGTAATTGTTGACAAGATATTATTTGTATCTTGCGTTCCGGTCATAGCTATAACACCTGGGTATCAAAGCCTCATCCAACCCCAAATCCCAAAAGTCTACCTGTTATATCCCAACGTGAAAAAATCCCCAAAACACCAACACCGTCATCCCGTCGCCATATATCCAACTACTTCTTATCATAACGTTCACTCTTTTGGACCAGTTACCTCTGCCCCCAGAGCACCAGCAGCTAATTGACCTAACCCACCTACAAATACGAGAAACAGTGCGAGCGCAGTCGATTCCCCACCATGGACAAGATCGGCCGTGGTGGCTGCTCCATCGGCTTCAGTTTCTGCAACTTCTTGCTTTGTTGCAGATGTTGGTCGGTATGGTGAATCAGGCTCAGACCGATGCTTAATACGGTGTGCCGCTTTACCATTACTACGCTTGTTAGGCTCAACTGTAGGAGTGGAGGCACCATTGACAATAGCCTTGTTCCTCCCTGGTCGTCCACGTTTCCTCGGAGTTGTGGTCTCGGGTACTATCTCAGGCTCTGAGGGGGCGTCGGTGAGTGGTTCCACATTTTCCTCGAAAGCTACATGCTTCTCGTGCTTTGGGGCCAAGAAAGCTATGATACTACTGCCTAGGATAGCGTCGACATCAAGATTGCGAGTAAAGGTCCATGCCAAAAGACTGATGCCTGCGAAGAGGACATCAAGAGATGTAATGCTGATGACTGGGTCTTTGCTGATGTATTTTAGCTTTTGAGCGGTTGTACTGAGTCCAGAGAGAATTCGGTTTGATTTTGAGCTTTCAACAGAATTCGTAAACAGATCCCAGATGTGGTGGCGCTCATTAGGGATGTTCACTGAGACATTGGCCAAAAATAGTCGCCAATAGAGAAGAAACGACGCAATCGAGAGGAAATGGAATACACTAGAATAGGAGCGGTGGGCGGCCGCCTTAGAAGCATGTTGACGCCCTAGCGATAGCGGAACGATCTATTCTCGTCAGTAGTGCTAGTCAGCGAGCACTTCCCATGCGACTTACTTTGGGCGCAAACGCCAAGAGCAAGGGTATAGCAGTCTTTATCGACCGTAGCAGATTCAATGTGCGCATATCCATTCTGAGAACCAAAATCTCGGGGAGAGAATTGACGAACAACAGTGAAAGGACAATAGGTACATAGTAGACGACTGGAGATGGGGTGAAGAGCGCGTCATGGAGTGGCATGCCCTCGTCATGTACCGTCAATGGTGTATACAAAATGACAACGAAGAACAAGCTCAGCGCATAGCCGAGACTACCAGCAGAACTGAGGATTACGAATGAGGCTATGGTAGTGGCGGGCAGTCTGCGCCTATGACCTAGCAAGGGAGTTAGCAGGTCAAGGTGATACGGCCTGAAAGCGTATGAATAGCAGTACCTTCTACACCAAAGAAGATAGCGCTTGCCAGAAGGCCGACGTAGCGTTGGCTAGTATATAGGAAGCCCTCTGGTGTCAATATGGCGACTTTGTCTGATTCCATTCTCAGATCGATGTCCTTGATCCAGTCTCCCAAATACCAGCGCCCATCCTCGCTGGTGCCGTACCAACCAGTCCATAAACCGTTAGGCGATGTATGTGCTCCCGACTCGGCCCATTGCACATAAGATATAACGCGCCAGAGGACGGCAAATGTCGTGACTGAAGCTAGCGAGAGCGCTGCGAGGGCAGAGAAGAGAGCGGCATAAGTGCGGCGCAAAGGCTGTTGAGCGCGAGTCGCAGTTGTAGGAGGTAGAGATTTGGCAGCGCGACGAGCAACGAGCAGCACATGCGCAGTCAAACCGACAACAAGGGCGATCTGACCACCGAACGGAGCATATGCGAAGAGGTTGTTGCGCGCCGAAGAATCAGGTTCGACGGGAGCCATGGTATTTGTTTATCTAATATATGATATGATGCAGTACGACTGTTAGCGATAGAGGGATATGTGCATTACCGTAAGACCAGAGAGAAGAATAAGGTCCTTTCTTTGTCTTGTTTTGGTTCCAATACGCGCCTGCCATGTTGATACCCCACCCACGTCACCATCAGTCAGTCTAGGAACTCTCGACCCTGCACATGCGCTAACCTATCCATCGTTAGCTGCAGATCTAGCGTGCTAGTCGCACCAAACTACTTCGTGAACACGACTTTTGCATCCCTTTACACATCCAACCTCATGATGCCACCTATAGACTACGATGACGACATCGAGGACGCGAACGAGAAGTACCACGAGTCTGACGATGAAGACTTCAACCCAGACACCGCACCTCCCGAGGAGGCATCGAGCGAATCCGAGGACGAAGATGCACCCTCAATTCCCGCACAACGCAAGGGCAAACGGAAGGCACCAGTAGATGACGAGCTTGATTCTGGAGATGAGATCACAATACAGAATGCGCGCAAGAAGAAGACCAAGAAGGGAAAGAAGGGCAAAAAAGGCAATGATGAAGAGGACGACTTGACTATATCAGACAACGATGGCGAAGGCGGTCTGATCAAGACACGAGCCCAAAGAAGAGTCGAAAAAGTAGAGCGCAGGCCACTCGCCAGGACAGAAGGCGCAACCGTTGATGTTGATGCCTTGTGGGCGCAGATGATCGCCCCACCATTGAAACAAACACAGCCGGTCGAGCCCCAAGAACTTGAAGCATCAATTACCCCAGCCATTACTACAGACGCACCAGCGCCAGCCGCCGCCGACGAAGAACAAATCTCAATAAAGAAAACCTACACATTCGCCGGCCAGGACACAACCGAAGACAAGTCGATACCACGCTCCCACCTCGACAAATACCTCTCCTCGGGCTGGACACCCATACACCCGGTCGAAAAAGCGACAGGCGACAGCTCTAAACCGAAAGCCAATACATCGCAAATACGCCGTCCTCTTCGTCGCCCCTCGCGCTTCGATCCAAATCCTACAGGTTACGTCCGCGCCCTGGCGCCCGAATTCCAACTTACGTATCCACGCGCACATGCCACTACCAAACAAAACACCCTCATGCCACCACCAGAACTCCCTACCAAAGCACGTCCCGAGAAGACGCAAAAGCTCAATGTCGTCGACAAATCGCGCATGGACTGGACGGGTTTCGTGGACAAGGAGGGTATTGCCGACGAGCTGAATACGCATGGCAAGACGAAAGAAGCGTACCTGGGCCGTATGGAGTTTTTGGCCGGTGTGGAAGCGAGGAGGGAAGATGAAAGAAAGAAGGCAAAAGTTGCTGCTAGTGCAACGTGAGATGCTGCTTGTATAAATATATAGATCGGTTCGCTCAGGGGCTGAGACGAGTTTATGATACCCATATATTCTTCTATGAATAAAACATATAAGATATAAAATTATACAAAGAGATTCGCTCGCAAATAAACTGTGGTGTGTAACCGAGGTGCTCGGCTCGCTATGGTCGCTTGTCAAATGGTATATAGCAGCACTGCTAAGGGAGTGCGAGAAAGACGGGGAACGAGGGTTGTATATGGTGAAAAACAAAAGCGAATTCAGGCCCAAGAAATCCAAAATAAGAAATGAGAGATTCAATGCTGCGAAGCCGAAAATACCTCTTGGTTAAGTTTACCTGAGAGGTGAAATAGATGCATGTGTATGCATTCATGAATGGATCAGTGAGATCCGTGAGACAAGCATTGGGTGAAAGCTGGGTAGCTTCATCCATTTTGCCGTCCATAAGGAAAGTGCAAGTAAGTATGTCGATTAAGTTCTTAAAAGCACATGTCCAATGAGCGATATGATAACCAAGGTGATCTGTTTATGTGAGGAGTAGATAGCGTTCCCTTCAAGAGTGTTGGTAGTAAAAATTCTTAGAGACTGGACTCAGTTGGTGGCGTGAAATCCAAGCTGTAAATTGCAGAACAGTTGCCTGACATCTTCAGGTAGTCCTTAGCATTGGCGTGACGTTCACCGTGCAGATAATACTTACAGGCGTTGATATATAGCCTTGAGTGATCTTTAGTCACTGATATATTCCTCCGCATTTTGAAACTCATCTTCGCTCTCATCATCAGCCTCATCCAGCTCAGCAGGCGCTTTGATGCGTTTCGGCTTCACATTGGCATAAATTGATAACACCATTTCTCGCGAACCCGGAAAACTTCTGGCTTTCAATCGTGCCAATTCCCTACCTGCCATCTTAAAGACAAAATTGGCCTTCCCAGGTTTTGGATATAATGCGTAAAGCGTTGACGCCTTGATGGTTTCCCACAAGAACGTGTCTGGGCCACAATATGCCTCGACCCATGGCTTCACGTCATCCAAATTCGATTGCGAGGGCTGTATCGCTTGATAGAGTCGGTAGCACTCTTCTGCATGGGAATCCTTCTCTGCCGATGTGACCGTGGCTGATCGCAGGAAACCGCCAGACCACCGTGATTGTAGCTCAACCAACTGAGTTTTAAGCACGCTCAATTCGTTCTCGATTATAGGCCCTCCTTTTGCTAGGTGTTCGTATGGATACATCAAGGTACTGTCCGGCAAGTCGATATTAGCGAATACTTGCTTTACCTGTTCGCCAGTTTCAGTATTGTGTTTGCGAAATACGTCGAAGTACAGCCAGTCCACGACGTGTCTCGGCTTATGCCGATAGGTCTTCTGCCTCATTCTATCGACCATATCAGTATCGTTGACGCCAGCGCAGTCGCCCATAGCTACTTTGTAGGCTGGCAACTTGAGCTGGGGTCGATCCCCAAGCAATGCTTTCTGATATGAATTAAAGTCTTGTCTGGTAAATATATACCCTTGTTTAGGTGCATCAACAAGAAGATCATGTAGGCCGCAGAGTTTATCCAACATTGCTGAGAATATTTCGTTTTCTCGATACGTCAGCTTTTCGAGCAAGACTGTAGCCTGCCCAAGCAGCGACGCATCAGATCGAAATCTGAAAGCCTCCCACAGCAGATTGTCTACCGAGTTCAAATCGTTGGGGTCCATTACATCCTTTACTTTCTTTCTTTGGACTTTGATGCCATATGCTTTTGGATCTGGGCTTTGCACCGGCGCCGGAGCATTGAGGAACGGAGACACCAGCTCATCCTCCCAGCACAGCCAAAACAAGTCTCCATCATAATCACCACCTTGGAGTTTACCAGCAAGTGGAAATTGCCCTCGAGACGGGAAAACGACAATATCGACTAGATGTGAAAGGGCGGGGTGGACTACAGCGCGAACCTTTTGCATATCGGAGCGTCGACAGGCTGGTTGACGAGCGACAAGGATGTTCATGTTCTTGAGATTTAGATAGCCCTCTTCCGTCAACTCGTCAACAAACCTGCTCGAGAAGTGTATATGAACTTCCCCAGGTCTGAGTACTTCGAGGGGATCCGCAATTCCAAAGAGAAACGTTGACTTGCCCAATGATGTACGCAACTTTGATTCTTTCAGAAGCTGTTTATTCTGTACGAAGCGCTTGATTGTGCCTGCTAGGTACGGTAGTTTTGTAGGATGGAAGCCAGATTCGAGTAAAAACTTGATCTTCTCCTCTAAGATCACAGGCATAGCCCCTTGCCACAGGGTATCGCCACTAGGGGCAGAAGAGGCTTTAGCACCGTTGCGATGCAGCCATTCATACATCCTTGTGAGATCCTTCAATGCATACAGTAATTCGGCCCGATCAGCATCTAAACGCCTGTTCATTATGGCAGCAATACAATCTCTTGGAACGCCGCGATCAACGAGGATCTGGATGAAGGAGATGTGGAGTTCAGACGGTGATGGCGCCGAGCTGTAATTTGAGACCTCGAAAGTTAATCGTATAGGATCAAATCTGTCGTCGAATTTATCTTGTGCGTGTGGGCTGAATTTCAGTTGGCTGTCGTTGATCTCTATCCAGAAATCGAGGTCGTTTGGGTCCTTGCTGAACGACTCTCCACTGACAATCCACATACCCTTCGCTCCTCCGATGCGACCCTGGAAAGCACTTGGTAGTGACTGCGGTCCTTTTATTCCAACTGCATCCCTGTATAGCTTCCAAATTTTGATTGCGGCGGCGACGGAGATGCGCGAGCACCCATCATTCATTACCTGTGGATCTTGAGGATCGTCCCAATGAAGCTTGGGGTCATTGAATTCAGTCGCTTCCTTGTCTCCTTTATCAGGATCTGAACGTTTGTTTGGGACAGACTTGATCTGTGTCGGTTTGAAAATCAATGTTGGAACTGTTCGCGAGAGGCCTAAATCGAAGCGTGCGTATAGTTTGCAAAGTGTTTGATCTTGATTTGTTGCCAATGGCACGAACCAATTAATCATTTCACCAACAGAGCAAGGATGCTCAATACCACAGCCTTTCGTAGCAAAGAGCACAATGCGCTTGTCATGTGTAGCATCTTCTTGGCCACGTTTACCCTTTCTGTTTCTTGTCGGTTCAACATGAAATACTCTCCATTTGCGACCTAGAAATGTATGTTCCATGCTCTGCCATTCGGCCCATCGTTGACGTATTTGTTTCATTTCGTGCTTATTGAATCGACTGGACGATTTACCCTCGAAGGCGGGCGCGGCCACGTACAAATAGCGGTCAGATCCGAACTTCCTTTGAAAACGGCAAGATTTGTCTGCTTGAATTGGCAAAACATCGAAGGCGAAGACAGGCCCGTCTAGCTTAGCGTTAAATGAAATCTTGCCTTTGAATGTGTATCCTTCAAAGCTTCGCTTCGCAGCATTCCAAAAATGGCTACCAAGGCTCTTTTTGAGGGAAAAATTCTTAGTATTAATTTGGGTGTCGATAGTCGACCAAAAGAGTTCCGAGCTGGCATATATAGTTTTATCGTTTATAGCCCCGAGTAGGCTTTCTAGAGAAACGGAAAATTTTCCAGCAAGGTGTTGACAGATGAACTGAACGAAGTAAGGAATATCCTGAAAAAGGACGGACGGGTTCTGGACAAAAAGATTTTGACTCGGTATGTTACGGATGATGTACCATTCCTTGGGCCCCTTGGCTGCACCAGACTGCGGCTGTCCCGAGCGAACATTCGGGGGAAAATTAACAGATGAAGGATTTTTCAGGTTGCGTTTGCCATAATTTAGCTTTTTTGAATCTTGAGACAACGTTATCGGTGGTAAGATAGTATTTGAATGTGATTTTGCCGCAGATTCAATTGTGTTGGTTGCATTGTAGAGCATCTCATCATCGATCGAGCCGTAGGTTGAATTACTCTCTCGACTAGCTTCCTGCGAAAGGGCACGCTCTCGCTCCCTCTGTACTTGGAGATGATGCTCGCGTTCATGCTTCATCACTTCCGCTTCTACTGATGCGACCGAGATAGACCCGTAGCTAGTCGAGCTTGTTCTTGTAGACCTATAATCCGGGGCATTTCCCGGAACGGCATCCTCTCCCTCACTTTGCTGAGCATTTTCTTGTTCAACCCTGTGAAGCGCCGCATCCATTTCCGTTACTAGTAAAGACTGGAGACATGGTGAGCTCGCCCTTATGAACCTATTATATGGTGCACATTCATTGACTCCATCAGTCTCGAATGACGTATTCGCACTTGTCACTTGCGTTCGCTGTGTAGAGAAGACGGAGTTAGTATTATTAAACGATGTATTGGTTGAAGAGACCACCGAGGCGGCCACTTTGGGTTGAAACGAACGAGCCATTTCTGGTAGCGGCTTTTTGAACTGAGGTGGACTGATTGCGTGGTCGACTGGGCGCCTTCCTTTGGAAGTACGCGAGTTTTTTGGTGAGCACTCTGAAGCACTTGAGCCTTCAGATGGCCTTTTCCTAGCACGGGGTCTGATATCTCCCCGTCTGTCCACCGCAGATTTCGAAGGTGAAGGTGGTGTAAAATAATCATCGTCATCGTCATCCACATCGGTCGGCGACCCTGGGTCGGCACCGGCAGCAGTGTGATATGAATAGGTTCCTTCATCTTCTCTGATAGAGTGCTGAAACCGGAAAGCAGTTCGGGGAGGTTGATCAGCTGCGACTTCAGATTAGCGTTATCTTACTTTGAACTGGATGGAGAGAATGACAGGTGGTCATAAAGTATACATAGTTCTGGAATTTAAGTAGAGAGGATAATATAGAAGCGAAGTGCGGGTAATAGTGGGGTGACCAATCAATTTCAAGGGACCACTTACCCACAGCCACGTGCCTATACCGCGATACTGAAGGCGTACCACGAGGAACCTTGCTTTTCAGCACGTCATGTAGTAGATCTAAGTGCCTCTCTGGCGCAGCCGTCGTTGCAAGTTCTCGAAATAGCTTTACTGATGACTCGAGTATCGACACGTTGTGATAGTATAATCGTTGGAATAAGTTGCAGATTTTGTCAGCAGTGCTCTTAGTGTTGGATGGTGACCATTCGTTTCCGCGAATCTGGAGACCCAAACGCCACTCGTCCTCCAAAGCTTGGAACCGTCTATTGAGGTCCGCTCCGGATTTGGTCAGCTTTGTGTCGAGGGTAGCTCTGGATTTGGCATGCTGCGGTGTTCTGGGTGGTGGAACAGAGTCGGCAAGCGCTACACTTGGATCAGCCCAAACCCTTGCATCGTGGTTGCCTTGGTTTAAGCGTTGGTTCAGGCGCGGGGAAGGCCGCATGGTCGTAAGTGGCTAAATCTGAGGCAACCGAAGCCCAATCAAAACAATATGGATGCTACGTGACAACAAGCAAGAAGCCTCTTTGGAGGAATCACTGCGAGGATGTGATTTGAGCCTCAGGCTGTATTGTAAGATGTGATAGCACGTGGTCTATGCATGAGTTCGCGTAACGCGCTTCGCGCTGTCACGGGACTCTTGGCGCACTTTGTCCTTCAATGCTAGTTATGGTTGCAGTAGATAAGAGTAATTACCCGAATACAGGGTCGGGATAGCTGGTAAGTTTGCTTTGGAACTATGTCAATGAGTAGGGGAACAAGCTGAGGAACGGATGCCACCACCATCTTTACACCATCACCCTAATTCTTATGAAGCTAACAATTTTGCCCATTTCCAAACCCCCGTATGTTGGTCTAAACGTGGAAAGAGTCATAATTTTATCTGAAATGCCAAAAGCCTTGGGATGCTTTTGCACCAAAGTCATGTGTCACGAAATACTGCGGCGGTTACATGATGATGGATTATATATAGATCCAGGATAGTCATAGATTCGTGATGCTTTCCGCACTGTAGTAGCGCCCCATCATGCAATGTGTTTACTCATGATTCCAACATCCCAACTGGGCTTCTTTCTACATGATTAATTCGATCTGCTCCCAAATCTAGACCTTCGTCTCGGACAAGCCATGTTTCCACACGGTCACGTAGGGAGTGACACCATCCTCGCGGTAGTTGAGAAGAACGATCATGCCGTCAGGGTCCATTGTCTCGCCGGTGAAGAACTCGTAGTCCTTAAAGCTACCGATGATCTTCTTGGCAAAACCTGAAGCCTTGGTCTCGAAATCCTTGACCTCGTCGTCGCTGGCGCCGGTCTCCTTGAGCTTTGCCTTGACCGCCTTCATGTAGCCTGGCTGGATTTAGCGTCACAGGCGCCGCATCTGTATAGCTGACACGCACCCTTGAGATATGTGAGATAGCCCTTCTTGTCAAAGCTGGTTGAGTTCAAGCGGAAAGAGTGGACAACGTCGATGACTTGCTCGACGGCGTCGTCGGCACCCTCCTCGGCCTCCTCAGCAGATGCATTGGCACCGGTATCTAGAGCAGAGGAGTCAGTCCAGGGAGTCCTGCAGAATGAGCCGAGCGGGGCTGGAAACGGCACCGAATGTCTCGCCTCCAACAGCGATCTTTCTGCAGTCGGCCTCGTAGGCGACGCCGTCGACTTCCTTGAGATCATACGAGTCGGAGATGATCTCGTCGCCGGTGAGAATGTCCTGCGTTGGGCATCAGCAGTGCTATGCAGTGAATGTGGCCTTGAGACTGCGACACGCCCCACGCTCTGAGGAGAAGGCGGGGTAGTTGCGCCAGCCAGGACAGGGCGGGACGGTGCGCCAGCCCGGGCAAGAACATACCTTGTAAATGATCATGGTGACGGTGGCGGGTGTGGAGGGCGGGAGAGAGGAGAAGGAGTGAAAGGCTGATCAGGTGCACGACGGAGGAATTGGGCGCTGGACGGGAGCGAGGCGCTGGACGGCAAGTGGGAGCAAATCTGTGGTGGGGTCGAAATTTGGGACTGAGAGCACTAGGCCCAAAGCAGCGGCTAGCGGCTCTTGCGCCAAGGAGGCCGTCCAGGAGGCAAACGCTGGGGGCCTGGACGCGGTGGCATCGAAACTAGCGAGCATGGCATGACGCGCAGAGTCTCCTGGATTCCTGGATCCCAACCTCAGCAGAGCGGCCACCTCTCCCCCCCTCACACGACCCTATTTACGCCGCGCTTTGCTCTGCTTACCATAGCCTCTCCTTTCTGAGCCCACACCGTTCCATCACCGCGCCATTCCGCCTGCCCCCGTCCCTAATTCGTAGCGCGCGACCGCATCGCTCGCTCTTCCTAATTTCCCTGGTCCGCGCCATCCGGTCTCCGAGTTGCCTGCCGCTGTTTGCAGCGCCGCCCTGCATCCACCACCTCTCTGCCCATTGCGTCTGACCAGCCTCGCTTTGCACTGTGAACGCACTCTTAATTGCTATTTTGCGAAGCCTCCCTCCTGCACGCCACACCATGGCGGCCGCAAACGCAACCTTGCACAACCTCCCTCCGCTGCCTGCATACACCCTATATCCTCTCACCCCGCTCGTCTCGTGGGCCTCGGACGCTCTTCTCCAGGCTGCGCTGCCCGTCATTGGATACTGGGTCGTCTCTTTGATCTTCCACACCATTGATGTATACGACCTGTTCCCCCAGTACCGGTTACACACCCCAGCAGAGGTGCTCAAGCGCAATCATGTGTCGCGGTATGAAGTTCTGCGCGACGTCATTCTGCAGCAGATAATTCAGGTTGTTGCCTCCTTCGGCCTGTCTGTCTTCGACGATGCGCCAACAACTGGCAAGGCAGACTACGACGTCGCTTGGTATGCGCAGAAGATCCGTTTGGCGCAGCGTGCAGTGCCCTACGCCTTGTCTACAGTAGGACTCAGCCCTACCGGTTTAGCCGATAAGCTGTCCGAATCGCAACCTACCCTTGCTTCTGTGGTCATGGGCGGAGAATATCCCGGACTGGTCGAGACTATCACTGTCGCCGGTGGACGCACCGTAGTTCCTGCCTTTGCACCCTGGGAGATGACCGTAGGCAGCTTCATTTATTGGTTCGCTATTCCGGCGGTCCAATTTGCTGCTGCCATTATCATCATTGATGCCTGGGAGTATATGCTCCATCGCGCCATGCACATGAACAAGTGGCTATACGGTGAGCCTAGTAGCATTTATTTAACTTTGTCAATTAACTGACTCTTTAAGCGACATTCCACTCGCGCCACCACCGTCTCTACGTACCCTACGCATACGGTGCTTTGTACAACCATCCTCTCGAGGGATTTGCTCTCGATACGTTGGGTGCTGGATTGGCCTACCTATTCACGGGTATGACAATGAGGCAATCCATGTGGTTCTTCACTGGGTCCACTATCAAGACGGTCCTCGATCACGGCGGATACGCATTTCCATATGACCCATTACACTGGATCTTCCCCAATGACGCCGCCTACCACGATATTCACCATCAAAGCTGGGGAATCAAGACCAACTTCTCCCAGCCATATTTCATTTACCTCGACCGCCTAGGCGGAACCATGTACAAGGGTGATGCGAAAGAGAAGTACGAGCGAGCTCGCCGCACCGCGCAGCAAAAAATGGACCAAGAGAAAGAGAATGAGACGAAAGGGGTACCTGCAGATGAAAACATTCGATCACAAGGAGCTGCAACACCGCGTATATCGCGGAAGAAGGCGACAAGCATCTCATCACCAGCAGGAAACTTCAAAGATCTGACCAACATGGTCAACTCAAATCTCCATGGCCGCAGAGCGAATGTCCTAGGCATGGAGAGCTCACACTGAATTTTCTTATCCTGAAAGCATTGTCTGTCTTGTCTTACGTAAACGTTATGCATCTGGGATAGGTAATGTATAGTTTTCTGGTGTACAAACTCGGAAAAGATCTGATACATTCGCTTCATTGTTTTGTATTACATTTTTGGATTCTTCCGGATGTTGCACCATGTTCTGTTGAATGTGTTCGGTCATCCTTGACTTTTGGGACATTCGCTTATGTAGTGTACGAAGGCTAGTTGGCGTCATGGTGGTCGATCCGGATTACGACACTCAATCATTTTGGTTGTTTCTCAATTTGGTGTCACTGCATTGAAACTCTTTCTTGATGTGTTGCTGACACTGAGAGCATAGGATATGCATTTCATCACGAAGGCGTCAAACTCATAATGATGTAGTTGGGCCAAATACTCCTTGACAATGTACAATCACCATACAGTGTTTATAGCGACACAAGTTCAAATTGCATTGTGCTTACACCATTTCACGAAGTTAGAAGTGTATCCGGCATAAATCTTTATTTCCAACTTAACTCCCGGCCAAATCACAAAGATCATTGACGAACCCTGTAACTATTTTCGTTAACCACACCATATATACATCCGCATTACACAGCAAGTTGAAGATGCCCACAATGATGCAGAGAAGCCTTCCATCCTCCGTTTCTTCCATGTTTCAAAACATGAACACCCGCAGCCTTCATAACACAGAGATCAAGAAACTCGTACGTGTTCTAAGCGACGCTTCTTCTCCACACACCATCAAAAATACTATCAAGGAGCTGCCTCGCAGGTTGCGGCAGTCTCGCCTTCCGCTCTCGAGTAACCTATGCCTCACACACAAAGGCCTCGACTGCCATCTCATCAATGAGATCTGGGCTTGGGCGAAGCATGAATTCGAGGGTGGTATTGGTAAGTTCATCTACCCAATTATCATGAGTGGGAATCTGAGCGGTCCCGAGGAGCTAAGACTGCGGCAGTTGGAGCCTGTGCTGCAGATGTGGCGCAAGGAGTTCAAGCTCGAGACATCTGCACCACCCGGTCGTTTGCCGATAGCACATGGAAACAAATGGAAATATGACGCTAAACAGTGTCCTGCTTGTATGATCGCGCGTATCGGATCAGACGGCGACGTTTTATTTGCTCTCTATGCCGGCATGATTGGCCGATTCCAGCTCAACAAACTCACTACCAGAAAAGTACTTCTTGCCGAGCTAAGTGTAGCAAGCCTCGACAATCCACGATCGAAGCGTGTCCGCTTTGTTAGATACTGGCTCAAAGCAGTACCCGGTGGTGAGGCGCTCTTGTATGATGCAACAGAGTTTGGAATCAAGTTAAAGAGGATGTATAAAGATTGGAAAGGGCTTCGACAAAAGGAGCGACCGAGTGCGTATGGGGGACGGTATAGCATTGATGGGGCTACACATCGATGTATGCCTCGGTCTGCAGATCCATTCCATGACGATAAGGTAATTATCGATATTAAGATTGGACCAAACCCACGACCGAAAAATGTTCGTAACCACTCGCCACTCAAGGATCTCGGCATGGAAGCCCCACCGAAAAACTACCAAGCGCGAGTCTCGGACTATTCCTCACACACCGAGACATCTCGACACTCCTATTTAGAGTACGAACGTGTCCCAGCCCTACAGTACAGCACAAATGCTGCACCGTCACGCGCCAGCTCCACTATCCACCCATCAGACAGTATTTCCGTCCGCGGTCGCCGGCCCCCCTACATCCGAAGATCAGTGTCTTTCCAAGAGCGTCCCATGCCCACACCCCCCGATTCGCCTATCCGAAGGGAGACCAAGCGCTATTCCGACGACTTCCCATCCGTGAACTCGCGGCTTCGCGTCCCCGTCCCATCTACCAGAATAGCGTCCACGCGCTACACCTCCGGCGCCTTTTCCTACGACGGCGGTAATGATGGTGCGTTTCGGCCGTACGAGTCGTTCCAGTACGGAGCTACGCGCGAGCAGATGACCGAGAAGTATAGGCGGTTGCTTGCCCCGCATCCGCCCGAGGCCGGTGGGCTGCCAGAGCCACAGTGCCGGTCTGTGTATTGTGGGTTTGAAGCTGGTGGGATGAATGAGGATCCTTTTGCGGATGTTGATGAGGAATGGGAGGAGGAGAGGCAGTTGCGTTGGTGAAGGGGAACAAGAGGAGTGAGGGGAGAATGACGGGAGAGCGTCACGGTTAAGCCATTATCGGGCCTGTGGTATGGGTCATTCAGGAGTTTATTTTAGTCTGTTGAAATATTCTTTTTTTTTTCCTACTATGCAATGTGCATCATGCCGTCGTGAATTGTCTGCCTTGTGGCCTCCGAAAATGCAGAAGGGACGAGTTGAATCATGAATGCCCACAGCATTCAGGAATTTTAAAAGCCGTCCTAGTGTGTTTCATGTATTGCCAATCAATTTCCGCACGCCTTTCGAGTCGCTAGAAAGTCGTCAAGAATGAGAATGAATCCGAGGTTTTGATCATTTTTTGGTCAGTGTCATCTGTCAGTTATTCGGAAATGGAGTCGACTTGATTTGCTTTCGCTAAACACTAGTTAGCAAGTGTGCCAGTGAATATGGTTATCGTATAATGTACCTTTAGCATTATCCCGATTAGGAAAGAGCCTGAGTTGTGAATTCTCCGTAGGGCCTTTTAGCAAGGCTTTCCACTTCCAGTATGCATGTGGTATCGGCACGAATTCCTCAGGTCAAATGGGTCTGGCATATCCTGGATCTCCTTGCCAGAGACCACATACGGCTTTGCAGCTTTGAAAGGGTCGACCACAAGATTCATTCCTCGTGTTGTGCAGGGCACCTCAGAAATCCCCTTTTGGTCACTGACTTGGAGGAGCTTGTCAATACACAAATGACGAAGATGCGGGCTGTTCATTTCATCTCTGAATAGCGTGAGAATCATGGTGACAACGTAATATGACTGGTCTGTGTAGGTCATGTCGCGCTCAGTGATTAACTCGATGACTCCATCTACAATGGCATCATGAAAGCTTGTAGCTTACAGGCCCATAGCAAGTTTGAGCAACCGACCGCAATATGCTAGGTCACAACCATATGCATCCTGCATCGGTGAATCCTGCAGTTTCCCATCTGACCGGATGAAGAGGGGGCCTGACAGCAAGAACTTGACGTAAACCTTGAATTCGTGGACGCTTAGACCGGGCAAGGTAGTTTGAGTATTGGAAAGGGCATTAGCTTCTTTTTTTTTAATTCATTCTCGAAGAAGCCAGAACTTTCGCAAAGTAGCTGTTGATGAAATTTGAGCGTCTCTTGCTTTTCTCCAGTGCCGACGATGACCGTGACCATATCAGTGAATAGGCTGAGAACAAAGCGTCAGTTAACGATGGCCTAAGATTTGTAAAATTACCTCACCATAGTTCTTGATCGATACTTCGAAGCAATTTGCCTGCACGCTCTTCGCTCCCGTGTCCGCCCATACTTGGTGATTCGGCTCTTTTCGACCCCGGCCCCATTGTAGAAAGAAATTGATATAGTCAGCAAGCAGAATTATCTCATAGTAGAAGGTAGAGAAGTTCTTGAACTAATTTATAGCGTAAGAAAAGTTCTGTTTGTGACCCCACTTCGGTGATATCAAAGATGAAGGTGAGTCAAGTGCCAACACGTTTACTGATAAATAAGTTTCAAAGAAGATCAAGAAGATGATAGAAAGCAATGGAGATTATATATTGAGTTTCTATCAATATATATGCACACAAAATGTGAGACGAAGACGAACTTCTGTCATCCGAGAATTGACGAGTGATAGGTTATCTTGGCAGATCCGTAGTCTATAGAATATCATTCTACGAAGAGCGGCCATGAATGATTCTAATATTTCGTAATTAGCTCGAAGTGCATAAATTGGAAAGGCTTCCTAGTATTGACGGGTGCGCCATGCAGGAAATAGTAAAAGACAGATAAGAAAGCTTAAGGAACGACTCCATGATAATAGCAACATTCACCAGTAAGATTACCTTAATGTTTTTCATATTCTAACAATAAACAGCATGCGCATGGTTCACGGCCAACATTATCGCAGGCATGGGGGCTAGAGCGGATCGATGGAATCTAAATTGCATCTATACGAATAGCGGTTTTCAATATCCAAAAATCCTCAAAACTACTAAAATGCCTCATGCTTCAGAAAAGGACCGTGAAACATAAAAATCATCCGTATCCAGATCATGTATAACGTAGAGAGTGTGGCATCGTCCCCAAGCATGTACTAAGTGTGTGCAGGAGACATGCTATCAAAAAGAACGAACTCCATCATACATCAGAGAACAAGAGGTATGGAAAACAAAAAAGGTGGCCGTTCAAATATTCACAAGGTATCAAAAAGAGAAGAAAGAGTGACTCTTGAGATCTACTAGCTAACCTTGTGGAATATAAAAGGAACTAGGCTTGGCTTTGGGGATACTCTGATGTTGATGAGGATGGTGGATTAGGTAATTCGTGACTGGAACAAACCTATTGAAGCGACGGGTGCCGCGTAGGATCTTGTGGTATGAATTGTTGATTGTTATCGGGTAGCGAAGAGCGGGCCGTTGAATCATACGACCAGCGCCATGAGGGCGGGCCTTGGACAGTCGAAGCGGTGCTCATAAGTGAATGGCGTGCTTCATGTTGAAGACGAAGAAGGTCCGGCAGTAATGTTTGTGTATTGGGATATGAAGGTGGTCGTTGTACTTGTGTTTGCTGGGTATCAGCTTGCAGGTTGGGGGGTGATGGGATCTGCTCAGTGGATGTGTTCACTTCAGAAGTCCTTTCGCTGATACAAAAGCTACGGGAATCTGAGCCAATATCTGATAAGTCCTCTTGGCCGCCATATGCTGCGAAAACTTCACGGGAACGACGGGGGGTTAGGGTCTGAATACGTGGGCTTTCAGACCGAATGCTTGTGTGCAGGATCGCAGAAATGCTCAACGGAGTTCCTAACGTCCTATTTCGGGATTTGAAGGCCGTATAATTTTCTCGCATCCATGCAACGCGTTCCTGTTCGTTCATCGATTTGAGTGCCGACTGATCCAGGCTTCCCAGGAAGGTAGCAACTTGCGCGAGCCGCTTAGACGGGGATGGGGAAGGCTCAGTCCCATCAGCGACGGGGAAGTTTCGGGAAGGGGGAATCTCATTCGCATCAATATCGGGAATATTAGTTCGAACAGCCTGACTGTCCATGAACCCATTATGAGGCCCACCTACGAGTGGTTGTTCCGCCGCGATAACATGTTGATCTTCAGTTGGCGGTGTACGGACAGGAGACTTCTCAAACTGTCTCGAAGACTTCTTTGATTGCCTAGAGACACTGATGACTCGCTTTAGAATGGCCATATGAAGCATGGAAAATCGCGCTGTCACCCTTTTTTTGACCTCGAACAGTAGTTGATGCGTGCGACTTCTCCTCTTGGTTGAACGCACCGCAGGCTCCGAGCGCTGTGCGAAAGGAACTACCGAAGGTTCTGGCGAAGTTGAATGGAATGGCTCCGGGGATGAAGGAGTGGCATGCACTTCGTCATTGATAGACGGCAGAGCAGATGGATGAGGCGAAGAGACATCGGGCGTGTGTTCAGCTAACGTCCCCAGAGATGCTGCTTCCATTGCCGCCTTAACCACATCAACGAACCTGTAGCGAATATCTCTTCCAACAGGGTCAAGCTCCGTAGTAGTAGTCGACAATAAAGAGATCACTGTAGTGTTGCGACCACCAAAAGCTGCCCAAGTCTCACGGCATCTTTCACAATATACGCGGCTCACATGGCTGATCTCCTGGGTGACCTCGACCTTGACCTGGACAGCGCTGTGATGGTGACGACACCTTGGGCAATTGCCGTGCATGTCTAGTGTCCACCGGCCAGGTGGAAGTGGTCGGTAAGGGTCCTGTCCAGCAGGCTGGCCGATTTCTGGAGAGTCGTGAACTAGGCTGGCATTGGGCGATTGCGAGCTCTGAGCCAAGGCAGATGGGTTAGCCATGTTGACAAAAATCTGGTAGAGATCCCGTCACTAGGCCGAAAGCCCAGTGCCGCGGCTGAGTTGTCCGTGGGCGCGCTTGTGGGGATGCATCGATTGTCACCGGTGAATGGGGTACTTTAACTTTAAACGAAGGTGGGAAGGCTAACTGGAGAAAATGCAGGGACTAAGAGTAGTTTTATTTTGGAAGCCTGTTGGGAGTAGCTCTCGTAGATATTGCGAGCAAGGCGGTGATGGCAAGGCTACCGGGGCGGTCCGGTGTTATAACGCTGGCCGTGGCCTAACCCGCACCTTTTTTAAAAAAACTTGGTGGGCGGCCGCCGATTCAGTTGTAAGCAAGTCGAATTTCCGCCTCTTTTCAGGCATCGAGGTTTTGGGCAATAGCACAGCCACATTCCTAAACACCGCCACCACAACTCCTAGGCTAGAGGCGACTAAACCGAGGACGTGAATTCTAGCGATATTGAGGGAGGCATGAAATCAAAAGGAGTAATGATCGCTGCAAGTTGGGGCCATGCGGTGGTAGCTGGTGAGAGCCTTGGGACCGGGCATGGTAGTACGACTAGCAGTCGACATTGTTGAGGGTAAGTATCTAGATGAATAAACTCAACGCGATAAATGCACATCGACAAAAAGAGTGTGCGGAGGACTGGCAGACAAGTGAGGCTGGCTGCAGCTGCCTGAACGTGCTGGCAACGCTTTTGGATACCGAGCATGCCATTGCTAGCATCTAAAGCCATCGCGGCCTAGCCATCGTGATGGTTGGGGACGCGATGTGTCCGGCGGACACAGTAATTACTGTGCGTGAAGTGCGCTGCGGCCTGCGCTAGATTAATGACATTTCATGATTGCATGCACTGCCCACGTCCTTCATGTAGGTAAAATAAGTCAGGCAGAATCCTGACTGGTCATGATGAAAAAAAAAATATAGTCGTCAGTGGGCGGTGCAACAAACACCGTGAGAACAATGCATTTCGGTGTGGGGCACCAGGAGGTCTCAACTCGGTAGCATCTGGCTTGAGGGCGGATGGTTGTTCGCAGGCTTACATAACGGTGCTTGGCATGCACGGACCTCCCACAGAACATCCACAATTCCAATATTGCTTTGAACCTTGACATCGCCAGCAACGACAACATCACATCGACGAGTCCCGACACGCCGCCATCATGTGTAAGTTATATCCTTTCTTGATCATATGGAGTCTCAAACTGATTACGAATTAGCGCTCGTCACCGGAGAGAAGTCGAAGTACGTATTCAATTGCAACAGCCGTCACTACTTTCGATTCTGCTGCCACGCTTCCTGCACTTCGCAACTAAGCTCTCACAATTACCAAGGCCACCGGGAACGGCCCCATCCACAATCTGGTCCCAAAGCATGCTGAGCTGATTGTTCAGGGATATTGGAGAAAGATCATGTGATGAGACCTGGTATCCTGAATGAATCGCAGAGCGACAGTAATCAACTGAACAGCATGCTTAAGGGGCCGGGGGATGGGCTTGTACCAGTTAGGGCTCTGAAAAGTTGTGCAAGGAATGATCGGCGCAGATATTGGGTTCAGCTGGATTACATCGAATTGTGGTACTGACAGCCGCCAGCTTCCAATACATCATCCGTTTGTTGAACACGAACGTCGATGGCAAGCAAAAAGTTATGTACGCCTTGACCAAGATCAAGGGTGTCGGTCGCCGCTACTCCAACTTGGTTTGCAAGAAGGCCGATGTCGACCTCACTAAGCGCGCTGGTGACCTCACCTCTGAAGAGCTTGAGCGCATTGTTACCATCATCCAGAACCCCTCGCAGTGTATGTTGTGCTAGCTCCATGCTAGAAATTTTACTTACACTGTATAGACAAGATTCCCAGCTGGTTCCTCAACAGGCAGCGCGATATCGTCGATGGCAAGAACAGCCAGATCCTTGCCAACGGTGTTGACAGCAAGCTCCGTGATGATCTTGAGCGTCTGAAGAAGATCCGTGCTCACCGCGGTCTCCGTCACTACTGGGGCCTCCGCGTCCGTGGCCAGCACTCGAAGACCACTGGTCGCCGCGGCCGAACTGTTGGTGTGTCCAAGAAGAAGGGATAAAGGTTTTCGCTTGCGCTGGGCAGCTGGGGCTGGAATACAGCTTCTACAAATCGGGTGGTGCACTTACGGTGTTTATCAAAGGGCATTCATTGGCTTTTACATTCACACATGCGGTTTTCACGACATGGAATGGTGATGAACAACTACGGCTAAGGGTTGGTCGATTACAACCTGTAAAAAATCACACAATCAGTTTCCATTCTGTCCCCTCTGCAGCTTCTAGTCCCTGTCTGTGGCCCGCATCGCCTAGCATCTAATTCAGTTCCAACAGGTGGCGCTAATATTATTCGTTGATTGGTGGATGGCGGTCGTGGTCGCATATGCGGCCCATTCCTTTACCACGTCACACAGACGCTCATCGAGTCTGTTTAACGCAATGCCAAAAGTCTGCTGACGTCGGAAGGCAGCCAGACTAGTCGGGACGGTCCGTTAATGGCGTTCCAAGCATTTCAAGTTGAAAGGCCTGCCAATTCTTTATCCCTAGCTGAGGTAAAAGGTCGAGTAATTTGATCTATGGATTAGCGTTGCCACTGCTCACTCAGCTTAAGCGCCCTTTCAGCTTAAGCGCCCTTTATGCTCGGATTCACTCATGCTATTTATTGCTGACCACCTCTCCGCTTAGGTGCACCTTTATCCTATCCCTACTCACCCCTTCAATGCCAAGTGTGGAGTGCGTTGTCTCCCACGCGTCCTGCAGCACCGACCTCTCTCATCCACTCGCATTTGCTCTCCGCTTACAACATGCACCCTGCCCGAGTGAAAAGCTCTAATACCCTGTAATCCCCACAGTGCGTGCAGTAGTCCAACATTGTGTGGCCTCACTTCATCCGACATGCAGGGCCAGCGAACAGGTCGCCGGACTGAGTGAGTGCAATTGATATAAGCCTTACTCAGGAGACGGTTGTCCCTCAGGCCGACTTGAGGTCCTTCAGACCTCCTAATTGTTTACCACTGTTCACTTTGCACCTGACCACTATTTACTTTCATAGTCGCTTCAGCATGGCGACTTTCTTCGTACCACCTCGCACACCATCGCCTAAGGTGCGCATACGATCACAATCATTCGACTCGCCATCATCTCGTAGCAGTGTGACGCCAATAGAAGACTCGCCTTACTCCAAATCAACGGGCAATATTGTCCCCAAAACATTTTCGCCACACAATGTTCTTCGAGAAGCTGAGAAAGGCGAGATTCAGCCGACCCATGTGCTCCTACCACTGCATACCAAAATGAGTGATGAATCCATCATGTCTGACGCATCGAGCACTGCATCTTCGGCCTCTAGCTCCCCGACCGATTCGGAAAGAGAAATGGACCTCATGTCAGATTCGCCGTTGCTTTCACCGCAGCGACAGCGCCCCCATCCTCTGGCGTTCTGTCAGTCGGCCGCGTGTGATGATGCGACACCAATCGAGGAACCTTCATCGCCATTCCTCTTCCAGGATCCTAGCTTTCCAATGTACTCACCCTGGCTGGTTAGGGTAGTACTGGACTTGTACGATGTTCGAGGTCTCGACTGGATGTCAATCGCCGGGCCAATTGAACGAATTTGGGGCGTAAAAACAAGCACAGCTGAAGTGCTGGACATTTTGAGTGACAATGGACGGGTTTCAAATCGTCGCTGGTGGGAATGAGGCAGTGCCCCCCACCCTGCAGACTCTACGGTGACATGACTTGACGGATGACATAATGGTGTTCTAGGGCATACTGGATCAGGTGTTTGAGCGTGAGTGTCAATTAGCCAACATGGGTACGGGCTTTGCATAGTAGTTGTTTCTCTGGTCTCTTCCATCTCGCCGTTTTCTTTTAGTTTTGCATCATGGGGCTTCACGAACTTACGACTTTAGCAAGCGGTTCTACACAACATAGCGAAAACGGTATCTTCTAGCATGAATCATGACAACGACAGTGACTCTACGAATTTAGCACAAGTGTAACATACTACGTAGTAACGGCTATTCCCTTCTCCGTCGTTAGTCAATGCATCAATCAATACGTCCATCTCAATCACCTGTCTGGCCCGTTGCCAAACTTAATTTTGCATCTGCAACTCGCTGGTGCACCGATACTCGGGAACAGGTTAATGTCCCGAAGGCGTGCCTCGTATGCAACTTGTGTAGAGCTGTAAGGCGTAAGTCTGGCTTGCTATCCCACGCGCTGCTCTGCCGGAGCTTGCGCATCCATGCACGTTGGAGACAGCTGGCTCGATACGAGTGGCTGCGCTTGCATGACAATAAAAGCCGTTGCAGAGCGCGCCGCGCCAATGGAGAATGTTCGAGATGGCAAGCCGTCGCCGCGATGCGAATACTGTTTCTTGGCTGAGTTGCTTGGTGTCGTGGTACCACTCGATGAGGCTCGCAACGTTAGGAGTGCAGGAAAGGGCGCACGGGCGATGCTGAAAAGGGAAGTGCACGATGGTTGTTGGAAAGTATGGTTGGTGTGGGTGAAGCTATCGTTGATTGTTTTCTAATTGGGATTCTTGGTCATACACAGCCTGTGCTTGATCGGCTGTTGATGTTCAGGGCTACTAACTGGAAGTAGTCGACAGTGAACTAACTTTGACTACCGCAATCTAGACGACGGCTACTTGGTAAAGAGATGCAAGGCATAGCAATGCTCTGTGGCGCTCTTTTGCGCTTCCGGACAGATATCCGTCCCCAAGTTTTCTTTGCTTGCCGTGGCGAACGAGCGGAAGCCACGGTGCGATGCCGCTCACGCAGTCCATGTAGTCCATGCAACCCTGCGCCATTTCTCTGAATAGCCTCCAAAGCCCACATCCCATTTCTTTTCCTCATCAGTCAACCTGCAGCTCAACACGTGAGGTCGTGCACTCGCGCACGCGACGTGTCACCACTAACTCAGTCATCCGCGCCAACCGCCATTTCTAGTACCTCGATATTTCCCTTGCCTTTGGTCTGGCCCTCGATCAGCTCGTTGAGGCCTTTGAATGCTCCAGGCTCAACTAGTCCCACGGCCTCCCACTCAGGGCCAACAACATCTTGACTTTCCACATTCTCCATGAGGCCTAGTATTGCGTCCTTGACGGTACCTGAGGCTTTCTCCTCGCTACCGGCAGATGCCTTGGGTGCCATCTTCGCTGCCTGTTTTAGCACGGATGTCGGACAAGTGATGCGCAGTTTCATCTGCATGCGAGCAACTGGTATCGGTTGGTGTGCGATAAGCGCCTTCATGGCGAAGAGCGCTTGTGACTTTGCCGATTTTGTGGTGACGATGCCTGTCCATTTTGGCAGCTCCTTGGCCTTGCCTTTGTCTTCTCCATTATCCTTATTCTCTGCCTCCTTTGCTTCTCCTTTCTGTTGTGCTGCAGCTGCATTGCTGCTTAGCCCATCCAATGCTTTCTCGATCATGCCGCTGGTGTACACGCGCTTCGTCTTGGGATCCACAAGTTTCCCCGCTACAATGTCAATGACTTCGTTCTTCGTCCGCTCGAGCTCTGCGTTCCGCTCCTTCTCTCCCACTTGCAGTTCGCCATTTTCTAGTATGTCTATTATGATAGCTTCGAGAGGTTTCTTGGGAAAGGCTTTCTCGAGGTCGGCCTTCGGTGCGACTTGGCCTTTGGAGACATTTAGGAAGACATTCTCGATTTGGAGGACGTTGGAAAGGTCGGTTTCGATGCGGTTGCGGTACTCGAGGACTTTGTTCTTGTAGCATGCTATCTCAAAGCGCTTCTTGCCTATATATGGGTTGTTAGTAATTAGGACTAAATTTTGCGAGGGCGATTCCCACCTTTCTTCATGCGCACAAGTGAGACATTTGTAAGTCTAATCTGATTTGAGGGTTGGTTGATTCCGACAGGCATATCGAAAGACTATAGGGAGTATCTTGGGGAATATTGGTGTGGGTATCGCGAGTTGGACGCAAGTTGATACATGATTTTGGTGGGGTTGTATCATCACCCCCACTCAGAATGATTCACGGCAAGGCTGACATGGCACTAGGCCCGATTCGGATACCCCATGGGTCTACCTTGATTGTCGCACTGGGAGCTCAACATAGAATGAAAGACGGCATTCTTTGGCATCAGATTCGCTGCAAACGTGATGATGCGCTCCATTTGTTTGTATTGGCGGCGCCTGATCTGCCTTCCGAGGGCGCCGGCTGAGGCTATCGTGAAACGCTAGGCCCTCGTGATGTTGGAGCTCGGGCTGTCCCCAGCCACCGATAAGCTGCGTCATGCAGTCCGTTGCCTAGCCAGGACAGCTCCCCAGGGCCCAACACACCTCTCCCATCTTCTCCATCGCCCCCATCCCATCTCACTCCAGACACCCTCCTCCTTCTCTTCCATCACTGTCTCCTACACATTCATCCACTGTTTGAGCTCCGGAAGCTCTTACACCACTACACAGCATGAAGGTCGCTACCTCGGCGCTGCTCGCCGGCGTCGCCTCTGCTGCCATCGCGCCCCAGCAGCAGGTCCTCAAATTCCCAGACTCGTTCAGCGAGCTCAAGAAGGATGCTTGGACAAAGCCACTTCATAATCTTGAGGAAAGCCTGAAGTCGCTCACAGGCGAGGCCCGCGCCGTCTGGGATGAGGTGGCGATGATGTATCCCGAGAGCTTCGACAAAGCCGCCTTCTTCTCTACACCCAAGCCACATACTCGCAAGCACGACAGCGAGTGGGATCACGTCGTCAAAGGCGCTGATGTCCAGAGCGTCTGGGTGGAGAATGCCCAAGGCGAGAAGGAGCGTGAGATCGATGGCAAGCTTGAGCAGTACGACCTTAGGGTCAAGAAGGTCGACCCGAGCGTGCTCGGCGTTGATAAAGTCAAGCAATACAGTGGTTATCTTGATGATAATGAGGAGGACAAGCACTTGTTCTATTGTGAGTACCTGAATGAGCACCGTTTTTGCCACTCATTCTAACATGATCTAGGGTTCTTTGAGTCACGAAACGACCCCAAGAACGACCCCGTAGTGCTTTGGCTTAACGGCGGTCCCGGCTGCTCCTCGCTGACCGGTCTGTTTATGGAACTCGGCCCTGCCTCTATCACAAAGGACCAGAAGGTCAAGCACAACGCCTACTCATGGAATGCCAATGCCTCGGTTATCTTCCTCGACCAGCCCGTCAATGTTGGCTACTCGTACTCCAGTGGCTCCGTCAGCAACACGGTTGCCGCCGGCAAGGACATTTACGCCCTGCTCACCCTCTTCTTCAAGCAATTCCCCGAGTACTCCAAGCAGAGCTTCCATATCTCTGGAGAGTCGTACGCTGGACACTACATCCCCGTCTTTGCCTCCGAGATTTTGTCTCACAAGAAGCGCAACATCAACCTTCAGTCTGTCCTCATTGGAAATGGTCTCACTGATGGCTTGACTCAGTACGAATACTACCGCCCCATGGCCTGTGGTGACGGTGGCTGGCCCGCTGTCCTTGACGAGGGCTCTTGTAGGTCTATGGACAGTGCTTATCCCCGCTGTGCCAGCCTCATTGAGAACTGCTACAACTCCGAATCTGTTTGGTCTTGCGTCCCTGCTTCCATCTACTGCAACAATGCCATGATTGGCCCATATCAGCGTACCGGTCAGAACGTCTATGACGTTCGCAAGCCATGCGGCAGCAACTCGCTCTGCTATGACGAGCTTGACTGGATACAGGGTTACCTCAACAAGAAGGAGGTCATGAAAGCTGTCGGTGCTGAAGTCTCGTCCTACCAATCCTGCAACTTCGACATCAACCGCAACTTTCTTCTCCAGGGCGATTGGATGAAGCCGTACCACCGCGTCGTTCCCAGTATTCTTGAGGAGATTCCCGTCTTGATCTACGCTGGTGATGCTGATTACATCTGCAACTGGCTCGGTAACAAGGCCTGGACCGAGGCACTTGAGTGGCCCGGCCAGAAGGAGTACAAGAACGCTAAGATGGAAGACTTCAAGATTAATGGCGATGGCAAGAAGGTCGGTGAGGTCAAGAGCCACGGTAACTTCACCTTCTTGAAGCTACATGCCGGTGGCCACATGGTACCCTATGATCAACCCGAGGCATCGCTTGAGATGCTCAACAGGTGGTTAGGTGGAGAGTTCTGGAAATAGACTCTTCATTATGTAGGGAGTTTCGGCACATAAATTGTCACCTCGGTTCAATTTTGGGTATAGTCAATTTTCAATTTGACTCACGGTGTATCATATTGCTATTTTAGTAGTAAGACCAAGCACGACTACTTCAGGGTCAATGTAAAGAATATCTAACTTTTTTTCTGCCCCTACTGTCTGTATCTGTATTTTGGGGGTTGGGGCTTATATTGTACGCGGTGTTTGCTTACCACGCCGCCACACGAGCCTGGCCCCTTGACGCCCATCATTCTTAGCTGTTCACCCCCACTACCTTCGATACAGTCACTAATAAGTAATCCCTGAAAACACCCATACACCTCCTCAAAACCCACATCACTTTCCCACTCCTTACGATAGGCAATTGAACCTGCGCTATGCATCTTTGTAATTCTAGGATGTGGATAGCTTCAGTCTTGTCGAGTTCCTAGCAGCGACGTCCCACCCTATGCTATTCTCTCTCATACTTGGAGTCCCAACAAAGAAGAAGTCACCTATCGAGACCTAATTAAAAAGCACGGGAAAAGCCAAAAACGGTCACTATAAACTTACCTTTTGCGGAGAACAAGCTAAAAAAGATTGGCCTTGACTACATTTGGGTCGACACCTGCTGTATCAACAATGTCGATCCATTTACAATACCCTGCGAATGGGTGGATTGTTTGCCGCCAGAAACAGTGGGTGTTGAAGTTCCGAATCAATGCGGTACTATAAAATTACTTACCTACTTAAGCCACATCGTTTGGTGTAGTCCTATATCACCAACAACTGTGATTGAAATCATAGCCGAGTGTTTGGTCAAAGGTAATTATAGGTGAGTAACGGTAAAGAGAAATTAGGCTAATTACTATTAAATAAAAGGTAAGTTTTAGCGACCACGAGAAAATCACAGACACGATAGGGTTATATGTCTGCTGTAGGTAAGTTACGTATCCTATAGAAAGCGCGAAGATGATTTTGAAAAATGGTAACTTAGTCATTCCAAATTTAAGAAACATAGACAGGTGCCTATTTTTAAGGATCCACGAGTTATTGCAGTGATGAACGGCAATCGGCAATTTTGATGTAGCACGGAGAGTGGAGGATATGATCTAAGCGATGGAGATACTGGTATGGGAAGGAACCTCATATATTTTCGGCCTAGTCGCTCAATGTATAAATGCGATATGAAAGTACAGGGTAAAAGCTTGCTTGATAGGAGTTTACAGCGTAGAAGCTTACATTTCTTTCCAATTAGTATCATCCAACAGGGGTCTCCCATCATTCCCAACATTCACACCCTCACCCAACCTTTCCTCCAGAGCCCAATTATAATCCCACAGTCCTGGCTTTCTCGCCTCATCTCCCCCTAGAACAGCCCTCATAACATATTCCAGCTTGCCTCTCCAAACACTGATATAATCCATGGCTGCGGTTAGATGAGATTTCGTTTGCATATCCACATCTTCTTCCCGCATCTCTGAAGCCTTCACAGCTTCCTTCGCCAGCTCCTCTATTTCAAGATCCTGCGTCACTCCCTCAGCCTTCCCAGACAATATTCGACACAGCAAATCCTCGCCTAGCACTATTAGACTCACACCATGTTCTTCCCAACCACTCTCAACCCAAAGGAAGCGTTCTCCGAAAGTATGCCGCATGATGGGTGTATATTTCACAAGTGCAGGGGCTTTGGGCACAGCCTGAAGCTCTTCTTCCGTGAGCCCGGTGCGTACCAGCATCTTCCCTGCTTCCTTAAGACATTGAAAGTGGAGGAGCAATTTGTGAAGACAATATGACAGAGCAGCGTGGTAGCGCATTAGGAGGCCCAGCTGGGCTGCTGGCTGTGGGATAGGGTCTTCAAAGTCTACATACGCCGTCGAGCAAAAGAGGGCTGCCCCACAACTATTGTACACTCCGTGGTTGAACACGATCCTGTCGCGCGTGGGGTACCACTCCCGGCATACAGCGCTGAAAAAATCGTGCAGATGGCCACGTCCTCCGATGGATGAAACATAAATGGCGACGTCTTTATATGAAAAAAAAAAGGGTAGCAGATGTAGTGGCAAGTCTCGTGTAGAGATAGGGTTTAGGTCAGGCCCAGAGAGGAAGTTCGCTCTAAGCACCAAACCCTAATTGAGCGGAGGCGACAACGAGAATGCATGAAGATGGTGCCCTCGGTACGCTTTGTATCCGAAAAATTTATAGTGAGAGTCGAGTCGTCCGCCGAAGGAATGATCGAGAGGTGGTGGGGATTCATCAAGAGATGGAGGGGATAGAACTGTTGGAGACCGAGGTTCAGAAATCAGAGTGCGTCCTTTCGGCGTCTGTTCTTTAGAAGTCATGAAGGTCATGTTACTCGAGGCTGTAATAAAATTCTTTTCTGCTAGTCTGCAACTTTTGTTCGCGGTCGTCGTCAGGTCATATGGTACGGCTCGGGAGGCTACGTGGTAAAGTTAGTGGGTTCGCGAATCGTACCTGATACTCGGGCGTACGGAGCCTAGCCACTCCTCGCAAGCTTGTCATACCGTACAGGAAAGTGGATACCATGTGCTGCGCGGCATGGCAGAATAAGCTCTATGTGGCACGGGGGAGGGGAACAAAACCCCTGCGGCGCTCATGCACAGTCTTGCAGCTGACTGGCGCACAGGGACCATAGTGCATCAGAATACTCTAGCATTTGGAAGGAATATTTAAATCCGCTACCTAGTTAGTGTTGAGACTATAATCCACTTGAGGTTCTTGCATGAATTTCGAGCTCTTTTGGAAAACCTTAGCTTTATGAAGGCTAAAATAGTTATAGTTCCTATCTTCAGGGAATGTTCGACTAGTCGACTTGTTATCTTGAACTCATTGAGCGCTCATCACCTATGGCCAAGAAGACGACGACCCAAACCTAATGACCAAGTTTGAGTGGATTCATACCAGACGCCTCCTTCAGGTTGGGACCGGATACTCAGAAATTTGGCATGACCTAGTACGCATACATCATGATCAGGACCATAGCGCTTCGCAGAAAGACACAAAAACATTGTTTCATGATTATAAGCCATCAAAGGAACAAGGTACGGCCCCGTATCTACAGAGAGGGAGTGTGAGCCCGCCATTCCCTAATTCAATCATCATGGATTAACCAGGACAGAATAGTTGGACCGATAACTTCTAGCACTAGTTTCCAGATATCATCTAGCTCCAGTGGTCCGACTCCTTCTAGCTTCAGCAATCCAATATCTTCTAGCTTTGGGGATCCAATACTTCTTATCACAAGCATTCAGACGCCCACATCCTCACTTATTGTACCTCCTCTGGTCATAGCTTTGTCTGACATTGCCATACTGGCTCTTACATCCATCGATCCAACTATATCTGAAAACGCGGCAGCCCCCCACCAGCAACAGGAACCATCCTCTAGGACTTTATCCATTTATTCGTGGTGGTCCTAAATGTTTTTTCTGTCCCTCTGATGTTAAAAATGAAGGCTTTTTCTTATGGGGCATGAATAGGTCTGGTGTTTACCTACCACTGGTCCCCAATGTTCAACCGCCCGCGATTACCATAGGTCCCGGGAACAGGCCAACGATAGAGCCCGAACCAGGGGAACCTGAAAGTCCGCCAGCATCATGGAACTGCGACGTGCACCATCACTACTGTGTCTTCTCGTGCTGTATCTTGCATTACACATTCTGGATATTCATGCACAACCACCAAGTGCGAAACTACTAGCGGCTGCAGCGTGACTAATTTCGCCTCTACTACAACCAAGTCAGGGCCTTGCTCCCCATCAGATTGACCTGGTTTACAAGATGATGTTGAAGATTCTTCAGGAAAGAATGGAGGTGACATAGGCCCAAGTCCCACTTCTAATGGCCCAGTACCAGCTTGGGTAACAGCCTGGTCCTCTAGTCGCGGTAATATCTCTCCTAGTTGTCAGCACTACTAATTTCCTGCTTAGTGCTGAAAAAGCCACTACCTTCCCTCTTCAAGTAGTCAAGTTATCTTAATTTTTAACCTCCTCTCTAGGACGCTAGGAGGTGCTCTAGCCTGCGATTTAGCTCGCGTGTCACGTGGTCAGCCTCCTTGGTTGTAGTCTCTTTCACAAAACAAATCCCGGCGCGTGATTTCAACATGATACTCTTATCAACGGGGTGTGCTGGTAAACGCGCACTCTCATTTTTTTTCTCTCAAAAGGGTGGCGGGAACTTTGTGGTCTTCAGCCACTTACTTGGCTCAGCTACCCAGTGAGATAAGGGCCTCGTAACGCTGTGCACCGAACAGAACCTCAAGTTAATCGCTCATCAGATTTCGTCTCTCTCGTCTAGTTCCGTGACATAACTAGCAGGTAGAGAGTATTATGGACGTCGTTGTAAGGCAGGTATACGATAGTAGTGTAATAACAAATATGTATATAATACAAGTTGTGATCAAGATTGATGATATACTGGTCGCATTCCAAGTACCTCGAGTGGTGTTCATTACGCGCAAAACTCCCGAGGTCGCCTGAGGTTCTGTGCTCTTCGCATGCACAACTGCGAAAGCCTGCCTTCTGAACGCCCGGCCGCTTCCTATAGGTTAGCACGTTAGCACCCCCGGCGCTGGCACAGTAGCCCCTCTTGTACTGTAGCGCATACCTACATTAAAATACGGTCAGGTAAAGAGGTACGCAGTACTTATACTCGCGACAAATTAGCACTTAGTAGGGCTGTTGCAGTTTGAAGGAATCTATTGGTCAAGAGGCAAGTAGCCTACTAACCCTGTAGCACTGGCTACTCGAAAGAATCGACTCTCGCACTCGAGCCCATTCGAGTAGACGGAGGGTTGCCAATGCTGTATTGGCCATCGTATTTTCAAGGTTCCATCGCGGTTTGCCTCCGAATAACGTCGACTAATGATCGCTTCTATCCATTTCGTTAATGATGTGCGTCAACGCATGACCTCAGAGACTGGCGGAGCAATGCCAATACTCTGTCATGTGGAGAAGCATCCTAAATTAGGATCGGGTGCTTGTCGGAATTATTGGAACGGTCGGAAGCTAGCCATAAGGAATAGGTACCGCCGGAAAATAGGCACACTGCCAACGACGATCCTGGTCCAATATGACGTTACACTTTTCGTATAGCCGTTAGTAGTGATGGCTACTTTAATTTCCTGGGGCTGCGGCTGGTATTTATTGCCTGAGTGCCCCCCATCAAAGTTCTCACTTACACACATCCTGCTCGCTCAAACACAACACTTTCAACCTCTAATAACCGACAAATCAAAACATCTCAAAAATGGTCTCCTTCGCTACCCTTGCTCTGCTCGCGACCTCCGCTCTCGCCGGGCCTGTCGCCCGTCGTCAAATTGCTATCCCCGAGAACTGGAATTGGCACGTTGAGGGCTGGGAGGCGGGCTGCAGCCGCAGCGGTTGCTACTACAACTTCAACATCACGGTACCCACCGTTGAGGGCGAGATTGCAGGCGTGAAAGCGTACTGCAGCGGTTACGAGCAGGGCTACGACGACCGCTTCACGGTCCCATCCGTGTACGAGTCGTGCCGCCTGCTCGAGGGCGTCAACAACGGCGTCGCGGCCAAGCTGTCGCTCAGGGAGAAAGATGGGCAGGGGTTCGGGCCGAAGGAGATTATTGTGAGCTTCCTGTACGCTGGATATGAGGATCGGTAAGTCTTTTTTTGTCCCTGTCTGGGGTCAGTGCGGCATGCTGACATTTTGCGTAGACCTGCGTACAATTTCTCAGGCAGCCATGCGGCCAAGTACAACCAATTTGTGTCGCCGCTGCTAGAGTTTGACATGACTGCCACTGAGGTCTTTGGAATCGCATGAGCGACAGGATGTTGAGTATGAAAATTATTTATAGTTTAGTTATAATTTGTAAATCTAAGTACGGACGCCTGTATAGGTGTGAAGGTAATGAATGAGACTGTACATAAATTTCGATTGATGAAAAAAATATCGTTCATCTTCTCCTCAGTGATCTAATTGATTATAAGATCGGTGGTTTACTCTATAATACCAGTTTTGCACTTTCTTTACTTTATGGAACTAAACCAAAGATACCTCACGAAAAGGTTTTTGTGAGCACAGGCAATTGACCCAAATGTGAGAATTTTTTTTTAAAAGGTGCCAATACTCGGCAGTGAGTGATAATCAATGATTTAATGAACATGGGTTTATTTGGTAGTGTGACGGAACAAACTGGGCGCGATTTAAGCTCAGGAATGGTGTGGAAAGGATTACTGTATTGTAAAGGCTAGAGAGATTATTGAATCCTACGCGACAGGTAGTCTACTGTAACTTATTACAAGGAAGAGGTGCCAGCGCCTGTGGTGCCACCGTTGCAGCATCGGAACGGTCTCCTGTATTGTTTCTGCTTCAGATGAGGCTCTGAGAATCTTACAAGGCGTCATATGAATACATAAATACTCCTAGTTTTGTTCAATACCGATCTGAAGCTGTACTAGGGGGTGCAGCCTTCCGAAGCCATAGGAACTCATCACCTTTGAATAGTCTCAGTTAGCAAGCTTACGCCGATATGATATTTCTTCGACGAAAGTAGTTGTTTGTAGGCTGAAATAAGGCCGTCAGTCATGATTTCTAAAAGTTAAAGTAGAACTGACGGAAAGCCAAAGACGCCGGAAGTAGTATGAATTGCCAAGGGATAGAAGCTGAAAGAAGAATTATAATTCTTTACATGAAGCATTTGATTTTTTTTTTGCATTTGGGATAGCTTAATTATGTTAGCTTGAGGATTTATCCACATACTATATATCCCCTATTTTAAAACCTCGAATGAACACACATATAACAGTTTAGCTTGTATACAAAATTCCTATCTCTATTCCGCAATGAGCTACATTCAAGTTAACTCGAGACCAGGATGAAGTCCTTCAACACCGCAGTGCCATTGGCCAATGCCAAAAGCTCTGCATTTGTACATGTATTGACTGCATCCCAGACGTAGCATTCGGATTTCGGGCTCGGAGGCAAATTATTCTTGATATCGAAGCTGCTTCCCGGGCCTGTAGAGCTGTAGGATGAATTTCCGGCAGTGCTGATTCTTCCTGTTGCAACGTCTTTGTCGAACATGACGCGATCAAAAAGCTTAGACACTGTCTCGGGCTGAAATGCACCAACAGCATGACCAGCGTCAAATATACGCGAGAAAGAGATTTTATTGTGTTGTCGCACGACACCGCCGCCGTATGTGGAGTTGGTGACCAAAGACTCATACCCTGAGGAGCGGAAGCTTGGAGCTGAGGAGTGAGACATTGCGAGGCTTACTGCTTCGCCACCCATCCCTATAATCTGTTAAAAGGATCTAAGGCAAATTACATGTATGAAGGCGTGGGAAATGTGCAAATTGGGAATATAAACTTCATAGTTGGAAAAAACTCTTGGTAAATCAACAGGGAACTTACAATTACATCGATAGTCCCGATCACCAAAGACAAATGCGACTTTGATACCATTTTGAGCGACGTAATCGATGGTATTAATCGCGACTTTTGCTGGATCGCCTGTCATGCCAAAGTAGACATTTACCAGACCTGCGAAACCGACGGTAAAGTTTACGGGTGCACCAAGTTCCCTTTGGACCCAGTCTTGATTCATATATCCGATTATGTAGTCAGGCGGGAAGACTGCCAGCTTATCTCGAGAGATATCGAAGGGCGACCGCTAATTATGTTAAAAGTCTAGCATAATAAATTTATATCTGGACTTACGTTAGATACTGATGTGAATGCGCCTTGCACAAACTGGAAGCAGAATTGAGAAGCTAGCGCACAGGCTGCATTGACAGTCTCATTCATTCCCACATTCTCAGGATCGTGGAGAGCGAGAGCTCGACACTGGTCGATCATATCATTGCAACCACCCTCCTTGGTGAGGTTATTTCGTGCTTCATTATAAACGATTTTGTTGATGGCTTGGAAGCCGTATGTATTATTAACCGCATAATCAAGGTAGTAGGGTACTTCAATTTTGGCATCGATACATGCATTTGTCAGACCGAGCGTATCAAGCTTAAGTTCCTTTGCATGAATGCCACTGAGGTTGCCACTCTTGATTTTGGTGTTTTGGGATTGGAAGTGTGCCATGGCACTGGGAGCCCAGTGACCACCGTACTAATTATTGTTAGTATGAATATGCGCAAATTAATACATTATCTTACCGAGTTCGCCCAGATACTGATACGCTCGTCTGAAGATTTATGTTCTGGAAATTCTTGCGACCAGATTTGAGTGAACGTCCAAAGGATTTTAGCTGCATTCATAGTGGTGTTGGCAGCATTGCCAAGGCGTTGGCTGGGAAGAATGCCCTTGACATGGGTCATGTTTGATGTTGCGGATCCATTGAGTGGGTTTGTGGCACCAGTAAGGAAGTCCAGCATGCTTGGAACAAGCTCATCATAAGAAAAACCGACCTGTACCGGCTGATCAACATACAGCATGTTCACATTGTTGTTCCATGACCAAGGATTAGATCTTGTGCTGTTTGAATCTTGGTTGATATAACAAGGTCCATTCTCTGCCGTAGCTCCTCCGAGAGAGGTGGTACCAGGACCTCCCCCAAGGTACAAGGAGAGCGGTGCGTTCCTGGGATCCTTGCGAGATTCAAAGAACCAGAAAAACATACTCGCATTGTATGCATTTTGCCCGCCGAAGCCGTCAAGAGAATCACTTGGAATGTGCACATAGCCACTGAATGACCGAACTCCTGGGGTTGTTTCGCAAATGTAAGTCTAATTTGGTTAGATCATATAGTGATCTTGTAATAAAATAGTGTATGGTGGGTTTCAGGTACCTGTTTATAAGATATAGTGGCCCCAGGAGCCACACTGGAATTGATTGTAGCAAAATCACTATTCCCAGTTGAACGATTGGTAGAGTGAGGATTTATGAACGAAAATACAGGCCTGAAAAATGAAAAGAATGTGAATATAGAAATAGCAAAGTGAGTGGATAGAAACAGCATGATGGTAAGTAGGTATTGTCAATTGGTTTGTGAGTGCCGTATAATGGGTGATCCGCTGTTTATATGCATGATGTTAGATACGACACAGGGGCTGAAGGCCCCCGAGGTCCTTTTCCTGTCAGTATGTTCTAAAGAATTTCGTAACTACGGTTGGGGCTTCGCTCGGTGGCTTTGTGGACCGTGCCCATGTTGGAATAGATCCGCTAAGCTTGATTTGGACTTATCCTCAACCTGATTGGACCGCTCGCTTCACGATCGGGACTCAAAAGCCCCCAACCAGGCACCCGACAGAATCTAACTCATTCCGGAGCATCAATCGTTATGCGACAAGTGGCTTATAGGATTGCGCGTACGATGATACCATGTTTGCGAGTAACGAGATTAGCTCTGTGACAGAAGCATCGAGGATGAGGTACGTGGTGGGCTGCATGGCCTCGCGGTCTGGCCCACCCATTGGCTACTTCCAGGACATTCAATGACATCAAAATTGCAGCGCTCAGCTACCATTAGACCTCCCACTGTTGTTTATCTGCTTCAACTAGATCTTCTGGTTCTGTAATTGGCGAATCATGTGGTCGCCTCATACAAATGCGTGGTGCTTTAGGATTCCGTTTTGGCATCTCCCGTAGACGTCATTCCCCATGTTTATCCATCCCGAAGTACAAGTGATCAAGATGGTACGCTACAGGTATTTCGGCATATATATTCAAGCCCATCTCCAAGATTTATTACTCAATCTCTACTCAAAACCTCTTCTTCTTGACTTAAGCCTATAACGATGACTTTAGATACCATCGACGAAATTACTAGTTTGACACAGAATTTCCATTACGAGAATGCAACCCATAGCTATGACATAAAATGGTGTTCAATCGGCAACCCAAAGAACCCACCAGTTATCTTTATTCATGGAACGCCCTGGACTTCCTATGTCTGGAAACCATTCGCTCTAACCCTATCCCGACTCTTTCACGTTTACTTATTCGACAATCCGGGCTTCGGAGAGTCGTCCCTGGAACGCGAGTTGTGTGAGAAACCCTTCAGACCAAGTACTGAAGTAGAAAAGCTTGATGCCGATCTAGCTAGGCAGTCCGATGTTTTCGCGGCTTTATACAAATGGTGGCAAAAAAGCTGGGCCCACCAGAAAGCTCATGTCATCGCGCACGATCATGGAGGTCTGATGAGCCTGCGTGCATATATTTTGCACAATTGCGACTACGCTAGCCTCTGCCTTATCGACATTGTCGCTCTTGGGCCATTTGGGCAGGCCTTGTTCCAGGCCGTGGCTGAGAATCCGCAGTATTTTGAACAGCTCCCTGAAATTGCTTTTGAGGGTATTCTCGAATCCTATATCCGAAATGCGGCCTTCAAAGAGCTTTCAAAGGAAACACTGCAGGAACTGAAGGCGCCTTGGATGGACAAAGAGGGCAAATCCGGTTTTATTCGACAACTATGTCAGGCCAACTCCCGCAGCGCTGAAGCTGTTGAGGGCAGGTACAAAGAAGTTGGTCAAAGCATACCTGTCAATATAATCTGGGGCACTCAAGATAATTGGATACCAGTGGAGGTTGCGAAAAGACTTGGGGATGCGCTGGAGGCAAAGGAAGTCGTTCATATTGAAGAGGCAGGTCATCTCATTATGTTTGACCAGCCTGCGCAGTTAGGAGTCGAACTGGGAATTTGGCTGAGTACTGCCGGTACGTAAAGCCAGTTCAAGAAACTCATTGCACCTCATTTAATTTCACTCGCAACACGTTGGATACTTCAGTAGCATAATTTTATACCATTCTATATGGGTAGGCTACATCAAAATCATATCTTTCCATCCATTCGGCCTTAGATCACCGTCTCCTAGAATTCTCGGGCATCTTTTTTAAGCTGCTCATTGGAATTGTGAGAAAAATTTCCAAACGGCTGGAGGAGTAAAGCTATTGGGCCCCGCATCATTACCTGCATCGTTGGGAAGGGCAACATGGTCTCCGTCAAAAGCCGTGAATTGTACCGGATATTTGCAACCATCATATGCAGTCGTAATACGTTGTCTGCTGCCCTTGGCTGGTTCTGGTGCATTCTTCGCTTGACAGCCATTCAATTTGACGAATCTGTCTCTGATCTCCCTTCCAGAGGCAATTGGCAAGACGCTGTCCTTGACACCGTGCTGGCTGTATAGCGCAATGGGGTCATTACCCCCAGCACAGCCGGATAGAGTAGCTCCAGAGAGAACGGCAACGGCACGGAAGTCCTTTGCGTTGCTGCAAGCGAGACTGAAGCTCATGGCTGCACCGTATGAAAAGCCAAGAGAGAAGCGCAGTTTCTCGTTGACGCATAGATCATCCTCCACCTGCTTGCGGATCGCGTTAAGGAAGGTGATGTCTTCGCCGCCTTGATTGCCCCAGCCTTTGTTCAATCCGTTAGGTGCAACAAAAATGGCAGAATCCTTGGCAAGGTTCTTGAGGCCATAATAGGGAGCACTTCCACCGTCGACACTTGTCATGTCAGCACTCAGCCAATGTAGGCCAAATATGAACCGATAGGGTTGGGTTTTATTGTAGTTGTTTGGGATGCGAAGGATCCATTGACGTTGCTTGCCATTGACGGTGATCGTTTTCGTACCGCTCGTGAGGGTTGGGTTTTTTCCGCAACCAGCGGTGTCTGCGTGAATGCCTTCGAATAGAGCGAAAAAGAAGAGCAAGCCCAAAGTGAAGAGAGGAATTGAACGAGACATCACTGCAATGGCTGATATTCTCGAGAGATGCGAATTTGGCTGTCACTGAACTTCTATTGTTGTGGTGCCAAACATAAGTAGAAGACATGCGCCTCTTAAGTATTGTAGTCCTTGTAGAGCCTCTCCCTCTCACACCTCGTCTGAATTCAGGCCTGTAATTGCCCCGCTTCAAAGGTTATTTTAGCGGCTTGTCAAAAATTCCTTCAATTGGATACAACGATGGGCCTCTGTGAGGTTGCGAGTATATGATGCCAAGCTCGCAAGTCCCGGCAGTTATTATAAGCTCCATTGACTCCACGATAAACCCCAGACTATTAACTTGGCACAGACATCGTAGTTTTTTTTTTCTTGCGGTAATTGTTGGTCGCGTAAAAAAAACGAATGACAGCCATGTATGCTTGAACTTTTTCCGGCTGCATAGAAACCATTCAAAACGATAGACGAAAAGTCGAAAGACAAACAATGAGATCTAAACAACTAGAATGAGAGTAAAAAGATTGGTGGAAGCAGTGACGGATGTTGTATAGCATAATTTGGTGTTTCAAGGGTGGTCAGTAGGTAGGCAACGTCACGGACTCACGGTGGTACGGGCGCTTAGTGCGTTTCGCACGACCTGGACGGACTTGATTAAGCCAAGAAACCAATGCTTCGTGAACGTCTGGATACAGCTAAGCTAGGTATCAAATTACATTGTATCTCTAGGTAGGGCAATCAGCCTCGAGATATTCGGAAACAATGTTCCGGTAGTGGGAAGCCATATGCTTCGTATGGAAGTTTTGATCAGGGCTGAGGCCCCTGATCCATGTATGCTCACGGCTATTTCCCGCTCGTGAGCGGGGAACATGCTTAGCGCCGCGTTTTTTAAATGAAATACTGGAATCCTGCCATTTGTTTGCCCAGCATGTCCACCTGTGTCGCGTCACAACTCACGAAAAGATCACCGGACTGCCTAGCGGACTCTCCACTGACGAGGCCGTAGTGTGTACATAACAAAGGGCTTCAAAAAGGTAAGGCACACTCTTCACAAGCGTGCGGATGCCTAGTGCTGCATCTTTTCTTGCGCCTCTAGCAAAGCATATTGTATGAGTATTCCAGAACCAGTTGTTTGGCTTGCTATTGCGCCTGGGAGTGTGCAATGAAACCCTTGGAAAGAACAAATCGACTGTAATATTACGCGTTGTGTTGGACCCAATGATATAATATACAAAAATTTGCACTAAGCCAACCTTGCACTTCCCGTCCTATTGTTTGAATTTCACTATGAAATTGAGTTTGGGATTGAACGATAACAACCCGGAATGTATTTAACTTGTTCTATCTATCAGGCCTCATCTCTGGCCCTTGTATGCTAACTCGACCTTAATGATTTAACAGAGTCATCTATTTGCTCATCAATGATTTCAAGGTTTCAAAGTACAGTCCACAAAAAATGACGACCGAAGTGTACATATGAACCAACCGGAATTTGATGAGACTGGCAATGATTAGAGGAAGACTGGCCTCTACGTCTCTTACTATCAGAGAGATTCTAAAGAGAGGTGAGTATATGTACAGCTGCAGGTCTTAAAACATGCTTGAGGATGCCGCTGGCTGAGGCCGGCGGTTTTCCACGGTTGCGTGCGCATTACGGTTCCCCAAGCCAAGATTTCTGCCACGAGCGCGACTAAGTCGTTACACTTGAGAGGCCGGTATTTGTTGTTGACTTCCTTCTGTAGCAATTCCAAGACCCAAAGAAAAGCCAAACAAGGCAGTTTATGCCGGGCAAGCAGTTGAGTATTGAATCGTATGTTCGTAGTTGCGGATCAACATAGTCTTCCCAGCCAGTGCGAATTATAGCGATTTGGAAGAGCCCAATGAGTAGAAATGATTTAAAGACGCCACACGTTACGCCATGATCTGCAATCCACCCGGAGCCTTGTTCCTTAATATGGTATTTAGTCCTCCTTCCGAACTGCGATGTAGGTGCAAGCCCAAATGGAAATCGTCTGGCGCATGTGGCTGGTCGCGTAGAAAAAGGACGAATAGCCCATTAGGTTGCCGAGTCTCAAGAGACATCGTTCAAGAGAACTATAAATATGGTGTTATTCATGATAGGAAGCATAGTGTGAGCCTTACCTAGGTGCCTTCAAATGCCAGGAAGTGGAGGTATTTTGGTTTATCTCCCAATATCCCCGTGAGCCTAAAAGTTATGGACTCTCCGAGGAGTAAGAACCGGACTAGTAATTTCAGAACTTATTTGCATTTGAGCTGGCGGAGTAAAGGAATCAACTAAAGCCAATGAGCGGGTTGTATAAGAAGGGTATTTATCGAGCTCGTAACACAAATAGTGGTTGGAAATCACCTAATGGAATATGATGGCAAATGACTCCCCCATTTGAATAGAATATCTTAATTGGACATACTCGGCCCTTTTCTGTCTCGCATCCTTGAGGGTAGCGTAAGGATAGATACTATTGTCAAGGAAAGTTGCAGGTTCTCTTGTAGTCAGTGAGCTTTGAGTTGAGAGCAGATGTCGTTGGAAGTAAATCCGCAAGGAAATGGCTACTATTCATTTTTCGGGGGCTGCACTGGTGATTTTTATAATAATATTTGTCAGTGAGTTGATGAGTTGATTGATTGCTTTGTAAATCGAGTTTAAAGTCGAGGCCGAGGTGTTTAATAGGATGTGTGCTTAAAATAAATATTCCTAAAGATTGAAGAGCTTACTGCACGTCCAATACCGGAGTGGTTATTTGATAGGTACCTAGATATTCCCCGCCGGTCATGGGCACTTCCTGTCAACAATAATTTTTAGACCACCATTTCCTCGATCAGGGGTCCATTGGTTATACTTAGGTGTATATTGTTCACTTTGCATAAGTAGGGGGTTTGCACTTTGACAAGGTCTTAAAACCATGCCTACGTAAGGCTGCGAAGCAGCTGCGCAAGCACGTAAGCCGGAAGGCTTTGGACCGAGGCTCCTCGAACAATATATATTGTTCTACTCCAATCACCAACGTTGTTGATTATTCACACCTTTTTGGTTGTTTGCCGTAGGGGAGTAGAGCTGCGGTCTAACAAATATAAGTGCGGTACTTGGGTTCTTTCAGATAGGGAAACTGGTAGGGCATGATCCAAAGATTTTCGTGTTACAGAGTTGAGATATGTAATGAAATGAACATTGTACATGATTGTCGTTCGCGCCCGTTATGCGCTAATTTTCGCAGTTCAGTTCATTAAAAAGCGCCTCGTCATATCATGTGCCTTACCGAATCGATATCTGGTTATATGCGCTCGGGCAAACATGGGATTCAGTTCAGTTGTATTTTGGTATCAGAGGTATATCTACAAAGACAAGGCATAAAATTACAAACAATCCAAAGAAATTATAACGTCGCCGTTGGGAAGTAGTACTGGTCCCAGAGGAATTCGTAGTCTTCGATCACGCTACCAACCATGTCAAGAAGAGGCTTGTTCTTCAGCTTTCCGGTTACAGAATGAATCCAGGACCTGCATCGAATCAGTATCGTTTCCAGCACGGGGCGGAATCAGACTTACTTCGTGACGTTCTCGTAGAAAGCTCCTCGCATCATCCACCACCCTAACGCCCACCCACGCTTCTTCAACTCATCTCTCTCCAGCCCTGTCAAGCCACGCAGCCCGCCTGCCAATCGTTCTTGGAAATCCTTCTTGGCCAGCTGCCGTGCACCATACTCCATGCTGACACCAATAAGCCAAGGCCTCCAGCTCTTCCTATCCCCACTAAAGTGTTGCATGGCAAGAGCGTACACCACCGGCCGCAGAATGTACAGCGCCTCGGCTAGCTCCCCCTTCCCATTGACGCGATGGAGCAGGGCTTTGGGGGGTTTGATGTCATCCGCGGTAAGAACTTTGGATAGCAGATAGTTGGAAATGTCGGACGAATCTGGTAGGCTCGGCATGGACAATCCTGTCCGAGGCATTGTCCAATTCTCCGCTTCGACTGAGCGCTCACTTGGCGGGGTGTCCATGCCATCGGCTGAAGCGGATGAGTCCTCCAAGGAGCTCGGATCTACCTCTCTCTGCGGCAGGGGAGGCGATAGGAGCGGCCGTGAGTTGGTTAGGCGGAGGAGCAACAGTCGACACACGGCCTTGACCACCTCGAGCAGCACAACCACCCGCCATCTCACCTTTTCTCCTTTGCGCTTTGCTGCCATCTCCCATAACAGCTCTGTGTACTGGATCATCTGCAGAACGAGGGCGATGCGTTTGTACGTCGGCGACTTCTGCGTCCAGAACTTTGTGTACCTGTGGTGTGGGGTTTGCGGCTGCCGCCGTGTCCCTGGCGTCTGCGCTATTGCTTTGGCAAGGAGGGAGTCATGATACAAGGCGAGGAGCTGGACGCCGCTATGCACTGCGGTTGCTGTTAGCCACCACCATGTTCCCAATGGCCGGCGCAACACGAACAAGACTCGGATGCAATCTCGGATTCCCGGAAGCGCCCGGGGATGATGTATGTCAGCGACCGCAGGGCCGACTCAATTTGCGACACTGCGCTGCTGTTCTTGGTGATGAAGTCGGCATACATGCCCAGCCACCTCGGGGGTAGCGACAGCACCCCCGTCGTCCGCTGTGCGGCCTGCTTGTACATGGGAGCCGGCACCCTACTCGCTGGGGACTGATTTGGGGTTGGATCGTGGATGATGAAGAGCCGCAGGTCGCAGGTCGCAGGTTACAGGTCGCGCGATAGGGATGCAGGATGGGATGGTTGGGATTCAGGGCTGCCGAGGTCACATCTGCCACCACCCAGACAGCCTCTCTATCCCTGCACCCTGCCAGCCATTCCTACACGAACGCCGTCAACCATTTTGCTACAAGTCAGTGAAACCTACAATCATCTTGCTCCTCACGAATTCTTAATTACTTTGCTAGACATATCTACTACTAACAAACACCTGAAGGGGGATTCTTCAACTCTTTCTGAATCAAGCAAGGCTTCCGGCACATTTTTGATGCAAAATTTATTGGCTACCACAGCCAAGAAACTCCCTCGGCATGATGGCTATACATCACAACACTTACATGGTCTCCATGGTCCTGCCTCTTGGCATATGTTTCTCACCGCTCGAATACTTGCTCAAATTTATGTCCAACATCAAGTGGTTATGTTTATTTGGATGTCGCTTTACCCTACGCCAATTCTACAGTGAAGCAAATATCAGAATTATGGTTGTCCTATTTGGAGTTTCGGTCGGAGATTCCATGGCTGGCACCAAGCTTCCCGAAGGTGCGACCGAGTCATTTTCTAGCACACGTGGAGTACGAACTGATTATATCGAGCCGCAGAAACGCCTTGGTGCATTAGAGACGTCACTCAGCTCGGCCAATCGGTTCGCGACACCTTTGCACCAAGCGGCCATAGAGCTTGTCGTGACTGATTGTAAAGGTTGCATTTCGCCGTTTCTGATCCACAATGCGAAGTTTGGAATTCTGACCGATAAGCCAGTAGCTGCAAGCGAGTTACGCTCAAATTTGCGAAAAGTGCGATGGTCAATGTGCGAGGGAGAGAGTGCTCGAATCTCGGCGGCAGCTACAAGAATATGTCTCCGTCCTACAAATACAACTAATTACTTTCAACGTGTAAGTTGGGTTACTATGAATGATGGAAACCCTGGATGCCAAGATTGAATATGAAAAAAATCATGAAGAATGTATCATCTTGGCTGTAAAGTATTCAAAAGCACTTGAAAAGGTGAGAGAATATTTACCATCCGCACCGCATGTCTTCATGTGTAGTGGTCTGTCACCAGGGGAACAGCGTACTATGGTTCGGCCCCTCAAAGAAGCGCCGACCGAAACAAGATCGATGGAGAAACCATTGGACATCCTCGTCGCTCAGAACAAGACTTTGGAGAGTCATATTATCGACCTGAAAACTGCAGCGCAAGAGCAACGAGAGATTCCGGCTCGGGTAATGCTGCGTCGACCAGCAATACTCATAGATACTTTCGAGGAAAGTAGATTGCCGTTTCACCTCGAGGTTATCAACTCTTTCGAGGCTCTTTTTGCCGTGCTCATGGTGAGACTTGAAGGGAACAAGTCACAGAGATTCTCTTTGTTGCCAGCCACGTTATCGATAATCCTGTCACGTCCCGCTTGGAATCTTCACTAGCGCGCCGTTGTCCGCGTGTTGTTGGCCATGTCGTGCATACTGCATGCAAAGCACACACCCTAATTGTAGATCTATGCATCACGACCCACATATGTTCAAGGAAGTGCACAGGAGACAGCAGTTCCTGTACTTGCTTTGGCCCACTACTACGAGATGAGATGAAATGAAACGAAGAGAACACATGTTGAATTCCGACCGAGCCATCCTGCGCTACCAGCCCCTATCCACCATCCCCATTCTTCCAAGTAGAAACAAGGATTGCGTCTGGTTCCCGTTGCGCACTGTACAGCCCGCACCACGAGCGCCCTCTAATTCCAACCGCGATTGCCACCTCTCCTGAAGGGAGATGTCAGCCAAATCTCGGCTGGATCCTTAGCTGACCTTGGGGCGTGTGACATGGTTCGCATGTTGGCTGATGCGCCATAGTTGCCTATTTCCATCAAAACGATCCGATGCCCCGAACTTTCTGCGACCTATTCCATCGCTCTCGGACAAGATGTTTCTCAGTGTAAAGGAACGGGCACGACAGATTGCCAACGGTCAATTGACCGCGCAACCACCGGCAGCTCAAATAGCGACACCACCACCTAAAGCCGCGCCGCCACCAAAAGTCACTATACCAAGAGCCCTGCCGAAAGCTGCCGCGGCGAAACCCCCATCTCCGAAAGAGCCGCCTCCAAAAGCTGCAGCTCCCAAGGTTGCCGCTTCAAAAGCTTCATCGTCAAAACCTACCTCTCCCAAGGCCTCGACTCCCATCGGCGCATTCCCAGAAGCCGCGCCTCCCAAGTCGCCCAAGTCGCCCAAGTCGCCGAAATCACCCAAACTGACGCGATCGAAAACGGAGCCGCCGAAATCCAAGTCTTCGAAAAGTTCGTCATCAAAGGATAAGGAGAAGGAGGCGCCCTCTAGACCCAAGCCATCGCGAACAGAGTCCTCCAAGAGCGCGTCATCCAAGAAGACGCCCTCGAAGACAGCTACAAAGAGCGTGCCATCAACACCTGTGCGCTCAAGTTTCTTTTCGAGAATCGCGAGCAGCTCTTCGTCGACCGACGGCTCCACGGATGACGAATCGCCCAAAGCCGCACCTTCGGAGGATGTCACGGAGCTCAAGGCCGCGTGCCTCAAGCAAGTGAACGGCGTGACGGGTCTGGGTGGCAAGAATCTCGCCGTCGTTTGCCGACAGACATCTTCGAAGCAATGGTACGCGGCGCTAAAGGACGTGAGTTCGGACAAATACCTGAAGATGTGGATGAACCGCGAGAAGACGTATCTAACGCAAGCGGAGGCGCTCCAAGCGTATCTGGTGTTCGCAAAGAAGATGAAAGACGGCTGTCGACTATTTCCAATGTCGCCAGCAGGCACCAAGATGAAATAATGAGCTAATCATAATACGGGGCCGTGTTGTAAGATTATTGTACAGAGAGACTCTCCACTTCAGCAAGGCGTTCAGGTTGTTTTTATGGGCGACACAATATGGGAATGATTTGCCTTTTACGGCGCTTGTTGGACATAGAAGGATATCGCAAGGACAGTATCCAAGCAGTCTGCGCCGGATGCGCGGATGCTGTACGATAGTGTTGGAGGTGTACGATATGCGTGTCTGATGTCCTGCAGGCCAGGCGTGTAACATTACTGTAACTGTAGTATAATATCTTAATGAAGGAACGGGTCGCCTATGATGGCGACTTAACGGGCCCCTTGCCCAAGAGCATAATACATTGGGTACAGGTGTTGTCGTCGGAATGTCCAGCAAGTGGTGGACAGATCGGCGCTCTCGCGTCTTTATCGATAAGGCCATGCGCATAAGTGGGCCTCGACTCGTCCTAAGATTCCACGATGACGAACATGTGAAGCATGCGCCGTCGCCGAGCTGCGTCCAGACAATGTACCACCTGTTCAAGTCGATATACCTCCACGCAACCAGCAAAGAAGGTACACACCTCCCCAGCCGTTGCTCACCACCCACCATCCACCATCCCCCCCAATATGTCAGCTCACGCCTCCCGCAGAATACTCGGTCCTCCTCCTCGGCCTCGACAACGCCGGCAAAACCACGCTCCTCGAGCAGCTAAAAGCTGCCTACACGCCCTCCCACCCTAACCTCAAGACCGTCCCCACCGTCGGCCAAAACGTCGCCACCGTCGAGCTCCCCCCGCCAAACCCCCCCATCTATCTCAAGATATGGGACGTCGGCGGCCAGCATAGCCTGCGCGGCCTGTGGCAGAGCTACTACAGCAGCTGCCACGCCATCGTCTTCGTCATCGACAGCAGCGACGTCGGCAACGCCACGCTCGCGGATCTCGGCAGCACCGAGCCCAGCGTGAACGAGGATGTCGGCCGCCTAGACGAATGTCGCCTTGTGCTAGAAAGCGTGCTGGAAAACGAGGATGCGAGCGGCGTGCCGATTCTTGTGTTAGCGAATAAACAGGATCGCGAGGACTGTGTGGAGGTGGTGAGGATCAAGGAGGGGTTTGTGAGGCGCGTGTTTGAGGGCGGGAAAGGCGGAAATGTGAGGGATAGTAGGGTGTTGCCGTGTAGTGCGTTGACGGGGACGGGTGTGCAGGAGGCCGTGGAGTGGTTGTGTAGTCGCATGGCGTTCAACAAGGAGGCGAGGCCGCCAGTGATGCGGTGATCGATATACCCTGACAGATATCTACATAGTTATTCTTGGATTTATGCGCCAGATGTGTGGAGGAATCATCGCTTCGTTGAGTCATTTTGTCTACCGTAAGGGCGTCGACAAAAGCTGCAAGTCAAGATTCAACATGTAAAGTGAATAAAACACGATACAGGCATGCACAACACTTCTCGAAATTCTCGAATAATCTGGTACTCCTGATTGTGCCTTTTGCATGTCATGCATGCAAGTTTTAGATTACAAGAGACATTACTGTTTCCACACAATTTCCATCTCAGCACTCCTCATCTTAGGAATTATTTAGTCCAAGGGACAGGCAGTCCGTCCTCTGTCGCCTTTGTTCGAAGCACCTGATCGAGCTTGACGACGGTTGCCGAGAACGGCGTATGCAGGCCAAGTCTCATATTATCGAACGTCTCACCACCATAAAGCATCAAGCTATTAGGATACTTTCCAAGGATCTGGATAGCCCTCGAGTACACGGCGCCAGCAGGCGTACCATGCTCCTCCCACTTGTCGACATCGCCGCCAAACTTGTTTGTGTAAACTTGCGAACGGTCCGCGTCAGAGACAACGATGGTGCCGTTTGGTCCGCCCATTGGACTCCAGACGACGTAAGGGCTGGCGTTGGGTGCAGCGGTCCCGTTGTTGACTACAATAGGTTGGCCCTTTTCTTTGCCGAATTCGAGAGGCGAGTCGGCGAGAACGTAGTATACGGGATAGTGTACGCCGTGAGAAGAAGAGTTGCCGATGGGCAGCTCGTGGACGAGGATCCACTTCTTCACGGGTGGGATATAGGCCACGACGGTCATGCCTGGGCGCGCAATATATTGGTCGTATGCTACATCGTTGACAACAGGACCCCAGGTTTTCAGGTCAGAGGATGTTTGGTGGGCAAGTTTCTGGCCGTGTTTCGGATCACGTTGGTCGGAGTAGTAGGCAACCAATTGACCTTGGTATTGCCTGTACAGAATTGTATTAGCACCTTGAGCTTAGAAAATGACGCACCCAATCATGACTTACAAAAGGTACGGCTCCCAGATTGGAGTCGCGCCATTGGTCGTATTGGGTCGTCCACCTTGCGCAATGTGGCTAACAAACTTCCAAGTCCTCGCTCGATCTGTGCTAGCATACAAATCGATTCTTGTTCCATTGTTACTCCAACTGTTACCGGTACCCAAGACAGTTCCCGCTGGGAAACCACCCATAGGCTCGGTCAATTCAGCCAAAGCTGGCTGTGCGCTCATGCCCCAGCCATTCACTGTGTCTCGTAGATCAGAAATATAGTCCCAGTTGGCACCGCCGTCCTCGCTCTCAAAGACTGGGAAGTATCCTGGAGAGTGGCCGCTGAGTGACGCGGTAGCAATGATAGTTCCATCTGTCAACTCCACAAAACGGGGGTAAGTGATAGACTCAGATCCCTTGGTCTGATATATCGTGTTGTTGATGAAGGTTCCCCACGGTCTCGGCTCATCGTCGCTTGACTGGCCAACCGCCTTCTGTGCCAAAAGGATAATACTGGTGAAGATGAGAGACAGCATTGTTGCAACCTTACCTTCGGATTGTGGCTCAAGTTCTCGACGGCTCTACCATCTTGAACCAGGGCCCCGACAGCAATTTAAATAATTGACTGGAATACATCAGTCCACTCCTAGTTGCCGAAAACAGATCGATCGGCCAAAGGCTTGGCTTTTTGGATTTCTTGGCTATGAAAGCTTAGTGACGCAGGTTGTACATACCCGGCGGCTCAACGGTCGTCCAAGTATCCCGGATAAATATCAGAGCGGGTCGCCAACGCCACGGAGATGGTCAAGGGAATAGCTCAAACGTTAAGTTAATAGATTGTTAGCAGGAATAACTCCCGCCCAACTCATTCCATACCCTAGATGCGGTAGGCTTCTTTTGAAGTGATAAAGTGTATCTAGAAAGCAAGGCGTTGTTCCCCCAGTCATTTAAACGACACAACTTGTTTACCCACCAACCGTCGATCGTATTTCACGATCGCCGTTCAGAATTATTACTCCTCAGTTCGCTAGACATTTACCACCGGAAATTGTTCGTGTACTTTCCGTGTCAGCACGTCGTCAGCGTCTATCTCCACTGTACCCAAATGTGGAGAAGGAAGAACCGCTCTCTCCTACCTGGGCCTCAGAAATCTCACCAGATGGGGTTAGCCAAATGCAGAACTTATATGAATCCATGTCGATTAGAAGGCTTTCGATATTAGAATAAGAATCAGGCCAATTTTCCAGCATAAGGGCAAGGATTAAGCCCGGGTTGCAAAGATGCTTTTGGAATTTATGACGTTGGCATCGACCTGAAAGGAACTGTCTTCGACATGTTTCTCAATTGTGAATGCAGCGGATTTTTTTTACAGACAGATATGACTGGATTAGTCGTTGTTGCTTTTCTTCCTTGCGATCCAGAATGCAGGCCGATAAGTACTCTGCAGCATGCTCTTCAGATTAGAAAGGTATCCAGTCTCGATTTGGCCACATTCATGGCACTCTATCGTGAAACCAAGACGCTCAACAAGCGCTACAACTTCATCGTTCGCAAGCTCAACTGAACCAGGATCTCCAATGCCTGCATCATCGTCAACCATCCTTCTGTTCTCATCACTTTCGCTCTCTGCACCTTTACGACCTGCATGGTGCCACAGGAGTGGCCCTAGATTGATCCAAATACCACCGGGCTGCAGGCAATTTCGAACTGCTTCAATATATCGAATGATATTTGGTGCAGTATCGATGAAAAACACTGTAGCCACGGTACAAAATACCTCCTTGTGCTCTAGTTGGCTGTATAGAATGCAAAAGTCGCCTGTTGACATGCTCATGCGTTCATATGCTGGTATCTTGGAACCCCCAATATTTGCTAACTCGCTACCTGGATGAACATCCGGAATTTGAAAGACCTGAAATTGATCTTCGCGACAGGCGTGATTGGAGCAGTTCAGCGCAAAAGGAGCAATCTTGAATTGACCCGCCTTTTGAGTATGGTTCAAGATGAGAGAACTAGCCATGAGTTCATGATACGAGATCTCATTTCCTTCAACACTAAACCCAGCGTGACAGATATCGAATACTAGGCGGCCCAGACCTGCACCTGGCACCAGCACCTTCATGGTAGATTCATCTAGATCAGGATCTACCTCTTTGCGCAAATTGAATTCTTTCTGCAAGGCTGATAAGATGGGATCGAAGCATTTGGATCGTTCGACTAAACCTTCTTCACTCCATTCCCGGTAGAATTGGTTGACGCAACTGCGCGCCTTGTCCAAGTCATTTGGTGACGACTTTGCGTCGAGGTGATCCATGACTATTGAGAATATCTGATACTCATCGCGAGCGTATTTTTCCGGGACTATGGATGCAACCCAGTCGCTATCAAGGGTCGGTGCCAGGAATGCTCTGAATCCGACCTTGAAGATAGCTTCAGCCAGCTCCGCGTTACCGCCTATGAGCTCGTCCATTTTTGAGAACGTGTCCAATATGGAAAAGGGGGGGTTAGAGAGTAACGCCCAGTGCTCTTGTCGCAACGAGTAGAAAGCTTGCCTTCGCACATGTGTACCATTGAAATGAGCTAGGCGGCGATAGGACCTGATGTTGTCAACGCCATGAGCCAGAATGGCGATAGAGGTCATAAATTGGTTTGTACCTAAAGGAGTCAAGGACTGACAGAAGATGCCTCTTTTCTTCAGGGTCCGCCATGGGATCGAAGTCACCTTCCCATTCCTTCTCGGCCATTTTGAATTTTCGCGCAGAACACCTCCCGAGAGAATTTCAGGCTGACCTTGAAGATGACGAGTTGAGAGGGAATTGAGAGTGGGCCAAGTGTAACGCGAGGCCCGAAAGTGCTCCGAGTTTGAGGGTTGCGAGATTACCCCGCCACCGCGCGCCTTCTGGTTTGTTCACTCTCACCATCAGCAAGCTGAGCTCACGCGATGACGACGGCACTAGACAATGACGCGTCGCACGCGTTATGCGAAGTCTCCTTTCCGCTCCCGAGAGCACCGCATACCAGCATTAACCTTCAGCTAACCAACAACGGCCCAAATCTACTACTCTTTCTCACCACATCTACGTCCGAGTCTGCATCGTCCTCAGTGTTAGGGTCCTTTGTATATGCTATGCCCAACGTTGGTAGCCTCTTGTTCTTAGTAAATATAGTTCCAGTTACTAACTTGTATACAGCGAGCTTCACCTAGTGAGACGCTAAGCACACCATTGTTTACGCAGGCGAGTAATCTAGACTTCACAACACGATTGGCCAAGGTTCTGGCGCGCAAGACAGGCAAGCCGGTATATGTTGGCAATTCCATAAGTTTCGCTAGTGCTGGTATGGGGGGTACCGTCGAGGAAGAGATGGAAGGCTTTCGCAGAGTCGTAGAGGTAGTCATGGGTATACTGAAGAGAGATAAAAACCCCAGCGCATAAGGTATCACAAAGAAATAGGCCTCAAGCATACGCCTGGTAGTTGTCGAGGAGCCTAGATACCACACATCCAGCACCATCCGAGATGGTAGCACTCAGTCTCTTAGTACTACGTTAGCAACCGTGAGGGTATTGATTGCTTCGATACCTAGGCATGTGCTGTTATATTGACCCTCGATCAAGCAGAGATCACCACATAGAGATGATTCGCAGGGTCCGAACAACCATAGCGATCTTCCCGAAGTAGTGTCAAAGTGGTAAGTTCTATGTTGCTTGATCAACTGCGTAGCCCGGGCCAATCAATTTAATTTTGACAGTCTACACTAAAGAGTACAAAAAAAGGAATGAATAAAATAATAGCATTCATGAGTTTGACTCGTTATTGCCTTGTTCAAGAACATTTGGAATGATAGAAACGGAAATCAACCATTTCGGCATGGTAGTCAGGTATGATGTCAACAATTTGGTTCATGCGCCAGAGCTAATCCACCTTGGGTTAGCCCCATCATTTACACTCCCGAACATCACCAAGCCATTACCATTCATGACATCTCGCAGCCACAAGTTCATCAGCACCAATCCTACGACTTACGTCAGATCTATGTCCAGCGTAAGGACTCCGCTGTCACTGCTTAATCACTATTTAGAGTCTATAACTTTTTTGCTTGTTCCTATATTTGCCTTACCGAATTGTCGGATTCCAAATCTCACTTTGCTAGTTTGTATCACTAATTTGTTTATGAGGACACTTAATTGGTTATATGGCTGGATTACTAATCCCTATCGGCCAACTTTATCACATTGCAGCCTAATCCTGGGGATTGACCACAAGCTTTCCCCTGACCTTGCCACCAAAAACATCCTGGTTAGCTTGTTGCAGGGCTGCCAGTCCGCCCTCGACTTTTGTAAACTTCACAGGTTCGACAAGGCCATTTGCCAATACCTCAGGTAGATACTCCAGGTACCACCAGGCCCTCCAGTCGGAGTACTCCTCTTTTTGTGCCGCCTGAGAAAATGCTGTGTAAACGATTTCGATATCCAGGGGCAACTCAATCCCACTTGGTAGTACGCTCGCAAATCTTCCCTCGGATGGGAGTAATGCTGCTAGGGCTTTTTGGGACGCTGCATCGCCACTAGCCGTGAAGAGATATTTGTATGGACCTAATTTTCGTAGTTGCTCTACAGCATCTGGCGATTTGTAATCGACCACCTCAGATGCTCCAAGCCGTTTCTGCCGTTCATTATCTCTTGGTGAGGATGTTACGACTACTGTATGCCCAACCTGGTAAATGTTAGCGCTGACTATTCTCACGAGACCATGGAATCATCAAGACGAGGGGGATTGTAAGTACTTACAGCCTTCGCATATTGGACACCATATGAGCCAACGGCACCCCCAGCACCCCAAATCAGTACTCTCTCTTCCTTACTACCACTACCAGGCAAGCCCATCCCAAGGAAGACATGAAGGGCTGCAACTGCTGTCTGTAATGGAAAGTCAACCAGCACTGCTTGCTCAAAAGCAACATCACCAATCTTTCACCATGTCAGCAAACATCTCTTCTGTCATTTACATCTTAAGGAGTGTTACCTTTGCTACTGTTTTAGCATCGCAAATTACCAACTGCTGCCAGGTCCCTTGTTTACGATTCTCGCCAGGATTGACATAGGCTTTTGTGTCGAACACAACTCGGTCACCAACTTGCAGTCCAGAAATGCCTTGTCCTAGTTCTTCTATAACGCCTGCACCGCTAGTCCCAAGCACAGCTGGATACTGTAGCGACCCTGCAGGTCCATATCCGGCCATTAGCATCTTTGCGTCGAGTGGCTGCAGTGCGATCGCATGGTTCCTGATCAGCACTTCTCCCGCTGCCGGATGATTGAATTCGACGTTAGATACATCTAGTGTCTTCCCAGCTCCAGAAAACACAGCCGCGCGGTTTATGGTAGTCATCGATGTGAACTATATATTTGTCGAATGTAAATTGCAGTAAGAGACGAACACCGTTACAACGGACTACCTACAGTGAGTCTATGTATTGCATCCTCTATCGGCGCTCAGACCTTTCTATCTGCAGCCATTGCTAATTACTTCAAGATCATTACACCTATACTCTTTGTTGCACATTTTACCCAGCTCCGCATGGAAAATAAGCCATTTGAGATCGTTGATAAGCGAGGTTGTCCGTGGCGTCTGCCAAGCCTTCTTCAAGTTCAGCTCTGTAAGCATCGGATAATCAGTTTAGCGAAGCTTAATTAGGAAAGCCCACTAATTAATACCATTTATACCTAAAAGTGGCTAGGTCGATAATTGTAAGGATTTCACCGCACCACTGCGGTCCTTGCGGATTTGCGCTCATCTGAAGTTCTTCTGCACAGGTGCTGAGTTAAGTTACTAATGACCAGATTGGGAGACTTTTCGGCAAACATCCCCAATTGTATTTTCGATCTGCTTTGCGGCCGCACCATGCATAGGTAGCGCCGGTTCTCGCTTCCATCTGCATGCTGACCAGCTACCCGTAGAGCCCATGGACCCTATGCAGTCATGCTATTAGCACTACTAAGTACGGGTTTATGAGGCTTTCCCAATTATTCAGACCGCTGCAGTAGTATACTGCCTGCATTTTCACCGGCATCCCTGGGCGTCCCCAGTATCTAGATTTGGTAATCTTCTAGAAGGATAACTGGCCCCAGTCCCTGGTTATGAAGCGCTGACAAACGGTTCGGTCAATGCTGAATGGCACAATCTTGCATCCTATTGGACATCTAATTTAGCCCAACCATTCGCTTCTCCCGTCAAAATGACCTCATAGCACTTGTGGGCTTAGTTTCTTTTCCTACTAGGGGCGGCCAATGAGTTTGCACGGACCAAGTGGAAGCTTCGGTGAGAGCTGAGTAACACTACCTGGTTAGGACGACCTCTCGTGTTAAGAAGGCTAATATTAGAGATTATTAGACGTTTGATTCGCTAGTATAGTTGTCGCAGCCGTCACAAATGTTAACCCAACCGCTCTAAACCCGTAGACACCAATAAGATCCGACTTTACGCCATATATCCCACAATAGAGCGACTTTCGAGCGGCCAGACCGAACCTAGAGCATCGCGATTTCCGTCCCGTCGCGTAATGGAGGAAACTTACTGGCAACCGCTAGTTGCGGATACATTCCGTACTAGGTCGCTGGCGCAATTTGTTTTGCTTGACCATTTGGCATGCTTACAAGAAGGCAGACCAAGTGTTTTGCTCTATGTCGTTAGGAGCCCACCAGAACACACTAGAAGAGATCTCGATAAAGTATAGATGAATTGTTACAAGAACGTTAACATTTACATGTACACTATAAGTTAAGATTCAACCACATTTCACAGCTCACTTGCCAGGCAACAACCGTGTAGAAACTTTGAAAATTACTTGTCTAGCTTCACATCCTAGGCCGGGGACATTGTGTGCGGCTCAAATTAAGCATCTGACGACAGCACATTCATAGCATCCCGCTGCATAACCCCATCCCCGTGCGTTCGGATCCTCAACAGTAGAACGTGGGCCGGACGCCACGCATCTAAAAAAGGTTTCTCTGCACACACCTTTATCCAGTTTCCCGGTTCCACGACGGTCTCACCCTATCTGGACGCCCGAATATCGTCACGCCCTCCTTCCTCAACTGCTTCTTGACTGACTCTCAGGACGCTTGGATCTATTCTCTAGAACAGGTTCAACGCCCTGACCTTCTGCCGTTTGCAGACCAAGCCACTATATCACGATTATGCGATACCTGACCGGCTTAGAATATCGAGAAATTCCTCTATTCAGAATCCACTCATTCTATTATCGACATCCGGTGATCGTATATCAGCCAATCCGAGACTTGTCGATCGGGGCCCGCAAAGTTGCGGTTCAAAATATAAAGTCCTGGCAAGATCAACCTGAATACTCATCATCGATTACAACATCTTCAACAACCAATACCTCACCCTTCAATTACACAGCAAGACACTCAACCAATTGAGGCATCAAACAATAAGAGAGCAGATAACAACAGTATCATCGTCGTGTCGAAACAGAGACCACTGCCTCTTACTCATCACTTATATGAACAATAATCCGCCAGAGACCTCCAGCCCATCAAACTCTTCAAAGCCTGCCAGTAGCCATACTACACCAGAAGTCTGCCAGTTAAACACTTCTTCTGCTACCCCATCAGACTCTCAAGGAACTCCTCAACCTACCGCTGAACAACCCGTCTCCACTTCAAGCTCGACTCCGGCGATCATCATTACGATAGGCTCGCCTACTTCGCCCAATTTTATAATAGAGTCCATTCGTCAGGGGCGGTCCTTGGAATCAAGCCAGCACTCAGCTAGACATTCATCTTCGCAGCCCCCAGGACATCAACACTCTTCGATACTCCACGCGCAGCCTCGCTCAAGTTCTCAGCCTTGTCATAACCCCAATACTACCACCACCACCTCAGCTATGTCTTCCGCTTCTTCCTCTCCTGGCAACACTTCCACTGCCGGCGCAAGTTCTGGATCTAGCAATCCTTCCTATCAGCTCCCCTATGCGCCCTTCCCATACCCAATGCCAGCCAACGGGCGCGGCTCGGGTCAACAGCAGGGCGGTAGCCAGGGCAAATAGGTGCCCACAGACTCTTCGGTACCGTACCATGCTAGTGGCGTTATTGATTCGTCCGGATTAGACAAGCACGAACCAAACGTTCCGCGGTACAACGAAACGAAACGGTATGACGCACAACGACTCTCTTACTGGGGTTGAAAATGGTTTTCTGTTAACATTTCCTTTACGCTGGGCGTTAGGATTTTCTCTTTTTACTTGTCACGATACCACGGCATGAAAGGTGGGCATCATTTGCATGGTGCTGGAAATACCCTCTTCCTTCCCTCACTTTGTCACTTTTTATTTATCTTTTACTTTTGGGCGTGCTCGTTCATGCATATACGGAGTTGATGCGTCGTTCACCACGCGTTCTGCCTTGTCGATCCTTCCGTATCTTGTTTTTTATTATTGCTCGGTTGCGGTTGCATTTACATGGCTAGATTATCTTTTTCCTCTTAGACAAGGTTTGCACCTGCATCGGTACTGGGTTTGTTTTTCTGCATTTGTACTGGCTTGCTTTCTGTGTTTTTACGGTTGTTCTTCGCTTCGGCTTCGCTGGCGTTGGTGCGTCTCGTCTGCACTACCCGACTGGCCATTGGATAGTATAGATGCAGCTCGGCACGAGGTGTTGTAAGGAGCCACCTTTCATTTTTGCTAGCATTCCATATCAAATACATCTCTGCTTCTATTCTTGAAATGGCCTGCATCTTTTGGCGTCTTAGCAAAGTGGGCATGGCGCTCTGACTACACTCAAGGTGGTAAAGGTACATCTGGACCACTGGCGTGTGGGCTGTAGGCCGCGGGCACGGTAGAGTGGCTTTCAACGATGCTGCCTATTTTTAGCGTAGCGCCATCATGACTCGCGTGAAGGTTTGCTCGTGTGGAGAAATGGCAGGATTGTGATATGCTCTGGGATAGAGTATTGAGTTGTTGAATGGGGAAGTTGATAGAGAAGTCGAACTACGTAGTCCCTGATATTCAATCTGATAACCGTGCATCAACGAGGAGGGATCATTTCTGAGGTCGAGACCTTTTAGCTGGCCATGACTCTACCAGCATGAGAGGTGGCTCGCTACAAGTTCCTCGATAAATATTTCTTACGCTCTAGCATTACAGCACAGATCGCGAACTGTATTGTGACGAGATGAAGTCGAAAGAGGAGTCGTGGTTGACTAACAGTCGCAATCTAGGTATCACATAAGCAGTGTCTTGGCAACGGACGAGCAGGTGCCGTCATCGCCCACGTCTTGTGCCTGCAGCCTTCACTAGTCCACGCGACATCAACACGCCCATCTGCGCCAACTGCGAAAGGGTCATTGCAGCGCACCTGAACCCTTCTTCTCTCCTCTGTACTGTTTCCCCTACTACCGAGGGTTCCGCGCCTTTGACTAGGTCAACGACACCCTATTCACCCTACACACTACTTCCCGGCGACGCCGCATTCGTCTTCACTCTAGGCTAGGCTTTTCCACTGTAGCTACAGCTATGGCACCCTCGAGGTCACGGACAACGCTTCTTCCTCTGCTAGCCGTCGCGGCGCTTCTCCCATCCGCATCATGGGCATTTGACTGCAAGGAGATTGCAGCGCAAAGTGTTCATTTCGACTTGGGAAAGCTGGGTGGGCCGCATATGGTGCACTGGACGGAGGCCAGTATTGGACGCGACTTGGTCGACAAATACAACTTCACCATCGATATTTGCAGGAGGCTGGAATGGCACAAGGGCGCAACCCAGGCAACCGAGTGCCATCTTGGCGCAAGAGGTTCGTACTCCTGCACACTATGTGCTCAAGCATATGGATATGGCTCATGAATAATCACAGTCTGCGGTATCCGGGAAACCATCGATTCGATAGGAGACAAGAACTCCACCATAACCCCCATTGACATTGCTGGAACCTACAAAATGGACAACGGGCGTCAGATTGACGCCAAGTTTGAACTTCTACGGAACTCCAAATCAAACTCTGATGCAGGACGGGAAGGCGTACGAGCGATACTGAATGGTGGACGCCACCCCTTTGAAAAGAAGGACGGCATTAACCAAAGAGCCATCATCGAGTTTGTATGCGATAAAGAACGAACGGGCCTTGAGGGAGACGAAAAGGATGATTCAGAGCACGAGCCTCCGAAGGGAAAGGATGGCGATGAGAAGCAAGAAAAGTTGAGGCGCCGGGAGGAAAGCGGCAAAGGCAAATGCGAGGACAACGACAATAGCTTGCGATTCTGCGGCTACCAGCTTGAGGAGGAAGCTAAGGGCAAGAAGGTACAGACACTCAGACTCGAGTGGCGGACACAATACGCATGCGAGGACGCTCCAGCATCCGACGGAGGCAGCAGTTGGGGCTTCTTTGGCTGGTTCTTCATCATGTAAGACTTACCCTTGCTTCTCATAAGCTACATTTCAGACTATCCTTACTAAAAATCACATAGCTTCTTCCTCGCCATCGCTACCTACCTCATCTTCGGTTCCTGGCTCAATTACAATCGCTACGGCGCTCGTGGCTGGGATCTGCTCCCCCATGGCGATACGATCCGCGACATCCCCTATATCGCAAAGGACTTTGCCCGAAAGATTGCAGGCACTGTGCAAGGAGGTGGCAGCCGAGGAGGGTATGCGGCCGTGTAAAATACAGTTGTTGGTGTGGTTGGCGGGTGTAAGAGTGTTTTTCAGAATCTCATCATCGTTGGGCGTTGCGGACCTTCCTTTGCGTGGTGAGTGATCATTTCACCTAGATTTCCTACCCTTGGTATACATGGGGGTAATAGCATATACACTCTTGTTCCTCTCTCCGTAGTCGCATTGTTGGTGTGTCTTAGCCGTCTTGTGGCCTCGAGTGGTGGTAATACTGGGTGGGAGTAGACATGAATCCCTTCGGAGTACCACTGCTATAGGATTCGTAGTAACACAGCTCTGGATTTTGTTCATTTCATCTCGGAGCTGCTTATCGAAATGTCCCGCATGAGCCCCTGTCAAATATGAATTTGTCTTTCCAAGAAGATTTTTCCATTGTCAGTCTCATTGTGCTGCCCCATGAACCATGTATTTTCGTATCGCAGACACAGCCAAGAGCAAATTCACTGATATCACACTAGATAGCTTTGCATTTAGTTATGTAAACTTCATGTACTTTCTCTAAATCTCTAATTCATTTCTCATGCAAACCATCAGTCCTCTCCTTCTCAATTATTGCGCTTGGACTTTTGATTTTTCGACGACCCCTGTTTCTTTGGCGTACCCTGCTTCTGCTTCTTAGTTTTCCCACCACCTTCATCTCCACTTGTTTTCTTGCCATTTTTGTTGATCTTTCCGCCTTCAGCACCAGCGGACGCATTTGCTATAGACACGTCATCATCCTTTTCCTTAACGAGCAATTCGTTTAATGCCTCGTTGAACTTTTCTAGCTGGATGATCTCGCCGATCTTGACGCGCATGTAATCAAAGGCAATAGCAACCTTCATATCGGGATTGCGGATCTTCACAATGCGCTCGTTCTCGTGGAATGTAGAAGACGCCTGGTCAAAATTCGTGGAGGATTTGCGATTGATGGTGGGGTGTATATCCATGTTATCAGCGTTTTCTAATGTGGGGTCAACATCTACTTCGTCGTCATCGTTGGCTCCTTCCATGACTGCTATGTTGAGGAACGGATCTTCTGTTTCACCGTCTGCAACAGACTGGAGCACTGGGATCTTCTGATAACGTTGGCTGAAGTGCGTGAGCACGACTGCTTTAGCGTCCATCTGTGCACCGATCCCTAAGGCTTCAGATGTTGTTGAGTGTTTCTTCGCTTTGGCATCGCCCTGCAATTCATCATCAAATGTAGCTTCATGGATAAGCACCGTGCTGCCTCTGCCTATCTTTGCGAAATGCTGACTTGGTCTGCAGTCTCCAGAGTAGCTGACTTTGAGTGGCTTAACGCCTCCTGGGTCGGCTGAGGAGGGCGGGAAAGTGAAAGACACAGCCATCGCACCGTGACAGTGTGCCACTTTTGCAGATTGAATGTCCGCGAAACCAAACAATTGTTCATAATGACGTCGTGGAATCAGAGTATCATCTCCAGTTTCCACATTGAATGAGTTGAGAATGTTGAGAGTCGAGCTGTTGCCAAAGTCGTTTGGAGATATTTCAAGAGGCAGGATACGGCTGTAGCCAAAATCCTCGACTGAAGAGTATTCATACAACCATTGTAGCATGCCGCTGTGTGATATGACTGACAGTCCGTGTTCCCCGAGGTTTTCAACCGCAGTAGTAGCGTCTATAACTTTTGAGTTTGGAACACTACCATGAACAATGTTGTACCATGCACGAATAACCCCAGCGGTTCCCAGATGATGGTCAGCATGTAAATGACTAATCCATATCATGCGTAAGTTTCTAATAATCTCCTTCAGTTCTTCAGCGGGAAACACCCTTGAAAGTTGCCCTAGTGTATTTTCTCCACAATCTAGCAGATAGTTGCCCACGCCTGGTACCCTTACTAGACTAGCAGATACGTTGCGGTACTTCGAGGGCAAAGCTGACCCTGTCCCAAGAGTAATTACTTCGGTATCAGGTCGTGCGAGGAGAGTTTTCCATCTCTGCATATTCTCTTGATCAGCGTTCAGTGCCTCCTGCGCCGCTGCAGCCAAACGCAAAACATTAGCATCGGTCTCTCTGCTAACTTGTGCAGAGTTGAAGAAAGACGACTTGGTTTCTGTTTTGGCGACGAATTTTGGCATGAGAAGACAGCTCATACCTCTGTCCGCTGGAATAGCCTCTTTGGGTAGAGGATAAGACTGGTGCCGAGTGTCGCTGAAGATAGTCTTTTGTGGCACAGCACTATCATCATGTGCAGGTACGGAGTATCTGGATGGATCCACTTGTCCCAAACGCGTCGCCTGACCGGCTACTGAGTCGAAGGTGATGCGATTGGGACACACATCTGTAGATGATACAATATGCTGCACACCACCAAGCTTGCGCATAAACTCATTCAGCACGGGGTGCCCTGATACCCCAGGGCCCAACACCCAGATAATAGCACCAATGCCATTCATTACATGTGGGGAGGTTAGCTCCTCTCGCTGGACAATAGCGTCAAGATAGTCGATGGATGGCACATCGAGAATGGCAATTCCTTGTCCCGGCCTTTCTGCTCCTAGGACTTGATCTGGGTTTATCCATTCTCCGTCCTTATTCTGCACAGATTGGCCTGAGGTTAATTTCCCAAAGTCCGGCCCAGGCTTGACACCGAGTGCTCTCGCGCGCGCAACATCAAAAGTGCCTCGAGAGGAATGTGTGCGGACAATGTAGGAGATACACTCTGGTGCCGGTTTAGTCGGTGGTATTGCTAAGATGTTGGCACCTGGCCATGGTGTTCGTGTGCAGACAGTAATATCTGGCAATGGCTCTGACCCGCCTGGTTTAGGTCCATCATACGGCTCATAGCCATGGGTATTTGGATTGCGAACGAATAGTGCGGCGGGCATCTGGACCTCCGAAATATGGCGTTCTATAAGTGTGTCGAAGCTCCAGTTTGAGTCAAACATGTATTTGATTGTGGCGGACCGTATTAGGTCATAGCGTGCCTCCCTATCTTCTGATGTCTCATCGTTGGGCGCCTGGTGATCCTCGAATGCATTCAACCGTAAGTCGAAGTCCCGTCGTCGCGCTTCAAGGTCAGCTTCGGCTTGTTGGTCTTGCTGCTGGCGTAGGGGCGAGACGGCAAGCGCCCAGACTTGAATGTTGACATCCTGCCAGCTCGGTGGTATATTGCCATCTTCATCCCTCTTTACAGGCCTGTCGACGTACTCAATAGCATTAATAGGAATACCTTTTCTGAAGATAAACCTCCGGCAAGTGCCTAACGTGTGTTTGAGATTAGGTGGTCCGTATATGTTGAAATATGGGACTGGCGGATCCTCGACCTTCCGACCCCTCTCCCTCGACTTGTGAACAAGCTCCATAGCCTGCTGATATGAGCTTGCATTTGCATCAGCCAGAGTCAGCATCAGCCCTGCGAAACCACCGGTGTTCCTCCATTCAGCTTTACCTGTCAAAAAGAAATCTTGTGCCTTCAGCAAGCGGGTGCCTTGCTGTACCAAGGCGCGCTGGGTGCCCTCTGCTTGGCTGCCGAAGACATATAGCTTGGTAGCCGTTCGTAGTACAACGGTTGTGCCTGCTGAGTCTACCGTAGGCGTTGTGAGAATCTCGACACTTGAAGACATTCTGCTACGTTTGTGGTTTGATACGTCGAACCGTATAGGTTCGATGCTACTTGTCTCCTTGGGTCGGCTGGGCCACTCGAGTGGCTCTAGCAGCGGGGTAAAGTGAAACCCCTTTGAAAAGCTGGAATAAAGGCAGGAACGCGAAGCCTGTAGCTTCCGGAGGGTATTTTGACTCCGATCGTGATCGTCGAGGTGTAAACGTGCGCCTGGGTCTAATGCAGACGCGTGGCTCGGATGTAAAGGCGCATGTACAACAGCTACTTTCTTTGCATAGTGTGTTGGATCTTTGGATACGCACTGCCCAAAGTCTTTGGAGAGGGAACCAATTAGAGTTCTAGTCGTGAATGCACGGCAAGAATGCCCACATTTCGGGGGACAGATGCTGACTGGGCGGGGAGCGGGTTCAGCCTGTCGTGAATACACTGTAAATAGCGGGCGCAATGCGAGAAAAGCACAATTATTAGTCGTGAGGGTCGTGATGCGCCCGGTGGCGGTCAAGATGGGCGCCAACGTGATAGACGATTAAAGGAGTGACGCGAATATGAGATATATACAATTCATTCAACGTAAAGGCACATGTGAGTCGAAGTGACAGCCAGCGCCACTTTTTCGACATGCATCAACTGTCCCGGCGAAACAATGACCCGGACATCCTGTAATTGGTCGCCGCTCTCCAATTCTGGTACACCATCACAGCATCAAGAATTGAAGTCCCTTGATTGGTTTTCAAATATCTATGACTCACAAATTAGGCCAGAATTCATTCTAACAATTTGTTACTGTGACTTTGCCCTCAATTCTTCTTTCGAAGCGCCCCGCCATCCACCGTGATATCTTGGCCTGTGACGAACCCAGCATCAATGAGATAAAGCGCTGCATCAACAACGTCCCTAGGTCTTCCGGCACGATTTGTTGGGTGATCGTCTATGTCTTTCTCATTTATAAGCCCTTCCCAGTCTGTGCCTTTCTCGTCGCCTATTATGTGTCAGCCTGTATCCACACTCCACAACATGCATTTGGAAAGATACCTTCTTTGCTCTCATGAGCAACTTTGATTCTACCGGGCGCTATCAAGTTGACGCGAATCCCGAGTGGTCCCAAGCTTATCGCCATGGAGTGCATCAAACCGAGCTGTCCGGCTTTACTAGACGCATATCCCTCCTGATTGGGATCTGATTGGTGTGCGCGGAAGGAGCCAATGTGAATGATGCATGGCCCTGAGCCATCAATCTTCTGTGCACCCGATTCCGCATCGGATTTTCGAGATTTCATGAATGGAATACATGCCTGACTCATTGCGAATGGACCAGTGAGGTTCGTGTCGATGTACGCCTGCCACTCGCCCAAAGTATCAGGATCCTCCATTGTCTTTCCATCTTTCCACTGTGGGCTGGCGATACCACCGTTGTTGACGAGAACATCGATTGAATTGTCAAAAAAATTGGCCGCCTCTTTCACTTTGGAGCGAATATCGTGGACATCACGCAGGTCGCAGAGTGCCGAATTCATCTTGCCTTCTTCATAATATCTCTTCAGATGAACTTTTGTCGTGTGTTGTAATTCTTCGTCGTCAATGTCGAAGATGAACACCTTGTGGCCACCCTCAAGGAACATGCGACTAAGTGCTCTCCCAATGCCCCGTGCTCCACCCGAAACGATTATATTCCTGGCGGCTGTCGCCATATTGTTTGGGGCCATAGCTATAATCAGTTCGTTTTCTAATCAGGTTGTAGTAGGGAAGTGCTCTGAAGTGCTGATTGCTGTACTATGTATGTTGCCTATCTCGCAGATGCGAGGCGTTGATCTGACGTCACAGCATTCAACCTCGTCATTGAATGTAATGCATACATGGAATATAAAAATCACAAAAAAGGGTACTTGTGTGAGCTTGGAGGTCCTGGTGAGTTGTGGGTCCTAAATTGTCAATATACTGATTGTCTGTTGTCTTAGGAGCGAATTTACCATTTATTTCAACTACCAGTGGGAGGTAGCTCCAAGATTGCGACACAACACTAGTATTAAGGATCGGTTGCTTTTGACAGCAGAATTCCTCTCATTCCATTTCATAGTTTCTAGGAGAAGGAGAAGGAGAAGGAGAAGGAGAAGAAGAAGAAGAAGAAGAAGAAGAAGAAGAAGAAGAAGAAGAAGAAGAAGAAGAAGAAGAAGAAGAAGAAGAAGA